>OX401996.1:16588007-17188007 GCA_947859395.1 Eupithecia insigniata | reverse complement strand
TGACGAGTGCGGGTGGGCGGCTGCCGGCCGACTGGCAGGCCACCTCGTAGCGGCGCTCGGCCGTCAGGGCGCCGCCCTCGCCGAGGGACGAGGGTTTCTTGATCTCCACTGTCAGCGGTCGCACTGTCATACAAACAAGAACGTTACTCAATACTTTGAATCAATAACATCCCGATCAACAGCAAGGTGTGTTGTGTAACAAGCTGTAGGTAGAAAACTGGATGGACCTAAGTAAAAACTAAGTATACAAGAAGTGAGTGCTTTCGGAAATCTGCCGTTCCTAGGACATTTTGACCGCTGTGTGGTCTGTGATGTCCTGTACAATATAGTTTTATAGAAGGAAATATATACAGGTTGTTTGGTATTGTTGAGTTGGGGGGAGGGAGTCATGTGTTACATTTTTCCGGTAAAATCAATGTCCTCGGTCAAGCATCACGGTTTCTTCAGAAGAATAAAACATAAAAAATTGTCTGCTCAACCATGAGCCCAGCAGTTAACGATCTCATAGTTTGACCACCTAATAAATAACTTCTTATTTCATGTAGCATATAGTTAGTAAGAGTAATAACTCAATAATTTTTAAATGAGAACTCAATTCAATCTGAATTTTAGTTTCTTTCTAATTAAATTTAGAAGTTGTGTATTTATAACTTTTAGATATGTAGATTTTTGATTTTAAATGCTCATAACTTTTTTTTTCGTAAAGTGAATCGTATGAAATAATAATTTATTTAGAATAAATTTGCATTGGAAAATACAGCACAAGTTAATTTGTGGCGTTACAACCACAAACAAAAAGATATGATGGATTTAAAGGCAAGCTTTCAGGTAATTAAACAAAAAAAACTTAAGAATGTCATTACTCAGCCACCGTGATACTTAGGACATTGATTTTACCGGAAAAATATAACTCATGAACCCCCAACTCCTTAAAACATGATGTCGGTCCCGTATGCTGAGTGTGAACCGCCATACTGTTTACTACAAAGTTTGCGTAACTTTATTTTCTATGGAATTCCTGAACAGCGCTCCAAGCGGGAAGTTTTGAAAATAGGAATTCCATAGAAAATAAAGTTACGCAAACTTTGTAGTAAACAGTATGGCAGTTCACACTCAGCATACTGATACCAAATACCTGTATTAACTTTGGCTAGGTTGTCTACTCACGAAACATGTCCAACACGAGCGACAGCTCCCGCGGCGGCACGAGGTGCGAGTTGGCGGCCTGGCAGGTGAACACGGCGGCATAGTCCCCGCGCCGAACCGCTGGCCATAACAGTCGGTTCTCGATGACGTCTCCCGTGTTGTGCTCGTACTCCTCGTCCACTAGCACGCCGTTCACCAGCCACCGCACGTGCGGCTCCGGACGACCTGCCACACAATACATATAACGCAATCCGTATTCGGTGTATTGTTTTGTTGATAATCGGTAGGCTATAAATGTAGAACGTTTTATGATCGTGATTTATATTGAGCTGTTTCCGGAAAGAAAAAAATGTTCCAAGTATCTCGATCTAAGATCAAGCAG
Organism: Eupithecia insigniata; assembly: GCA_947859395.1. NCBI lineage: Eukaryota > Metazoa > Arthropoda > Insecta > Lepidoptera > Geometridae > Eupithecia > Eupithecia insigniata. Next base: position 17,186,479 of record OX401996.1, on the reverse strand, counting down.
CCTTCATTCCGTAGATCTCGATATCAGGGCATCAAATGGATTTATTTATTGAACTAGTACAAAAATTAATTCCTATTACACTACATAGTTACACAGGTTGCATTATAATTTGATTCAAAATGATATATATTCAAAATAAAATTAACTAAATATTATATGTCAAGGTAGGTCGGTTATGTATGACAATGTAGCGAGATAGTCAGATGTAGGTACCTACTGGCGCCGGATGTGCAGTAAGCGGATGTGACGGGGAGGTGTTGAGTCTCACGGGACCTCGCACCCAGTGCAAATGGGATGATTCGTCAACCAAGGGTCTCATTAGTGTATAATTTTAAGGTTAGTTTGTCCAATTTTCCTTATAACGAATATTTTGTACATGTTTAGTGTACACTACGAGTCAGTATTTTAACGGAGTTAATTAAAAGTTTTTATATAAAATTAACATTTTCTTGCCGTCTGTAATTTTTTTCCAAAATCTATGAATGCAGTTCAGAATATCTCAAACAGTTATGAATGGTTTTCTAGGAACATTTTCCTGTAACTATAACGATTAAGGTGCCCGCCCTGACTGTCCCGTCTCAACAATCCACCCTGTACAGGTATTGTTTTGTTTTAGACAAACATCAGAAAATTGTCGTTCGAAGTATTATCTACACATAAGAAGAAATAGATGAACCACCTGCAAAAACATGTTCTTCAATCAATGCTAGTGGCTGTTCAGACATTAAACTCAAAGTAAACGAACTCAAAGTGAAATGGGTAAATTTTGAAGAAGTCAAGGAAATAATAACCGACAACTATCCATACATATATATGTATTTACAATCTCTCTATCTAAGGTTGAGAGTACACGACTGAGATCAATTAGTTTGATCTCATTCGTGTAGCGTTATGTCTTTATTTTTACTCGGCCATGGGATGCTTTTTTACGTAAGGTCATGATGACACTTCCTCTGAACTGTTAACCACAAATTGTAATGTCAGATTTAAGAAAGAGTTAATCAACTTTTCAAAGATAACAGGTACTACTGAGGATAATGTATACGATATTGCGTTAATTTTTGATGGAATGTCTATTACAGCAGTAATAAAACCTCGTGGATTTCGGTGATTTGCCACCGAAGATCTCGTATTTCAAATTGTGTCGTTTAGACGCAAGTTTCAAATTCATTCAATAAGTTTTTATTAATAAATAAAATTTTAGCAAGTCGCGTCCAAGCAATTACTTTATTTTCATATTTAAAATATGCTTTCTGAATTAAGTATTACCTTGTGTTTTTTCTTCTTTGCTATTATAGATCCCCAATCTTTAGTAGCCTGTAATAGTAGATTGTTAAACAAGGGTAGTAAGGGAGCTATTACAGAACAAGATCCAATTTGGCGCCAGTGCGAGCTAAGCTCGCAAAAGGCCCTAAATTGGATTGAGTGCACCCGAGATATTTAGACGCCCGAGCGAATATAGTTCGAGGGAGCACTCAATCCAATTTCGCGCCTTTGCGAGCGCTCGCAAAGGGCGCTAATGGATCGAGTGAACCCGAGAACATAGTTCGAGGGTGTAATAGCTACTTGCAACCGAGGTAAGCATTCTACTTTACATCATAATGGCGAAGCAAATAAAACATTTATATATATAGGTATGACAAAATGTAATTTTTATTAGAAAAATTAATTATTTATTAAAAGATTTTGTACAACATCTTCTGCTTCGAGATGACAGAAATCAGGCGTGCGGACCAGTTCTTCATCTGATGAAGTACTTGACATACTGAACTACCACTTTAAACTTGTTTATTACAGTTTTAACTTTTAACTTTAGTTTATTACAGTCGCACAAATGAAATGCCGCAATTTCTACAGTTTTTTTTATCAGTAAAATTTTTCTTATCATTTTATAAGAAAAGAGATTGTTTCACCAAGGACTTTTGCATAGCTTGAACTGTAAAGTCTTTACAATTCAAACAAAGTGTGACGTATTGAGATTTGAAAATGGAATTCCTATAAAAATTTACGGTGTTGCGATTACCATCTTACACAGCCTCTTTGCTTAATTTGTAAAACCTTCTTGCCGAGCATTATGATGTAAAACTTACTTGCAACCATGAAAACATAGCAAGATATCACAACGTAGATATAAAGCTAATAGTGTTATTGTTTAAGCAATTTTACAATTAAAAAACAGGACAACTTTAGTATTTACTCTTTTCGCATTTTCTCCTTTACTTGTGCTATAAGGCCTTGCTTATTGCCAAATTTCATGATTCTAGGCCAAAGGAAAGTACCCTATAGGTTTTCGGTCCATGGTGAGAATCAAATATTATTTTTTATGTCAATAAGTTCTAGTAGGGATGGTGAAATGATTCTAACGGTACATTCTTCCTACTAATAATTTTATAAATGTCAAAGTTTGTATGGATGGATGTATGGATAATTGTTAGTCTTTCACGCAAAAACTACTGAACCGATTAGGCTTAGGTATGGGTATAGTTTGGGAGCTGGAATAACATTATAGGCTATTTTTTATCCCGATAAAACGCGGCGAAGACGCGGGCAGGAGCTAGTATACTTAATATAATCATCATTACATACACTAACCTACATTTGTTTAGGTATATAAAAGTACCTAATGGTGGAACTATTAAACTCTTTGGTAGGTACACTGTATTTTTTGGTCAGTCGAGTAAAAATTTCCTTTTTTTAACGTTTGGCAACCCTAGTAGAGCGCAATATTTTCTTACAGCATTGCTATTTCGCTAGGACCGTTTTATGGCGCATGTGTCCATTCTATGTAGGTGTACACGGCGGCGCGCGTAGTCCCCGCGCCGAACTGTACCTACAAATTATTTGCTTCCTACTTATAGCATAGTATTTTCTTTGCTACCAGCAAACCACAGACCAATAGGATGCCAGCAAACGATTGTCAAAGAGTAGAAGGACGCCGGACGTTTTTATAGCTATAATACTCGTAGTGGCAATTTGATTGAAGGGAAGTCGGCGATCGCAGAGGTAATATCTGTGGCAAAATTGGAGGCGAATCCCGTGCCCCACGCGCCGCCCCCCAGCCCGCTCTATTTCATTATCTCGGCCGAGGTCTCAGATTACTTCGCTTCTGGATCAGTTTAATCTGTCTGAGACCGGACTGCTCCAAGTTCCGACTAGTTTTACTCGTGATACCGCCAAAGTGACGCAACAACTTATCTGGACCTGGACTTAGGTATCTGATCTGGCTGTCGGTTTCAAACAATCCTGAACAATTTGTCGTTTCGGATATCCTTTCACCGATTTTTCAGATATCATCACAGACGCAAGAAATGTAGTATTATATGTAGGTTCTAAACAGTATTTTAGACTGTGAGAGAACGGGCTGAATAATTTAATTGTTATGGCAGAGATACCGAAACTATCTTACAATATTCAAGCTTTGTAGCTGCTCAGTTGTTTCATATCATGTTCAAAACGCGAACTTTTTTGCAGTGTCACAAAAACAAGAACAATTTGTATAGGTTTTGTGCAGATTACAGCTGTTCTGTAGATCTACATCGGATTGAAGTCGGCAGATAGCATGGACGGACACAGTACAAAGTGAATAAGTTTCATAGCTCACAGAGAGAGGGGCTCATCCATCTTTAGAGAGTCCCAATACAGATTATACACACATACAAAACTCTTGATAATGCTCGTGTCACTTATTCTTTTCATAAAAATATACGCTCTGATATATAACAGAAAACGGAGTTCTTACATTGTGTTTTGCAAACAAATTAGAGAAAATTTTAATGGGACCCAAAACTTCTGTCCCTCAGGGGGTGACCCGCGTGGGTTTAGGAAGTTGTCTACACGAATGGACACGATTTGACAAGAAATGAGCGCGGAGCGATCCAGTCCTGCACGCGCCCTGTCGTCGCACCGGCTGGTGTACCGCCCGCCCTGCTGGGCGGAGGCAGGCAGGTACACTTTGTTCTGTAATGATTCTTTCAAGCGCAATTCCAATGCTTTCAACTGGTCCGTTGACCCAACGTAAATATCTACATCGACATCAGCGACATCCCGCCTTTTATCCTCTGTTTGTTTGTGCTTAGCTGTTATGTAGTCTATGGCTTGGACACCGCCGCACAGCTCGAGTGGTTGATACTGTACTACAATTCTGAGAATCAGATATCAACGAAATTATATTCGTAACTAACTGCTGCCCGCGCCTTCGCCCGCGTTTTATCGCGATAAAAAATAGCATATTATTCCAGATCCCAAACTATACCCCTACCAAATTTCAGCCTAATCGGTTCCGTAGTTTTTGCGTGAATGAGTAACAAATATCCATCCATACAAATTTTCATATTTATAATATTAGTAGGATTTAACTGAACCACTCATATTGTATGTTTTTACGAGTGTATATATATGTATTTCGTTTGTAGTTGGTTGTGTTTCCAAAATCCATGCGTGTGGCCCCCGGGCACCTGTTCCGCCGCCCTGGATCCACTTTAGCCGAATTGAATTAGATCTCTGAATGGAGCCGCTTCTAACTCTCAGCGCCAATGCCTTAATCTGGAGCCGCGCGGTCTCTGTCGCTCGCTACACTGACTGGCGAGAAACATAAAACACGATTCAATATAGGAATGTTGAGTGCAGCATTTTGAAGGTAGATAAGTAATATTTTTCTAAAAATAAAATCGTTAAAGTAATCAAATATAATATTAAACCTCCAAAGTTAGTAACGGCACGTTGAAAAGAATCTTGCTCCATAATCACAGTTTGTGTTTAAATATTTTTAGCTTTGTAGGTAGGTGTAGGCCTAAATATAATCTACGCTAACCTAACGCCTAGAAAGCTCACGTCAAAAAGAAAAAAGATTCGCTACAAAAAGATGTACTGGCTAATTGGAAGAAATTCTACTCTAGCAGTATACAATAATATTTTTATATATGTATAAACAAGTCCTCAAGCCAATTTGGACCTATGGCATGCAGCTCTGGGGCTGTACCAAAAATACAAATGTAGCAATCATACAAAGATTCCAGAACAAAGTACTGAGAGCAATAATTGTTAATGCTCCTTGGTGTAAGAAATGATGATCTTCACCGAGACCTGAACATTCCACAACGCCGACGGGGCGCGGGTGGTGACTTTTCCCGACACAATCAACAATCGTTTAGGTATACAGGGTGGGATTTTGTAATGCCACCTGAAGGGAAAGTAGTCTTAATACTATTGATAGAAAAAAATTCTAAAAGAAAACATTCCTTTATTTTGCAAAAGAAAGGAAACTGCATTTTCGAAAATTCGCTTGCCACACCTGGGAATCAGACCGACTAAAATCTTTAAAAATGACACCCTGTACTTTTATTGCATCGATCGTTAGGGTTAATTATAAGGATGAAATTATTCTAACAAACTTGATAAATAAAATAGAAGGAATACCACGAAATCTGAACTTGTACATTCAATATTCACCACAACACGTTATTAAAGGTTCATCATCATCAGCCCATACACGTCCACTGCTGGACATAGGCCTCCCCCGTACGACGCCACAAATAGCGGTCCTGAGCCGCCTCCATTCATCGACATTAGCCGTGGGGCGGCGGCGTACGAATATTAAAGGTTGCTAGAAATTAATTCGTTAGAAGAATAATTGTGTATCCAAGTAACCAGACCTTACACAACTATGTTCAAATCCCCCACGGTTAAGTTGCTGTACCGCACGGTGTGCCACAGAATAGGCAGCAGTGGGTGAGCTTCGTCGGGCACTTCCGACTTATTGTTTCGCTGTTTCCCTTTGCCAAACAACGCTTCTTTGATAAATAACGCTGCTTTGTATTGCTTTTTGGGATAATAAACGGCGCGGTGAGCCCGCATTAAGTTTTATTTAATTCTCCGGGATGGTATCGAACCAATCAACTCACTGGCTCCTGCTGCTGGTTCCGGATTGCTTTCATTTACTCGCTGAATGTTTCCTTTTATGAACAAAATTATTTCAGAAAATATAAAACTTACTCGTAAGTTTTATGCTTGTATTCCAGTAAGTAATTACACGATTATTTCACTGATTTAATTTTGAAAAATATTAATAATATAATAGAGCCATTTATCTCTCCTTTTCTTAGAATACAACAATATATTATTTAATACTGGTAAAATTTGATTTAAGGGACTTTCTTGACCCAAATCAGCACCGCCACCTATTTCGAACAAAGAATTTTTCAAAAATCCCGTTTGTGATATCTATACAAAATAACCTTTTTTTATTGCCTCTGTAATAGTTTTATATTGTATAGTTTAGTAAGAGATGCGAAAAACCGAGCTTTGTGGCAAAAAGTGCAACTTGGCATCTTTTATTAATCTATACAACAAATGATCACAGAGGCATTCAGAAAAGCTTAAGATAGCAATAAATAAAAACAGGCCAAGGGAGTTTTTAACGTAATGATGATACCATAAAATATGGCGGCGTTAGTTTGGATCTGAACCTTAAATAGTTAATTTACTCAAATCATTAATAATTTGCATGAAATTAAGTACTTATATAATACATTGTATATAATACATACTATGAAAATCTAATGTAGACGCACAAAAAAAGAGATAGCTTTTTAAAAAAGTGTAATGTTCACAATAGAAATACAAGAAACAAGAACAAATTACACATCCCAGCATATAGATTACGAAAAGTAGGGAAATCATTTATGGGCAATTGCGTGCGCTTCTATAATAAGCTTCCATCTGAAGCAACTGAACTCCCTATTCGTAAATTTAAACAGTACATTAAACAAAATCTTATCAGGAAGGCCTTTTACTCCATAGATGATTACATCAATGATGTTAATGCTTGGCCAGATGTCGCTCCGTTCCGCACTGTCAGTAGTATGTAAGAAATTCAATGTTCTGTTTAGCTTTATAGAAATATTGACATGTATCTAAATCGCATTAAATTTAGATTTAGATAGGCAAAATAACAATGTATTAGACACTTAAGTGATATTATAAATGTGCTATTGGTTTCTTTTTCACTTCTTCCACTAGTGGACAAAAAATTGAAGTGAAGAGAATATCAATAACACCTTATTCCTTATTTGATAATAATAACTATGTGTATAGTATAAAATTTGACTTGTCTAAGTGCTTATTTTGTAAGCCTAAAGAAATAAAGTTATTGATTCTGATTCTGATTCTGATTTATTAGAATTATTATTTAATACTTAGAATTAAGAGCCGTTCTGGGGTGTCCAAAAAATAAGAAGCAGAGGCCTTTCCTCATCCTGCTCCATAGTGAAGTTCCAATCCTGTGCCGGTCTGCCCAGCGGCGCCAACTGCAACGGCGCTTTTTTGCAAGAGTTTATTTCAGTTTTCTTCCATTTCGTTTTTCATTTAGTTATTTTTCTTCTTTCATTTATTTTGGTAAGTATTATAAAAAATATTAGGTGCCTGGCTTTTTAAAGATTTTCTTTAGTCTTTGCGTAGGAAGGAGGGTGATAGTCAACTCCTCACTCGGTGACCGTATTGGGAGTGGTGATTATAGTTTGTATAATTATTTCTTATTCTTGAACCCCAACCAGCCCCTCTCCTGAACGAGAGGGGCTGGCGCTATTTTTGTTTTACTTTTTCAGAGTCGCTTGTTCCTGCTTCCGTTCCACTTTTCTTGATTCTCGTCTCCATATAGAATTTTATTACATATTTTTTTCTTTCACTGGACCATAGACAGGGTACAAAAAATCCTAAGTCTATGGCCTGGACCATATTTCTTCACTCTGATTTTGCTAGAGTATCAGGTGAGTTTTTTTTCCTCATCGGGTAGTTGCCTTGTTATGGTATGACGTGGGCAGAAGTCAGTGGCTGTTGGTTCTTGTCTTGCAAAATTATAATTTTATCGTATTTTAGCTCTACATCTTATCCTTTCTGTTCTTCTATATTTTTTTCTAATTCGTATTTTATATTCTAAATGATGTAATCTAATTTTATGCTACGTATACTAAATTCAAATCTAAAATTAATAATCTTGTTAATTTCCTAATGTTATGTACAATTAATTAATTTAGACATGCATGCCATACTCTCTAATTCTTTTGCACACCAATGTACATATATTGGTCAAACATGTTGGATAAAAAAAAAAATTGTCGTCTTTTTTTTTACATGTTTTTGCAAAAACATAACTTTTACTTTACTTTATATTTATGTTCGTGTTTATTTCTTGTATTATTGCATTTTCATTATGAAATCTGATTATTGCAAACTACTAACATGGAGGAGATGTTAGTAGTTTGCAATAATCAGATTTCATCTCATTCGTTCATTTCATTTCGAAAGCTTATTACAGCGCCCTGTGTACGGTTTCCTATGCTCGCGTGATCTAGCGGCGAGTATCAGAAGCTCTTTATCAGATCCAAATTAAGGTCGTGTTCAAGTGTGTTGAGTATCACATAGATGGCGCGATAAATAAAATAAAATAAAAATTGTTTATTTCAAGTATGTACATGACTCATAAAATTACATTTAAATACACAATAAATTAATACAATGAAAAAATAATGAAATGAAAAGTAAAACTCAAACAGAAAATTAATCAATAAAATATAGGACACGGATAGATAGAGAAATAAACATAGGAGGGTCCATCAGTGACCGGGGCAACGCCCCTTAAAAAGGGTTGCGTGCAGGCTTATCCAGTGCTCCATAAACGAAGAGTCCCATCTATCTGCCAATGTGCTTAGAATGGTGTTGGAGCTGCCACGCAGGCGTTTCAAGAGCGACGCACAACGTTTTCTTATGATGGCGTGAAAGCCATCAGTGTTCGCCTCACTGAACATACCTGATGCAATGCAGAAACGTGGCAGCCCCATCAACACTATAAACCCATTGTTATATTGCACGCGCAGCGCGTTGAACGCCTTCTGCGTATAGTTTACCCACAGGCTGCCAGTGTAGAGTGACTGACAATAGGCTTTGAAGAGCGTCACCTTCACCTCCCTGGAATTACGGGCAAACCTGCGAGCCACCATGTTGCATCGGACGGCCAACACCCTGCGATCTCTCTCTCTATATCTTCATTATCCTCTAGGTGCTGGTCAACCCAGTGGCCCAGATATTTAAATTTTGACACGCGCTTAAGAGGAACTCCGTCTATAGGCGTCTCGGCGATAGGTGGTACATTCATATAGGTCTTGGAGTCTGCTCTAAACACCATAAACTCACTTTTTTTCGCATTATATCTGAGCCCATGGACTTTTGCATAGGACTCGCATATCCGCAGCAGCTTGCGTAGTGCTCCGATCGAAGGGCTCAGCAACACCATATCGTTGGCGTAGCTAATGTTATTGATACCGACCCCATCTATGTGACAGCCGACTTTGATGCTACTGAGCTCCTCAATCAAGCTGTTCATGTACAGGTTGAAGGGACTGGGAGAAGAGACCCCCCCCCCTTGCCGCACACCGCATTCCAACTTGTACATGTCGGAGTATGAGTCCGCCCACTTAACAATATTTGTTTGGTGCCTATACCAATAACGAAATAGTGACGCTAACTCACCTGGGAAGGCTGACTCATGCGCCAGCTTTTTCCAGCAACTCAAAGCAAGTCATACGTCACCAGGTCGAATGCCTTGGACTGGTCCAAAAAAACAGGCGTACACTGGTGTTCCTCTGGCCGTGTGCGCAATGCACAAAATTTTATGGTTCGATTTTCGGAGTGTTTCATATCAACGTTGATTTTGGATGTTATAATTGTGGATGTTTTCGTATATTGCGCGTCTACTCACCGGATTTAGATATTTGAAAATAAAACGCACGCAGTTGTTGTTTTATGTTGTTTTATGTGGTTTATGCTCTTTTTCTATTTTTAATTGATAATAGACACGAGATGTTCACATTATAATAACTGTGGCGTCCTATTTCGTTCCGTTTCCGTTGTATAAGTCATAACAACTCAAAAATAATAGTTTTTAGAAAAGGGTAAAATAGTTTCCATGAAAGCCGATAGCGTTAAAGAACATGAAGTTCTTAAACATTTTAAACGCGTAAATTGTGTTATAATTTGACGATCGCAATTTATTCATCCCATTGGGTGGTTCAAGCTGCATAATGTGCGCCTCCTCTCAAACCGAGCAACAGGCTCTTGTCTTCATAAAAACCAACCAACATAGCCGACCAGTCAATGCTGCCAGCTCACGCCAGTAATTACTGCTGCTTTTCCATAATAGTCTTGCAAGAGTTCTTTAAAACCTAGTATTGAGCTTGCAATAAATCATTTTCAGCATAGTTTTCTTTCTCAAATATAGTCCCGTTGAAGCTCCAGCAACGGTATGCTTTGTTAATAAAGTGTAAAAATTATGTAAAATTCCCCAAATTGAAAAGCAGCGTGTTCAGAATGTGTGACTGAGCTGGCATCCCGGAAGGCGGCGGCGGCGGCGCCGCGTCATTAGAATGACATCTACGTCGAAGTTTTCAATTTTTCTTCGCATTTTTGGGAACAAGCTTCAATCAATTTTTCGATTATGCAAAATGAGGTAGCTACCGTCAATGCGAATTATACTCTGAACACCCAGCTCATCCTCAAATAACTAGTATAGGTACTATTTAAAATCTACTACTGAAAGAATATGTCTCACAACATAGATGCAAATGGAAACCGCGGGACACACGGGTAAGCATAATATGTATCAGAGCCTAATCCATGGCACGGCGGCCATGAATGGACTCTTCTTACTTGTTCGCACAATTCGTTTTATTAGCTGATAGTCCAATACCGTCCTTCATTCTGGACTTAACTTCACAATTTAATTATTCAATGCTATTGTTTGATTTCGGTTGTAGCTGTTTTCAGGGCTCCAAAATCAATAAACCTTCATCATTTAATTTTGTTTCCAGTCAAATTAACTCGTCCATGAATTGAAATAAGATCAGGATCGATGCGCCTTTGTTAGCTCCGTTCTGGAATAGGAAGCTGGAGTGAAATCCAGCGCGGTCGGGAGTTAATCCGGAGTCTCGTATGAAGCAACAATGTCCCAGTAGGTGGCGCATTGTGTCGCCGCTCCGACTGTCCAGACTAACGGAACAAGACTATAAATTACCGCCGTCCCTAAACCCGACACGACCTAACTTCGCTTCACGACTACAATTTTGTACAGTAGTTATTTCTGGCTCACATGAAACATACAATTTAGCATCATTTATGGTCCTCCCAACAATCAGATACAAGCTAATAAAGATTAGTTCTATTCTAAGCTTTATGGAGACTTACAGTTTGAGAGGTGGTAGCGAGGGAGTCGCTAAAATGACGTGACGTCACTGCCTGTTCGTGTCGATATCGTATCGAGGGAAATGTGTTTTTTGTATAAGAGCGTTTCTATGTCTCGTGCCGGACGCGGGGATGAGGGAGGGGAAAACCGTTCTTATAGCATTGTGTTTGAGAGCGACACATCGTCGTCGAGCAGGTACAAGGCTCTTTTGCGTTGCTACGAGTATCATAAATAAAGCACTCCTTTTTATCAGATTGCATTTAGAGTGCGCTTGACAATTAATTAAATCTTTGTAGACACATAAGGTTTTTCAAATTATTGGGGGCATGCATGACTGAAATTATTGTATGACCAAATTAATTACATTTTAAATAAATTGTGATTGAATCAAAGTTTAATTCTCAGTTTTTTCAATTTTGACCTAATCATAGTATTGTATCTCAGAGCTTGTTTTCATTCGTTGGTACGTGCGACAGTCAGCACTAGGCGAGGGTGACACTAAAGGTCAGCGGCTCTTGTCCCGAATGTAGTCATTCGGGACGTAGAACTGAAGCAGCTCATTATGCAAGTCAATGGTGCAGCGTGCAATCTTGTAGAAGTATTTGATCATATGCCCTCTTTTGTATGTAACGATGTTTAAAAATGGTATTGTTCCGTCCGGGACGGATACAACTAAAAATAAAGTAAGTCTCTGCATACGCAACGTAACGTATGCAGATACTTTTTTATAATATTTTTGATCCACGATCCACCCACACCATTTTAACTACCTAAGTATCAAAAGAAAATGCTATGGACAATAAGGTGAACGCTTGTTTAAGACTTTTATGTAGTCGGGTTTGAGTTTTTAACTTTTTTTTTTTTTACCATACATATATCGATACAATATATTATGTATATCGATACATTTTTTGATTTGCCCATCCCTAGATGGCCCGTTGCCATGGTAACAAATAAACAAGAGGTCTCCATGGCAACGGGTGTGTCATCCTTCACTCATCACATCAAACTAAATTAGACTCGAACTGTAACTAGATGTCGTCTCTTGCAACTTATCGCGCTATCGAAGTGTTCCAGGTGTAATTTAGACCCAGCTATCTCTTAAGACCCTCAGTTTTGTCGGACACCATATAACCTATAACCATCGGGGTAATGAGACGAATCAATCGATACCTCACTTGTTGAAATCGAAGTAGTAGTTTCAGCGCTACGTTTGAACAAAGAAATCGGCTACATACATACATACATACATAGGATGCTAAAATCATAACCCTCCGGTAGTCGGATAAAAATCTAAACATGTTTAATATAATTTTAATCTTAATATATCAAAAACAGACGAAGTCGAGCAAATAAAGTTTTAGGCGTAATAATTGACAAACATATGAATAGGAAATCTCAGGTAGATTTAGTAAAAAAATACAAATTATGTTTTAGGAAAAATATAAAACGTCACCAACATCAAAACTGCGATTATGTCGAATCACGCGAACAATAGCATCGGCACTCGTTATGGGTTAGTAATGTGGGGCAATAGTACGGATAAAAACAGAGCATTTTTAGCGCAAATAAAAATGGGTTATCATTTAAACGATCAGCAGATTAAAGAGGTTTTGGTCAGCCGAAAAATGGATTTTGCCTGCAGAAAAAAATTATTGAGCTGCATATTGTAGTGGTCGGCCAAAATGATTTAATTTGTCAGCAAGTAATGTGACATTGAGCAGCCTATTAAGTATTTCCGCAGCAATATTTAATAAATCAACAGCAAATCGTGATTCGCATTTTACAAAATTTGAGACGCTATAAAATATTGTTATTTGCTAGTTTTAAAAGTACCTACCTCTTCGTCTTACAATTACGGAACCCTCGGCGTGCGAATCCAACTCGCACTTGACGTTTTTATTTTTAGCTTGTTATGTTTGCATATTTGGGTAAAATCGAGTTCAATATAAGAATGTATGTACTGTATCTTTAAAAGTATCATGCTCTGTTTTGTGAACTAATAAATAAATTTCATTTAATTTCAACACCTGCCATTAGAAATAATTATAATGACCTATAATCTAACCAGGGTAGGTTAGATTGTAGACTTCGGATAGGGAACAGAGACGTGTGCGTACATTATAGATATAGAAGGGATAGCACTACCAATACCTACTTACAGAATAATAAAGAATCAATCAAGAAGCTTACCTATGGACCTACCATTTAATTATTAACTGACAAATTATTATATACCTACTTAACTCATTCAATCATTTTATGACACATTATGCCGGTATGTTTCGAAAACAAAATACCGATGAGAAACATACATCGCGCAAAAACACAAAACCAATGATTCTCGAGACGTTTGCAATAAATTGTAACGTAAAAGTGTCTTGGCTGCGAAACTTGATAGCCGATCAAAAGTTTGCCGTCCAGCCGGACGAGCAGCGGCTCGAGCCCGGCAGACTGCTGCGCCGTGGACCTGCTACGACGCAGACCTTCTACAAGTATATAGCGTAGCGTCCTCCACGATGCTACACTTTAGTTTAAATTATAATGAATATATATTTAATGAGACAATTACCTTAATTATAAGTTTTTTAACCGTAAGGCCCGTTACACACTAGCGATTGAAATTTTGTGTATGAATAAGAATGAAGTCATTTATTGGTCAGTCATTTATTCAAAGATGATATACCTACATTACATTACTACTGTTCGATAAATATAACAATCTTTGACTTGCCAAATTATACATGTTTTGTGTGCTGTAAAGGGGCACTCTTTTACTCATAGCATAGACAAAAACATAGTCTATAATCATAGTAAGGTACTTAAGTACCTTACTAATACAAGTTAAGTCATATAAGGTACTAAATTTAACACTTTTGACATTGAAATGGCTGTAGTTATTTTCCAAATACTATTTTATAGTATACACTGTTTTCTCTAATAATAATATAATATAAATAATATTTTTTACATTAAAGACGAAGCTATGGTCATTTTCAATAGATTTTATATTTAATGGGAGCTTATTATAAAGTTTAATTCCTTATGGTTAAGTGCGTACAATCACAAGCGGTTGCATATTAAACAGTAAAATCTAGCCCTCCCCCCTCCGGTTAACCGCTAGTGCGTAGCGGACCTTAGATAATGGTATCTATATAGAATTGATAGTGCTTTATGCCATCTTTTCCGGTATTTCATAATGATCTGTGTTCACTGGTAACATTTAACATGAAACAAGAATATTGCGTGACAACTTATCGTCAACAATGTGAACCGCTTGTTAGTGGAGTCGGTGCGTGTTCTTTGCGTTACTTACAAGCTGTACATTAATTAGCGTCGGTAATCACCCGAGACTTGTCAATCATAGGACGCAAACAGTCGGGACGTGACGTGACAAACTCCAAGCGAATTACGAGACATCCGCGGGATTAGACGGGATTCTAATTGAGTCAATCAATTTATTAGAGTTCATTAATTCACCCAGTAATATTGCACAATAACGGAGCTAGAGGCACTTGAACACGTCTCAAACGTTGTCTTATGTTCCGACATAACTTAGGTATTTCCTGTAGCGTTTTCTTAGTCGTTGTATACTTTATCGCTGAGTATATATTTTTAATGGATATTTGTGAAGTCAGGCAATGTGATTGACTGTATGGCGAGGGCACAGATTATATAATACTATACGCTAGGGGAAGAAAACAAAGGTTTGTACTCACCGCCGAGGACCCTGCAGGTCAGCAGCACGTCGTCTCCCTCCTCGTGCGGCCCCAGCGTGGTGGTGTTGATGACGCGGCCCCAGCGGTCCACCACCACCGGTTTCTCGGGAGGCACTGCAAACAACATTATTATGTATGTACGTTACAGGAACACTACCAACGACTACACGCAGATGCTGGGTGCGACAAGATGAAGGCGCTGCTGGGGGCGCTGGGGTGCTCATCAGAGGAGGTTTTTGTCTAGTACTGTTACATGATGATAACAATAATCACAGTCTATTAGTACTCATTGAATCACATTACACTATTTTTTACTTTATAAATTAAAGAGTTTGGATGAATAATTGGATATTTGTTACTCTTACACGCAAAAACTACTGAACCGATTAGGCTGAAATTTGTTATGGGTATAGTTTGGACCTGGAATAACATATAGGCTATTTTTTATCTCGATAAAACGCAGGCGAAGGCGCGGGGAGCAGCTAGTAATAAATAATAATAAGAAATGCTGGACAATCCACACAGCACCTTCTAGCCCTAAGCTAAGCAGAGCTTGTGTTATGGGTACTAGATAACTGATATACATAATACAATATATTACATAGATATGTATTTTTTACTTTACATAGAAAATACCCAGTACACCCGAGGCAAATATTTACAGATCGTACAAACATTTGTCCCAAGGCGGGAATCGAACCCTCAACCTCCTACGTCGCAGGCGGACCTTCATCGGTCCACATCGGTCGTCAGAAATAACCTTAAATACAGTTTCACAGAAAAACGCGTTCGCAGCCGTGGACATAAATTAGTACTTCCTCGTACATAATAAATGGGCTTATACAGATTTCAGAATATTATAATCACTTTACTATCGAAAAGTTTGTTAAAATTCGACTATTTGCGAAAATCAACTCTTAGTTCAAAGTGCTTATGTTTGAAGTCGGTGATGAGAGGCTCGATTAATTAGATCGGACACGCAACAATATCGCGAGACTTCCGAAACAGATCGCAATTAATCAGCTCAATACAACGCAGGTGATTGCTAACAGCCTCGTCCGATTAGCATCACTCCGAACCGAACAAACCAGCCGCCACGCCATACTCACCCCTCCAGCTTCGGCTAGAACGGCGAAACCCCCGCGTACGGACACCCCAGTAAAGGTTGCCGCGCCGGCTATTTGGATGGTTTAGTTTAAAGCATCAAAGCCCAATTGGGTTTTACATCGGACATAGAGGCGTTCAATCTAACTTTAGCTCTAATACACGCTGAACGATGCGATGCATGGGCCGCTCGTTAAAAATGTAATGGCTTCTATAAATTGCAATTATTGACAGTGCATGAATATTTGGGATACTTGTGCTTCGAAAGAGTCCGCGAGTTGCAGGCGGCGCGGGCGGCCCCGGGCGGCACCTCCGCCGGGGCCTTTGTGATTCATATGATAACATAAAATGAAACGACAGCTCGTTTCATTTGACGATATCACACGTATAATTACTGCTGGCAAGTCAAAGTCAATATTGTTTAAGGGCCGTAGGTAATGAACTTCGATGACAGCTCTGTAAATTGTAATAAATTGCGACTATCCTTGTTGTCATACGATGATTGCGCGTTCCGGGCGCCACCCACCTGGCGCGACTTCACACTCTCAACTTCATTTATAGAAATACACTTTGAGAGCAGTTTGAGAGTAATTCAACTCAATTATGTTGATAAGCAAAATCATTTTAACTTTGACCGTCTCATGCTAATCAAATTAAATGCTAATGGCAGTGACTTAATCCGCACTGACAGCCGCACCGCGCGCCGCCTCCGCCCGATGTAAAGACAACAGACCATCTGCAAAGGACCCTTCCGCATCTCTTCCTTATTTTCTACCCACTTTCTACATATTTAAACTATGTGAATAACAATAATAATAATGATAAACTGTTTGAGATTATTCTTTATAATTCTTAATTCATCGATAAAGACTTTGCGTGTTCAAACTCGTTTTAGTTATTGTATCCTCTTTGACTTGTTCTTTTGCTAGTTATTGTATCTTCTTTGCTTTTGCTAAGAAACCAAAGTTTGGACACAAATATATTTGTATTTATGCAAGCTAATAAAAGAAATTGCCACAGATCCTGTCTCGTACAGCGGTGACGGCGAATTTGTTTTATTAGCTGTTAGTTTTGGGGTCGACCTCAGCTGTTTTTACGGCAAGCAATATCGCTTGAGCGCTCTGCTGTGCGTAATATACGAGGAGCGGTCAATCGATGGGGCGGCGATGTCCCACCGGGAGCAATCCAATTAATGTGGCATGTCAGCCGCGCAATTACACACCGATGGGGATTGCCCACCATGGCCGGGCCGGGCCGCCGACTCCGGGCCCGCAAAGCGGGGACGAAGGGAATTCGTTAAAAATATATTAAATAAGGTCGGCCAGGGCTCCGCCGCGACTCGTAAACAAGAAACATCTATTAATTTGTAAACAAATTTGTGTGATGTCAAAATTATAATGAGTTTTCTGAGAACGATAAAAAGTGGGACGCGTCCATGTGGACAGTTTTATGAACGTCGCATTAGTTCAGTCTACCATACTACAACAAACTGCGGACAGATTTCTTTGATTACCTTCGTCTCCGTCCCCGCCCTAACCCTTCAGAATCTATCATCAAAACCATATTATTTTACCTACTTGACCTTTCGTTTAGTGAAGATCTAATCATACAGAGAAAGCTACATTTTTACAAATCAAGGAAACTTATTTTCAGTAGGTGGACCGCAGCCACGAGCCTGAGAAGCTATATAGTAATAAGTATGTCATTGGCTACCACTAGGCCATGAAAGAACCACCTGGGATCACCAAACCGCTCCATGATATATGTAGTATCAGAACTTCCGTAAGCTTTGCATTATCGAAAAGAATAAAATGGACAGCCTCACTTCGCTCAAAGAAGCAGTGCATAATGTGCTATCACAGGTTATTCCTGAATGTAGAGAGTTAGTTTATAGCACATGCGATGTCTCGAAGGTCGAGGAAGGATAATAAAACTGAAACAGACGCGCTGACCTTAAGAAATGCCAGGGAAATGCTAATCGCACCATTCCTCGCACTGAAGGTGAGAGGTGCAGATAAATGTCAGCGAGACACTACACAGTACATAACCTGCATAAATGCTGATACTAGATAATGTGAATGGAAGGTACCTATACATATTGGTTCAAATGGTTTACCACGACCCTGAAATGTTTTTAAAGAGCACCAACCATGATGATGAAATGAAACGTTTTCACCAAACAAACCCGTTCATCTAATATGTATTGAAAAACCACAAAAGTTATTATAACTATCTCGTTCATGAATGTTATGTTTAGCAACGATCAAAATAATGAAACAGTTTTCGGCGAGCGGCCGTCATGTCAGCGGGCGGCGCGAGCGGTGCAGTACGGTCTATAGTAAACTAGCGCTGCACCCCGGCTTTTCACGGATATTATATCTATTAAAAACATTTTTTCGAAAATTTATTATACATAGCATATGTATGTCACCCGGGGATAGTGTAGCTTCCCAACAGTGAAAGAATTTGTCAAATCGGTTCAGTCGTTTCTGCGTCTATTAGAGCAAAGAAACAAATAATCAAATCTTTCCTCTTTATAATATTATATAGATAACCCCAGTGGTGATGATGATTGCCGAGCCTTCCACCCACTCCTACATATAAAATGTTTCAGCCTGAATGCGAGCCAACCTGTAACCTACGGCTTATTTAAGACGTAATTAGAGACAGCCCAATAGTTCTGCGAAACAATTAGGTTGCTTGTCGTATGGATGTTACGGTTCTGCCTCGGGCGACAATGCGCACAATAAACCCAGCCGTGGGCCGTAACTTGAGCACACGACACGCCGCCGTGTCGTACCGCCACATACCTGTCCGATGCACAATACAATACATCTCTATAACTCTACCTTTAGTGTACATAGCTGTGTATGTACTCTACAGGGTACTATTCGAGTGCAGAGCTACCGTACGGAAACTCGCTGCAAACATAGCCCAATTTAGGGACCCGTTTTCTTCTATTCCCGGATCAAGAAAACCAAAAATCTGTAAAGGTAGATACTTACACAAAAAAGAATGTACCTACCTAACCTACCCGTTTGTTAAATTATTTTATAAGGTGCAATAATGGTGCATATTATCTATCTATCTACGTCGATACAATAGAATTTATGAAGCTGTCACCAAAAAAACGGGTCAACGTTTAGCTTTCGCAGACATGGAAAACCACATTCGCGTCAGATAATATTTGTTATGGGACGTACTGTTTGCTGTATTTTTTTCTGTGTATCTTATCTACCTTTACAGATTTTTAGAGCCAATCTGAGATGTGATTACGTTCAGTCAAAGAAAAATATCTCCGAAAATATTAAAAAAAATCAATGATCAGCATTTTGTGTCGTTACCAATGATATTCCATATAAACTGAACTCATTGGTCGTTTCGTTACCCGTATCTTTGATTGGCACTACGCTATTATAACAGAGGAAGTACATAGAACAAGCACTATACTGACCGACGACGGTGAGGTTGTACCGGAAGCTGGTGGTCTGCGTGTTGCGGAAATCGATGCGGCAGCGGTAGACACCCTCGTCGCGGCGCTTCACGTCGCGCACCAGCAGCGCGGCCGGCGCCGGCGCAACGCTGAAGCGCGCTCGCGGCCCGAACACCTCGGGTGCAGACCAGTGCCGCGCCTCGGACAGATGCTTGCCGCGCACGTCGAAGCTGCAACAAACAATACAACACACCAGATCAGAACCAACCATAAACATTCTCCGCTAAACCTAAGGACACTCCGCTCACACCGTGTTCAAGACTGATCCATTAGCCGCCTTGTTATCATCACGTTCGGTATTCCTAGCGCGTTTGCCCCGCCCTGAATATAATTGAAACCTATTAATTTCATCATCAATCCTTAGTTTTTATAGTGTTTTTATCTGCATGAGCGCAAAACTCAAGAACCCTGGAAACCTACAGTTAATTTTTTATTTTATTTAATCTGACTAAACCTGCCCCGCCGCGCCCGGGCCGCTGCCAATAAAACCGAGCCGGTTAAAAACAGAAAAACCCGCGAAACTTTGTTTTGCGGCTAAAAAGAGAAACATTTTTCCACAAAAAAATGTCGGGCTGTTAAACAAGAGCGAGCATGTTGCGACGTCGTTGCGTCGCGTCCGCGTCCGCCGTCGACCGACCGCACGCCCGCACCGCCGGCTAGCGTCCCGTCGAGAACATGCCCGCTGCATACAACTGCGGGACAATTGTGAACTGTATGGCTTATATTTTTGTAAACATGCCTTAGGTCAAAGTACGCACACACCGCACCACAACACCCGTGCGGTAGGTAAAAGGCGACGCCGCCGACGCGATGTAATAAGTGCCAGGCGGAAGACGAGTCGAGTCGACAGCAGCCCCCCTAGCACGGGCTTTTCATTTCTAATTTACCCTAGACTAGAGAAGACAGTTTCTTGTCTTCATAATCTTTCTCTTGCCCGAACATGCCGTTTCGAGAAACAAACGAAGAAACTAGAAAATAGTTTCTTCGTAGAGAAGCGCTTTCTATAGCAATGTGAACGAAACCACAGACAAAATATAAATGTTGTAAAAAGTTCGTTCTTTGCATTTCATTACCAAGAAAATCTACATAAAACCAGCCGTATCGCTAAAAAGAAAACTGAGCCCGTAAAACGAAACGTTTTTTGATAACACCAAAATGTCACTTTATTGTATTTGTGAATGTCAATAACAATGTTTTAAAGGGTAATTTCTTTCGTTTAAAGATGTATTTTTCTTTTTTATATTGAACGAAAGAAATACCAAAATCTTTTCACAAAATGTTTCGGTGAAATACTGTCTCTGGCAAAGGCGGCAAATGAAGATTATTGAACCCATAGCATATACAATACAGAAAAACGGAGATTAATTTGGTTTTGGAGCAAACAAACAAACAAATTATTCTCAGATTTTTTATTTTGCATTTGCTCGTAATGGCTGCGGTGCCATTAACTAGATACCAAAACCCCAAAAAACAAAGAGTATTATATAACTAAACATCCAAATAGTGAGAGATGCGAAGGAAGAAAGACCTTGTCTAGGTCTCGAGAGGTGTAGACAATTTTAGGAGAAATGTTTCTATTCTCAAATGTCAAGAAACGAGTAAATTGATCCCCATGTTCGCATCGGTAGACTCATCTGTAGGGTAGAATAGAAAACATTTCTACCGCTCATTCTTCCGAACGCCTTGTTCCCGAACGAAGAAAACTTTCTACTCTCTACACCTAAATGTTATTTTTACGTAATTTATTTATATATTCTACCCTAGAGAAGAAAGCCCGTGCTAGACCTGCAGGTACGCTGTCGCTAATGTTGCTCAGTAATTTTCCTCCAACAGAAGTTTTTAAACTAAACAAGGAGCTCTGGAATAATACGCAGTAGTTAGGTAGGGGTAATCAAAACTAGTGTAAATACGTAAGGACAGCCTAAATCAATCTCTCTGAAATAATTTGGTCACATGCTTTCAAGTAACATTTAAAATAGGTACCTAGTAATCAATATTCCATTTGCTCTAAAAATAAGCCATACTCCACTGACATTGCCCTACTCTAATAATGACAGTATAATTTGAATAGGGGTATCATATAAACGATCAGCAGATCAAACAGGTTCTGGTCAGCCGAAAAATTGACTTGTCAGTAGAAAAAGTGGATGGAGCTGCATGTAGTGGTCGGCCAAAATGATTAAATTGGTCATCAAGTAATGTGACATTGAGCAGCCTATTAAATATTTCTGCAGCAAAATATTAGTAAAGCAGGAGAAAATCGTGATTTGTATTTCATACAATTTAGCAATTTAGCTATAAGATAAATTTTGATTTGCTAATTTTAATACAACCTGGGCATACTTATAATCTGTTCCTACGTGTGGCACTGAACTCTCCTCCAACGGCGCGGCTGAATCAAATTTATTCACATTTTATTGTATGGGTGAATAAGGGGTGGGGGCGAGGGGGGGAACCTGAAGGTCTGAAACCAAGTTACTTGCACGATAGACAGGGCCAAAAAACAAAAGGGATAATGACAGTTAATAATCCTACTAATACATATTATAAATCTCAAAGTTGGATGGATGTATAGATGTGTGGATGTTTGGATGTATGGATATTTGTTACTCTTTCACGCAAAAACTACTAAACAGATTAGGCTGAAATTTGGTATGGGTATAGTTTGGGACCTGGAATAACATATAGGCTATTTTTTATCACGATAAAACGCGTGCGAAGGCGCGGGCAGCAGCTAATAACCACATAAGTTATGTATTTTAAGTTATTATTAGAAGTGTTTGACATGTAAGAAATTTTTCTTATCAATAAATGAACTGAAACTGTATTTACCGTATTATACCTGAGCCATAGATTACAAAACACGTATTATATTTTATGTTTTGATTCTGATTCCGATAAATTATTATTTTGATAAAATAAAACTACAAAATACAGCAATGAACACGTTGAACACCAATCGGAGAATACACAACTATCACATCATCATCCCTCACAATATGTGATGCATGATCCAAGAAAACAAGGTCTGGAACGAGAGTGGCTCAAGGTGACGTCACTGTACAGTTGCCACTTTTTTTTAACAAAATGTAGAATTTGGGAACAAAATGGGTCAATTGAAAATCAAAAGAAAAAATATTACAATCGTCAATTATAATGTTTGTAACATCAGTCAAAATAGCGCTAGTTAAACAGGAGTCAATGTGATAAATAATAAGTAAATACCAACACCACATCGTTTTACCGATATTTTTACGACGACATCGTAGCGGTCGCAGGGAGTTGTTGGATGGAGGCGGCTCTGGACCGCTATTCGTGGCGTCGTTTGGGGGAGGTCTATGTTCAGCAGTGGACGTGTACGGGCTGATGATGATGATGATGATGATGATATTTTATCAGATTCATACAGGTGTTCGGGGAGTTACGATTTCACGCTAGTGGTACCTATCACCAGGAAACAGATTCGTCTTATCATTCGCCGATGGCATCGATGATGTAGCCTTGAGCCACCCACGTGACCACCGTGTATCGGAAGAGCATACCTTGTTTTTTTTATACTATGATGTAATGTAAAGGCACAGAATAGCTGGTTAAGCTTCAGCTAGTCATAAATAATTTAGTTGCCGACCAAGTACTGCTGATTGTTTATATTTAATAGCCGCCCAAAACATATACGGCGGTCCAAATAGTGTTTAGCTGCTTTTTTCGGCTAACCAAATATTTAAAATAAATATCAATAAATTTAATTCCATTTGAATATTTGTAGTATCATAATCGTGTATAACTTCTAATATAAATCGGTTCGTAGGTTTCGGTCCCCAGGGTGCGGGCCATCACGGCATCCGTCAGCGCCGACGACCACAGTCCACGACCGACGCCGATGGTCATCCACTAATTTGTTGAACGAATGCGCGCGGCCGCGCGACGCAAACCAATGGACCTCTTGACGATTGAGTGGATATCGCACACAGTAAATCATTCTCAGATCGCACCAGTTTGCCTACATTCAAAAGATATGCTATTATTGTTTGAGGTCCTCAACTTTACCTATCGTAACATCTCATTTAAACTCGTTATCGGAACAAGAAATATAAATACGATATTGTACAAAGCGGAGACGAAACTTCCTTAATCAAGACAAAAATGTTAGAGGAACAGAAATTTTAAATTAAAATTTTTGTATTCCTTCATTAAAGCGTCGCTCAACGTAAATTAAGCTTTGACTAATTTTCATAAATTCTCTCTTTGTAAACCTTTTAAAGCTGAATTAGTTTAATAAAATAACTTACCTATTTTGAGATGAATCGTACCTGTTATCTATTCAGGTAACCTGTCTAAAGTTTTGACTGTTTTGACAATTATTGTACGAGACGTTGGTACCTCTAGACTTGTCTATTTCAGTCCATAGTATTATATCATAGGGCATGTTACAGTTCGCCTCGGGTCGATATGGAAAACCTTTCTGACCTGGGCCAACTCACTCTTTAGGTTTCTATTATCGCATAGGTCGTAAGCACGGTTAGTGAGCGATGTCACCACCGAATTGAGCTGCTGAGGTTGGTGATGTGAGTCGGCATGGAGGTACCGGTCCGTATGTGTGGGCTTCCTGTAGACGGAGTGGCCTACCCTTCCATCATCTCTGACTGTACCATTACGTCCAGAAATGCCAAGCGCCGTTCAATTTCCATTTCTTATGTGAATTTGATCTTATTATGTATCCCATTCAGGTGTGAAAGTAGCAGTTCAATCTCCTGTGTATTTCCTTTCACAATACAGTAAACGTCATCAACATACCTCTTCCATAACTTGACTTGTACCGGGGCAGACGTGAGTCTTTTACAAAGGATGTTGTTCGTCCCACAGTTGGTTGCAACACCCCGCTGCAACATGCTTCGCCAACTCATAAGTGGACGAGTCTATTTGACTCACTAATAGGTCGCAGCGGAACATTCTGCTTGTGTACCGTGGGGAGGCCGTACAGTTTAGGCGGCTGGATGATCTTTGGCCGTAAAATAAACTTGGTTACTTCTTCTTCAAGGGCGTGTTGACAATCCATGATCAACTTCTGGGTACTGCTGTGTGTTCGTGCAGTTCACTAAATTAATACAAATAATTTAAAAAGTTTTAAACTAATACACCTTTTAAAGACTTATAAAAAAGAGTTTATGAAAATTTTCTCAATTTGGATGGCACAGATCTACGCCGTTGCATTAAATAAAATTTATGATAAGAGTGTTTTTCTAACTTTAGATTTAATAATATTTCTAAATTTATGTACATTTTTTGTTATAAAATTACACACTGGTATAACAGATTCCGTTCGGCTGCACACCATTAGGCATTCAATTATAGCATTTTAGGGTTTCTCCGTGGGAATCTTATACGAAACGGAAGGTAAGGTGAGGGTAAACAAGGGTGTATTAAGTGCCGAACCCGCGAACATTAATCATGCGAGAACCCGCGCCAAAGAGTAATAATAATGCAGAGTTTCCCTTGCACCCAATACACCCTTAATATATCAACAATTAGGAACAAGTTCACTAACCGATATCTAATGCAAATACGAAACCGAAGAATTACTGAGACAGCAGCGAGTTTTTACTCTATGTACGAAACGGGTAAAATGTGCAGTTATTAACAAAACTGAAAATCGAAGGGCAAACAAAATGCATGTCACCCTACATTTTATTGGTCATTAGTTTGTTTGTCTCTGGCCTGACGATGCAGTTCATACTCTGCCAGCGCCATTGTAGGCGCGAGCGTGGCCCACTCTGCTCCGCACAATTTAATGCTGCATGGTTTAATGTGTAATCGCTTACGTGTGAAATACCGTGGATGCGGGCCGCAGCCGCGCCGCCGCGCGCCGGGAGCAGGCATCAAGCCGGCCATCAAGCTGCGCCGCTTGACGTCTGACGGAAAATAATGGAAATGCCGTTCACTTTTTACCTTGTTATTTTTACGAACCATTTCGTAGCTCTGAATAATGAACTGTAGCTATTTTCATAAAAATTATAACGTGACTTTATTTTATTACGGGTGATGTTTTTGGGGTATTTCCTGAAGCCGCTCGTCGGTCGCTAAGCGGACGCAAAAGTAGAACCTCCTAAGATACATATACTGTTCAGTGATGCCGGCGATATCAATAAAATAAATTGGTTAAGTAATGCGGTTATAATTCATTTCAAATATTATTGGCCGATCGATATCCGGATATCGGCCCGATAATTATAGCTTTAATTAAAATATACGGGATATTAGTGGCCGTTCCAAAATTATCTATAACTTGGCTATCATCTGCAGTAGGAGTGTAGGTATAACAGTGATGGTGGCGGTGGAAACCCGCAGAAGGGCCGCAGCGTGCGTAATACATTAAGATCGAACGCGGACCGGGGCGGTGCCGGTGTCGGACGTGCCGCGGCCGCGACCCACACATTTACATCGCAATAAAGTCTAGCTTTGTTAAACGTCAAGTGGCGTCACCTTTCTTTTGTACAGGACTCGATGAACAGCTCACACAATGCCCTAAATGCCGTTATATAAATAAGTCTGGCAAGAAGGACGCTGAGACCTGCAACTTTGTGATCGAAGTACCCGCAGTTTTTCGCAGAGCCCTGATAAGTGATAACAAAGGAGAGAGTTTTTGTAAATTGGTCCTCGTGTCCTGTGAGGGACTTCACTTTGGTCACACGCTGCTTCAAATGCCAGCAATATGGACACGCTGCCAAGTCCTATCGAGAGACGACCCACATCTGCAGCCACTGTGGAGCTCAAGGTCAATCAGTCAAGGAGTGTACTAAAAAGGCGGAAGAACCCAAATGTGCTACTTGCATACATTTCAAAAAGCCCACTAAGCACATTACAGTTTCTGCTGACTGTCCGGCAAAAACAATCGCTGAAAATAGGTAAGTACATATGTACCTAAACTAAATAGATCATGGATGCGCCTAAAAACAGTGCCGACACAGTAAACATAATAGGTACCTATTTATTTATAGTAGGAATATGTTATTCCTATAGGTACTGAGGTTAAATATATTTTTATTTTATTTTCTTATCACTGACTAGCTGACCCACCCGCGATTTCATTCACGTGGACTTTAGTAATAGGTACCCCAAGTCTCAGATTATGAAATGTTACTTCATCCCAAGTACCTAATGTTGGTTTCCATGTAACCTAAAAACAAAACTTCGTAGCTGTCCTAGTTCCTGATCAGCAGTGCTGAGATTTCGTGATATGTCAGTGAGTTGCCTAGCTTTGACTCCACACCATTGTAGGGAGTGAGTTTCAAAAAACCCTGAAATAAATAAATAAAATTAGTTTATTTCAGACAATTTAGAATCCATAAAGTGTTAGTAGCACATAAAAAACAAGTAGAATTAACCCAGTTGTTAGTATAACCATGTATAAAGTATTAAAATATAAAGAAAAATATCCTCTCTCTAGATCGCATTCCGGATAAGGCTTACCCAGAATGAAGAGGAACATCTATCAGATAAATTCCTCAGGATGCTGTTGCGACTGTCCCGTATTCTGCGGGTCAGGGAGTCAGTTTTTTGCAGATGATTGCCATAAAAACCATCTGTTTGGTATTCCACAAAATACGTGTGTGTTTATTTTAAGTCATCTTCCTACGATCTCTTGATGAGACACCAGTTAACTCTTTTATAATAGTCATATTTCGTTACCATAATCCATTTCCAATCTTTATTCTTTTCCTAAATTTATTTAAAAAGTAATGTTTTTAGACATTTAAGTAAGTACTTTACCTAGATTATATAAACCTGTAATTATAAACATTGAATTATGTAATAACTAATAATAATAACCTATGTATGTCATGCCTGTAGCTGAGGATGTTTTAGTGGAAATAGTTTTTTAGATCCACGCGATACAGACTTCGCCTAGTGCGCGGATCGTGAGATATACATACATACATATGTATTCTATAAACCATATACTTTTAAACTTGTATGTGATTGTAGGTAATGTTACTGATAACTTGAACTGTTTAGTTGTATAAGATTGAGTTGTAATAAAATATTTTTCATTTTTCATTTTCATAAATAGAGATGACCAGCTATAAGACAAGCATGCATTGAGAGATCACATACCTTACCTTGGCGAGTTGCGCATAGTTTGCATCGTTGTTGGTGACGGGATGATGCTAGGTGGTCTAGGTCTAGGCTACCGTCTAGGTACATCTATACTCGAGATGTTTGTTGTGTCGATTAGAAGTAGTGTTTGAGCGCAGGCTGTTCTGTTGGGGCTGCGCGCAGGTCTGCTGGAGCGAAGGGCCGCGGCGGAATACGCGATGAGGCGCTCACTCCGGGGGAAATAAAAACAACATCCATCCACAATATCGAGAATAACAATATGGCGATCTCGCACGAGCCGAGCCTTTCGCAACTTTCAAAGGTTCTCGCAACTTATTGCTCGATTTGACACCTCAAGAGACCATCTGCGACGGTCTCGCCCATCGGTCTAGTCTGGCCAGTGTGAATCTGAACAATATTATTTCAGCAGTGAATGCGAAGACAAGAGTCATGAATGTCCACTTAGGACGCACTAGATGGTAGCGCAGCACCTGCGTCCTGGCCCAACCGTTAGGAACCAGGTGCTCTGCGTACCTTGCCAGCATTTCAAGCTCCGTCCGTGTCGAGCTAAACATGCATTGTTTTTAATTAATTTCAAGTTAATTTATAGGTGCCAGGGTATAAGTAGTTTAAATTCAATGTATCAGCGGTGAGGTAAACAACAGGTTCCATTAATCTTTTAAATTTGATGAAAACACAACATATACAAATAACATGTAACTAACATACCTAGCAGTAAACTATGATCTTTTGAAGCGTCGTAATGCGGTAAGGTGTTGCCATGAGTCGTGCTTCAGATCAGCATTCACCCTTCCTTGAAAGTTGATGTGCTAGTTAACAAGAAACCAGCCGTTGGTGAATAATACACAAAATTGGGGAATCTTTTGACGGTTCGGAAGGGTAAGTATCGTGTGACGATGTACGGTACGAGTACGTATGACTAAGTAATAAGGCGCGCAGGCACGCGCAGCGACGGCGGGGCGGGACGGGGCGGGCGCTGGTGGGACGGTTTAAATAGTGCTGTACGGCGTGACGATAGGGATATGACGCTACGTGAGGCGAATGAGCGCGCTTGCGGGTACGACCTATTGTTTGCTCATCGTTAGCTTTTTGCGAAGCGGACATGAAACATTCATGTTGTGTGCTCACTTGCTCAGGCTTTAGGAGGAAATAAACTTATTTGTGTAGAAAAAGTATCATCAATTACTTGCGGGACATGACTGTCGCAGATCATATTGAAGTTTATTATGTTGAAAGAGGAATAAGTGATGGTGTGCGGTGCTCATACATATTGAATCGAGCTGATTAGTCTGTCACTGTGACGTCACCGCGCCTCCGCCGGGACCCATGAGTGAGCGCGCGCCGCAAGCACACGCGCCTCCGACAAACGCGCACCACTCATAGAAGTGAAGGTAGGTGCCTGAATTATTTACATTTTACAGAAATACTATGTATCCGAACTAAGCTTTTACCAGACACAACATTTTGAGAAAAGAACAGGTTAACTGCCTTCAATTCAATGTGAGCTTAAATTTATTATAAATAGGTATTTACCGATGTAATTGCCGGTCTGCAGTACGGCCATTTCAAATCAAAATATTTTTTGTTTAAATAAATAAATACAAAATGCTGGACAATTCACACACCAGCTTAGTTTGAATTACTAAGAATTCTGATTACAAATCAATTTAAAATTAAAAACATGTTTTTTTTTGTTAGCCATTTGTTTATTGATTAGCGCTATTTTTTCATCACATTTTAATCTTTTTCGTCATCATGGCTACGTTAAAAAATCGTAAAAAGTAATTATAGAATATGAATACCTACCGCCGTCGTGGCAGCAACGCGGCACGAGCAGCACGCAACATCAACAATGTTTACGGAGCGAATTCTATGTAGAAACGAACACATCACCAGTTATTGGTTTGCCCGCTTCCCTTCTGGAAATTTCAAGCTGAATAATGAACCCCGTGGTCTTCCGAAAACTTTGGTCGACAATAACGAATTAAAGACAATTGTGGAAGCTGATGATACGCAGTCTACAGATGAATTAGCAGCAGCTTGCAACGTTTTGATCAAAACAATATTGGTTCATTTGCGTCAAATTGGCAAGGTTAAAAAGTTTGACAAATGGGAGCCCCACGATCGTCCCCACTGCTCCTGCACGACAACGGCGCGACCTCATACTACACAACAGACGGTCTCCAAGTAACAAGAGCTGGGGTTGGAAGCTCTCCGTCAGCCGCCATACTCACCAGATTTTGTGTCTAGAGACTTCTACTCTTTCCAAAATTTAGATAACTTTTTAGCCGAAAAAATATTAAATACCCGAGGGGCAGTAGAAAATAAATGTAACGAATTTGTTGCATCCCTTCCAGCTGAGTCTTCAAGAAGGGTATCAATAAACTGCTACTGCTTGGCAAAGATGCATCGATTGCATGGGTGATTATTACATATAAATAAAAATATAGAAAATATAATTAAACTTATTTCATAAAAAATTGCAATTTCATAGCTAATATAATAAATCACCTACTAAATGATGAAAGTACTTATTTTTAATATTTAAATTTATTTGATTATGCAAATGCAACTGAGTGAATCTCGGTTAAGTTTTTAAATAAAATTGTTAATTTACGTAAGATGAGTTACTAGAACTACTGGTTCTGCGCTACATGATGTGCGCGTTTTATCTCTGGAATATCAGAAATTATCTCGCAAAATTGCCTACAGGCTTCCCAATTTACTTTTAATGTATCACATAATATCGACACAGGAATATATCAAGCTGAGGATAATAAACCGGAGCAAGGCGCGAGTCACGATAGGTACCTACCTATTGTGTACCTATACTTGATTAAGAATGATGGGCTCCACGTTAACAGTGGCTGAAAACTAGCACCATTTTAAATCAAATTACATAACTAAACTCCAAAAAACAAACAGGGTTAGAGAGTATAACCGTGCAGAACTATTTTCAGTTTGTTACCGGTCAATTAAACAAACTATTCTATAATTTAAGTAAAGACAACTCATATCCTATCGATCTGGTGTTAAAGCTTTCATAAACGGATTTAGAGCTGCCGTGTTTCGTCACATCCGTGAGGCGACCGCGCAATCGTTGAATCGCAAATGGCAGAGTTCACAGTGCCTGCAGTTCACACGCGTTGAAATACTTCAGTCACATATTGCTCTCAATAGACCTTCACAAAAGAAAAACAAATCCAAGCCTCAAAATTCAACCTCAAACGCAAAGCTTAGTCTGTATGCTTTCTCGGCATTATGCTGTCTGAGTTATGAATTATGCGCCTAGAAGTAATGACAGCGGCACTTAACTCCTCTGGTCCACGGCTGTTTCCAAATTCTTTTGAAGTCGTCCTTGTTAGTGTCTGGTGCCTGATGTCTACTGTCCTCCGCGTGTAGGTAATTAGTATTCGTTTGTAAAGCGACAAATGCTGCAAATCACAGTTGTACGCTCACGGGTGCGATCATTCAGCACTGGGTGGGTTTAGCATTACAATAACAGGTCATTAAAACAATACTAACGCATAATTATATTAACTATGTTTACTCCAATAAGTATATATGCTGAGTTGTCGGTATGTATTTGTATTTTTCGTTCATTTAGTTTCGTCACTAAATTTCTTTCTGTCTTTATTATAGCAATTAAATCTGTGAATAAAGCGGTGTTTACAAACACGGCGACGCGGCGGCGCTTGTTTCTCCAAATTTCGACATAACCGAAGCAATCCATATTAGCATTTTGCTAAATTGAGTAATACTACGCCTTTGCACAGCCTCTCGAGGGCAGCTCACTCAATTACATACACGAGAGACGCACTACTCGCAGGATGGCAATTTATAATAAGCTATTCAGGAGATGGAGTGCAGACGCAACGATATTAGCGGTGTGAGGTAATGTGATGTGATATGATAATAAGCGCCCGCTCTCTCTCCAAGAATACACAAGGTAAGCTAGTTAACCAAACCAATTGAAGCTGCACTGAACGGCCTCAAATGAATGCGGCAGCGGTGCAAGAGGAACGCCGCTGGTGTACGAGGCCACCGCCCCTGACGATATGACAATAACAATCACTCTGTCAAGACTGCATTGTCTAAGAGGAAAAATCAACTCAACGGCAACGCTTCGCGATGTATATAGTTTGATAGGCTAAAATTTTAGTGAACATGATAGATCGAGTAGTGAGCCAGTGATCTGCGCAGCGCCTGACCGTGCGGGCTCCAGTGGCTGTATGTTGCGGTTGTCAGAACTTGATACCGCTCTGCCATAGGTACCCACCCAGCGAGCCCCGTGAGCATTTACGACACGTTGTATCTAACAAACAACAACCATATATGTAGAAGGCAAGAACTAACCTCCCGAGCAAGTCCCCGTTCACACGGGCCCTTCGCGCTATTAATAAATTATGTACAGATGAGGATGTTGATATATTTTATATCTCCTTGCCAAAACTCAGGGAAGCGGTTTAAATTTTTTTGGATAGGCCCTATGCCCTCCGTTTTAACCGATCTATCAGTACAATATCAGGCTAAAACACATTCCTCTATTGTCAACATGGATAGAATACGTTTGTTAAAAGTCTGTTCACTAGTATTTATGTGTAAAAATGTTTACAGTGGAGACTTTACTGGTCTAAGAAAATCCTTACTGTATTATCTTATATATCTATGTACTGTCTGTCTTCCAAATAAATAAAATAAAATAAAATAAATATCACCCTTTTATATTAAAATATCACACTATTATTATATTTTTCAATCGGAATAAGTAAAGGCAAAAAAAAAAACGAATGATTGCTTAACAGATTTACTTCTCTATCATTAATTTTGTAGCAAATTATCTTAGGTTTTGTTCCGAGAATGGATGAGGTGGTTAAGATGAACAACTACCAGAAGTATATCATGAAAGATGGTACGATCGATATGTGTCGCGCGTGTCATCTTCCTGGGGAGACCCTCTGTCATATACTTTCAGGTTGTTGTTCGCACCTTGCTAAGTTTCAGTAATTGCACAGACCCAACCAAGTAGCAAAAATTATACATCAACAACTTGCTCTTCGATACGGCCTTACTGATCCTGACATTCCGTATTATATTATAAGTAAACACCGGCGCCAGTTCTCGAAAACGGCCGTGCCACGGTCTATTGGGACCGATCTATGACAGACAGGACTATTCTCGTGAATAAGCCTGATATTGTACTGATAGATCGGTTAAAAAGGAGGGTGGTACTCGCTGATGTCACCATACCACATGATACTAGACTCTTTAAATCTGAGAAAGATAAACTTAGTAAATATCTTGACTTCGCTAACAAGGTGGTCAGCATGTGGGATGTTGATTCAGCGACCATCGTTCTAATAGTCGTTTCGATTAACGGCGTAGTATCGAAGAGCCTCGATTAACATCTCAAGAGACTCTCGCTAGTAAATTGGATCAAGGGCCAGATTCAAAAGTCGGTACTCCTGGACTCGGCGCGCATCGTCAGGAAGTTCCTCTCTCTGCAGACCTAGTCACCGGCCGGTGATCCACCGTTTTGATATATTTTTTACTGTATAATAGTTTGATTATGTTATTGTAGTTTCTTACTATAGAAAATACAATAACATCATCAAACTATGTATTTTAGCGAAATTTAAAGTAAATGGAATAATAATAATATAAGCTTTTTATTTCAAACTATTTACAAGTTTAACATACTAATAATAAAGTTTTTTGAACACTTCTAATAGTTTGTTTGCCGCTTGGGCAGAGGCATCCCTCAGTGAACAATTATATGAAGCAGACAAAACTAGAAAAGAAGAAAAATTACAAAGGACATCCTCCAGGTTTCATACATTTTTGGACCAAAATGGAGGATGTCCTGTATCTTGAAACATGACATATTATTACATTATGGAAAGTGAAGCCTTGTGGGCTATATCTAACTTGAAGAAAAAAAGGTTCTGAGCCCAGATAACATTTCAAATGAAATCCTCATGGCATCAAAAGAACATTTGACACCCATCATTTGTAATCTATTTAATGGGATAATCCATTCAGAAATAATACCAACACAATGGACCGGGTCCACAATAATTTAATTTAATAAGATAATCCATTCAGAAATAATACCAACACAATGGACCGGGTCCACAATAATTTAATTTAATGAGATAATCCATTCAGAAATAATACCAACACAATGGACCGGGTCCACAATAATTTAATTTAATCATATAATCCATTCATAAATAATACCAACACAATGGACCGGGTCCACAATAATTTAATTTAATGAGATAATCCATTCAGAAATAATACCAACACAATGGACCGGGTACACAATAATTTAATTTAATGAGATAATCCATTCAGAAATAATACCAACACAATGGACCGGGTCCACAATAATTTAATTTAATAAGATAATCCATTCAGAAATAATACCAACACAATGGACCGGGTCCACAATAATTTAATTTAATGAGATAATCCATTCAGAAATAATACCAATACAATGGACCGGGTCCACAATAATTTAATTTAATGAGATAATCCATTCAGAAATAATACCAACACAATGGACCGGGTCCACAATAATTTAATTTAATAAGATAATCCATTCAGAAATAATACCAACACAATGGACCGGGTCCACAATAATTTAATTTAATGAGATAATCCATTCAGAAATAATACCAACACAATGGACCGGGTCCACAATAATTTAATTTAATGAGATAATCCATTCAGAAATAATACCAACACAATGGACCGGGTCCACAATAATTTAATTTAATCATATAATCCATTCATAAATAATACCAACACAATGGACCGGGTCCACAATAATTTAGTTTAATGAGATAATCCATTCAGAAATAATACCAATACAATGGACCGGGTCCACAATAATCCTACTATACAAAAAAGGAGATAAGTATGACATGGGAAACTATAGGCCGATAAGCCTTATGTCTATCTAGGAATAGGTACCTAATGTCATTTAATGTGTTATTCCATGCCCAGTAAGTTCTACTAAGTAGAATAACGGAGCTGGGCTCAGGGTAAGCCGAGTCCTATCAGACCTATCCCTGATAAGACGTACAAAAACCTAGCAATACACTTAGAAAAAAATCTAAGTCTATGGCAATACCAGTGCACACTCGCTTGTTTCCTGTTTTTACTTGATTAGGCGCGCGCGCGTTCTATTATTGCATTGCCAGTCAGGTACAGGTTGCATACCATTCGTCAGAACAGAATAGCAGTGAAATAGAGTTCGATATCGTTGTTTTAACTTTGTGCTGGCAAGTTTTCGATGCAACTATTATCCATGCATCTAAAAGCTATGTAATACACAAATATTATCGTAACATAACAAAATTTATTTGGATATCGCGATACCTTTTAGCGTTTGGTTTTACGGAATAACGAAAATGTGAATTAAAACGTTAAACAAAATATCTACCAAAGTTAGGCTTTGGAAGATAGGTATTTCGTTGAGCTATTTTTGTCTTGCAGTGAAATGCTCTTTACAAACAGTCAGTAAAGAAAGATCGCATTAAAAAGGTATATAGTAATTGTTCAGGAGAAACATCTGGTGCGTGAATAAGAGATGAGCGTATACCGGGCAGCCCGCATCCCGCGCCCCGCACGCCGCGCTCCGCGCCCGCGCTTAGGGCTCCATAAACAACACGAAACTTACTACAATATAAGGACAAGGCTAAACAAGTGAAAGAGTCATTTGATTTCAACCAATGTTTGCCTCACTTATGTTTATATTTATGCTTTTCTAATTAGTGACAAAAGACGTGGTTTAGGCGGTTTATAAGTTGTCACATAGCTAGTTTTATAATATCACAAATCATGTGCATTTGAATTTACAAATATTTTTTTTTAAAAGTATAAATTAAAAGTAATTAAAATAGTCTAAACAAAAATTTACGTATTTACAAATACGCGCGGACACAAATCTGTCGTAGGAGAAGCGGAGATCGCGCCGCGCCGCGCCGCACCGCCCGCCGTGAATCATCGC
The DNA here is from genome assembly GCA_947859395.1 of Eupithecia insigniata. NCBI lineage: Eukaryota > Metazoa > Arthropoda > Insecta > Lepidoptera > Geometridae > Eupithecia > Eupithecia insigniata. The sequence goes on along the minus strand of OX401996.1, from coordinate 17,150,801 downwards.
GCCGCAGCTGCTGGCCCACCCTATTGTATGGTTCAGTTCTGCCCTGCACCACTGCACTCTCTTGCCAACCTACTTTACCGGACTATCATTATTTAGAAAATAATGTAGACAGAACAGACACGTCGACCCCTTTCCATAGATAATGTAAAAACAAAATTGTTTAATTCTAATAGAATCACAATGATCAAACTTGACAAATTCTGAAATATTAGTTATTTATGTACATGACTTGTTTCAGAGTCTTTAAAATAATTCTGTTAACAAAGTGCCTATTCCTCCCTGCTCGAACAAGACTGAGCTCCAGCAGAAACAGAAATGACTCGAACAAAGCATTTAATTCAAGTTTTGTACGTAACTTGGCGTTCGTCACAATTCAACTTGGTGCTTAGCTTTACATGAACCTTTCACAATGGCCTTTCAGTCGCGCTCTATAGGTACTCTTAAAATGTTTTCCGACAAAGTGTCGGAGCTTTGCTTCTCAAATGCTGGACAAAGCGGTGTCGACTGCTGCACCTTAATCCGCGACCAACGACCAGCGACAAGTTTCCTGTGCGCTTTGCGCTTTCGTACTCTCTGCTATCTATTGAAATTTTAGAAGGACTAGCGTAGCGTATTTAATTTCTAGAGTTCTATCACAATATAATGCGTAATCATCATCATCACCATCATAAGGAGCATCACGGGACATCCACTGCTGAACATACCACCTCCCCCAAACGACACGAGTAGCGGTCCTGAGCCGCCTCCATCCAACGACTCCCTGCAACCGCTATAATGTCGTCGGTCCATCGAGTCTTCCCACACGCCGTTTCGCATTACATCGTGGTCGCCAGTCCGCCACTCGAGAAACTATACTCCCTAACGGCTATCGGTTTTACGAGCTATAATAATGCGTAATCATTTCAATAAAATTGAGATTAATTGTAATACTAAATGTTAAGTTTAGATCTATAGTATATCTAGTATAACCTACCGAAATGTTATCTATGACTTGTTTCGGAAATAAAAGGCTTACTTACTTAGCGTGAGTACTTGATCTCGTCGCATAACAACATACTTGACTACTAGTAGGTGCTCACCATTTGCAAAAAGACTGCTGTTGGTTGTCCATTGTAATTAATAATAATAATGTAACGACCACGTTATGTGTTTTGCTTACGAAATGAATTTACATATAATTTATGAAAACATCGCAGTTTAATGAAACATTCCCAACGAAGGCACGTCCTTTAAACAAGCAATAAACCCATCAGGTTGCCAATAAAATCAGGGCTCAGTAATATATTAGCATATCATGCACCCGCCGCGCCACGCCGCCGCCGATTCATTGGCGCGAGTGACGCCGTCGTTGATTGTAACATCACTGCATCGAGGATTCAAACTCTGCATCAGGTACGCTAGCTTTTGCCTCTCCAAAATGCTGAATCATCGTAGTGCTTAAACGTCGTATGTCCAGAAGCCAACCGAACCCAAAGAGAATCTTTAGATCGTGATTGCTACGGTGTAGAGCAGCTACGGCTATTGCAACTACGGCGTAGAGCTGCTACGGCATAGACCATTGCCAACTTCTCGATGATCTGTCTTATTTAAGGCAGTGTAACGGCTTTGTGGTTGATTGAATACGGCGAAGTTGGTTCAAACTATTCCCAAACATGATCGATGTCTATCTAATTAGTCAAGTTGAGATTCCGCGCCCTCCACCGAACTAATGACTTATTGAAACGGTGGCGGGGCGGTGTGCCGTAGGTTTTGTTTGTTTATTTATGGACAAAACCACTTATCAGCGAATTATGTATTATATTTGACTGCTGGTATATAGGTAAGCTTTCTTTGATCTGTTTACGTACAGAACATTGTGGAGACAAAGAGAGTGGAGGCACTATTTGAAGCGAAGTGCTATTTTACGAGCTTTATTTCTCGCATACACCTCTCAAAATGTATGTAAACAATTTGATATCATGACTATATTTTGTATCCATAAGTTCTTACCCTTTTTATATATGCTGTGGGAATCTCTTCTTATTTGGCACACGAACATTTCGTAGTCTATGAAACCTCATACGAGTATAACGTAAGATAAAAACGAAATATTAACCAGTCAGTCGAATAATTCGCTATAGCGGCAGCGGCGCCCCACAAGCAATCAACGTCACGTAATGTGGACCCTTGATTTTCAATTTCTCTGCAGTCGACCAAGAGGTAACTGGACCAAAGGATTTCTGCAAAACAAGCAGAGTTCATCCGCGTCCATTCAACGTAGTTAGTGAGTGTCCGAAGTTGGCAGCGATCGCTCTGGATTAGCCTCTACTGTAGACAATGATCTATGGCGGCGAACAGAGATTCACCATGCTACATATCGTTGAACTATAGAGGTAGTTTGTTGTGGACGTGAAATTGTAATTGCGTGCTTTCTAAGTTACTTCGGAACCAGTATTTACGTATTGAATTACAGGCCTTTTAGAATAACAAGTGTAATTTGACACAACGTAGATATTTACTTGGCAAAGAAGAATTATAACAGGAAATTGATTTTACTTCCTGTCATTCCTATCAAGCAAAGCAAAGACAGTTAGTAGTTTAAACATGAATTGGCAGTTTTGTAGTTAACACTTTTATTGGAATAAAATCGATTAATTCCAGCACAGCACATTATTTGAAGTGAGGACCTAAGCAAAGAAAAGCACATAAGGAGGTCGTTAGAGAGTCACGTCAAGTTGTATTATTTATTTTATTTTTTTGTTGTAAGTCAGATGTGCTATTCCTCTCCCCGCAGGATGCCCCCCACACTGCGTGGAGTAGCAATGGGTCAGCTGACTACTGCACGGTTCGCGCCACCTCCTGCTGGGGGAGGCACAGCATGGCTCGCCTCCCCTCGAATTTTGCCCCCAGCATGCCTCCAGGAGGTGTAGCATTACGGCTCGCGAAGCAAACCGTGCTGTTCGTCTCCTCCCAGAATGCCCCCCCGCACAGGCCGTGTACCACCCGAACTGCAATGCGTCACCCGACTACTTCACGGTTCACTTCACGGTACTTTAGTATTATTCATATGATTTCAGTTATTTATTAATTTTAAATTTGATTCATGAATTGAATAAAAGTATTATAATTTAATTAATATTCTTATAGAACTATGGTTATTATAGATGTTATTATTAACTATTATATGTAACAACTTATACTTATGTATAATAAGGATTGACGTGTAATAATTATTTTACCAATAAATGAACATGAACATGATACAACTTTCACATTAAAAAATATTGCTATTTTCAAAACAACAAGAATTACAGCCTCGTAGCATGGTGGATCGCACTGCACGACCATTGGCATGCAGACGACGTAGCGCGGTGAATCGTACTGCACGACCGGCATACCGAAAACGTAGCGCGGTGAATCGTATTGCACGACCGGCATACCGACAACGTAGCGCGGTGAATCGTACTGCACGATAGGCATACCGACAACGTAGCGGAGTGTAACTCACTGCACGACCGGGGCATGCCACTGCACGATCAACATGACAACGTAGTGCTATGGATCGCATTGCACGACTAGCATGCCGACGTTTCTATATTTCTTGTACGACATGTCCTGCAAGTCCCAACGGGTGCCGGAGCCGGACGTGCTCGCTACCTCTCACGATATTAAGTTTTCAATAAACAAAGTTTAGTAGCAATAGGTCTTCCGTCGTTTATTTTTTCAATTTGATTTATAAATTGTTGATTATTTTGACATTTTGGCATGCAATCTTTGAAGAGAAATAAAGCCTATCCCTACTTTCTTTGACTATAATATTGAGTTTTTAATATATCGGCCAACCGATAAATTATTTATGTAAATTGCATTAACCTAACCATCTCCGTACATCACATTATCCCTTCCAGTGAGGCAGTAAGGAGTAATATTTGTCCCACGGAGGGTTGTGGGAGTAAATAATGGTCCCACACGGGGCCGCAATCAAGCGACCCGCCCTCGCCGCGCTACGGCCCGCGACAATGTGGCCGGCCCAACCTTGACTTGCGTAATCAGGTTCCTACCTATGTACGTACTATCTAGATACTCTATAGATAGTTTCAAACTATATAGATAGTTTCAAAATGCTTTATTGCACACATAACAAAACAATTTGTAACAAAACATGTGACAATTGGCGGTCTTATCGCTCACGAGTGATCTCTAGCCGACAACCATGGATTAATATGATCTTTGAATTTAACACGGGGATATGTGTGCATTATTATATGAAGCTAATACAAATTACAAAACTCAAATCATTTAACAAATCTTTCATACCTACGAATACCAACATAAATTACAAAAATACTCGATATTTTTGTACATAAACCTATTTATACATAGATAGATAGATAGATAGATAATGCTTTATTCAGAAAAACTTAAAAACTAAACAGTTTGACAAAAAGGTAAAAGAATAGGCGGCCTTATCGCTTAAAGCGATTTCTTCCAGGCAACCAAAGCTTAAAAGAAAAGATCAAAGGAAGGCGGTGCAGGTATTAAATATGAAAATAAAACTAAAACGAATACAAACTTAAACAAACTAAAATAATCCTAATACACATATACCAAATAGAAATATACACTAATACATAATAACAAATACATAGCTAGTAGTAAGTTGAGGGACAAATTACCTAGTCTAACCTAAATAGTATTCATAGACTTTCTTTTTAAAAGTGTGATGAGATGTGTTTTTTTTTATATCAGTAGGTAGATCATTCCATAATCTGACGGATTGGGCTGTAAAAGAGTTGCTATAAAAGGATGTTTTCTGAACTGGAGCCACCAAAAACAACGTTTCTGAAGATCTAAGAGAGAGGTCGTGAGAAGAATGAAGAAACTGAAATCTTTGTTTGAGATACGAAGGAGAAGCAGGATTGAACAGTATAGAGAAAAGAAGGGACAGAATGTGCAAGTTCCGGCGCTGGCGAATGGGAAGCCATTTGAGCTGGGTTCGGTAGGCAGAAACATGGTCGTACTTGCGGAGGCCAAAAATAAATCTGATGCACATGTTTTGGAGGCGCTCCAGCTTATTAAGCTGATCCTCTGTGACATCCAAATAACATGCATCCGCATAATCTAGGACAGGAAGAAGAAGGGAATGAGCAAGTGCAGTTTTAGTAGCGGTGGGGAGAAAGTTACGCAGTCTTCTTAAGGAGCCAGCAGAAGCAAACAGTTTTCGACTAGTCACCTCCATCTGAGCTCCCCAAGAAAAGGTGCGGTCAAAAATAATCCCCAGGTTTTTGATGGCCTCGCTGAAGGGGATCGCTATTCCATCGAAAACAACCTGCGGAACTGCAGACCAATTTAGTTTGGACAAGGTTCTAGAGCTGCCAATTACGATGGTTTGAGTTTTAGAAGGGTTGATCCTTAGTCCGTGCCGCTTGCTCCACTCAGTGATACTTTGTAGATTTGTATTTGTTATCTCAATTGCGCTCGAAATATTACTAAGTGGGGCTTGGGTATATATCTGTAGATCGTCAGCATATAGATGATAGGACGATGAGAGATTTTGTGAAATAGAGTTTATAAAGATGGCAAAGAGAAGAGGTGATAGTACGCCTCCTTGAGGTACGCCAGCAGACGTATCACACCAAGACGAGAAAGACTCATCAAGGCGGACACGCTGCCGACGGCCGTGCAAGTAGCTAGAGAACCAGCCAACTGCCGAAGAGGAAATGTTAAGAGAGCGGAGTAATGCAATCAAGATATCGAAATCGACACTATTGAAGGCATTACTGAAATCAAGGAGAGTTAAGACAGTGAGGTGCCCATTTTCCATACCGAAACGAATATCATCCGTGATTTTGACGAGTGCAGTGACTGTGCTATGACCTTTTCGAAAACCAGACTGTAAGGGATTAAGAAGATTATTTGACGACAGAAAAGAATTCAGTTGGTTATGGACGAGACGTTCAAGGACTTTAGAAAGGAAAGGAAGTATAGAAATAGGGCGATATTCGGAAAATGATTTAGGGTTCGGTTTTTTAGGTAAAGGTATTATTTGTGCGTCTTTCCAGATGCTCGGAAAAGTGTCATGAGATATAGAGAAGTTGAGAAGATGACAAAGAATCGGAACAATTTCGTCTAAAATAGGAATTAACATATTTCGACTAATGCCATCTATCCCTACAGCATTAGACGTGATAGAGAGAAGACTTTTCTTAACATCGATGACAGAGAATTGATCAAAAATAAAGGGGGGGTGATTAGGAGCAGGTAATAATGATAAATAATTGAGTGTACTGCTTTTGATTGCATCGCTAATATCAGACGCAGCTGAGAAATGCTGATTAAGCAAATCTAGATCAAGATCTCCGGGTACAGAGTCTTGACGAGGCTTGCCCAGTCCCAGCGATCTCAGGAACTTCCAGACCTTTGCTGGATTTTCATTGGCTACAGACTCATGGATGTGGCGACGTTGAGCATCTCTACAGACCCTGTTACAGTGATTACGAGCGTAATGGAAGTTGGCTTTATTGAGGTCACTTGGAACTATCTTATATTTAGTTTTAGCGACAGCCTTTTTGTGAATGAGCATCTTGATGTCATCCGTGAGCCAAGGTGCTGGTAACTGTTTAACTTTGACGGTATGAAAAGGAGCATGTTTATCAAATAGCTGAATAAGGATATCGTTAAAAATCCCAACTTTGTCATCCATGCTTTCAGCATCAATGACTGCAGAAAAGTCTAATAGTTTTGCATCGTTTAGAAACGCTTCCTTGTCCATGCGGGCGAATCCACGCTGCAGGATGACCTTGCGTTTGGCTTTTGGAGGGCGGATTTTATATGATAGAAATACTAAATCATGGTAGGAAAAACCATCCGCTGCACACTGACCATATTTACAGACGTGGTCGAGAGAGGAGACAATCATAAGGTCAAGCAACGATGGCGGACAGTTTGAAGCATGGTGAGTGGAACTAAGGGGAAGAATATGAAGATTGCAGGACTTAACAACTGATTCCATCGATAATGCGCGACGGTCTTTTTTCATCAGGCAGCAGTTAAAGTCCCCCATTATAATGGAATGGCAATAGCTAGGGATAAGGTTGACCAGTAGGGATTCAAATGACGAGAAGAAGTTATTTTTGCTAGAATTAGAGTAGTAAACGCCAAGTAGAATTTTAGTGTGGGATAGTGTGACTTCAAGGAATAGATGTTCGCCGATTTGCAGCGGTGCAGGTTGTGGTGACATACTTATTATGGAGAAAGGTAAGTGAGAACGAAGATAGATGGCCACACCACCACCGCGGCTACCCGTCCGGTCATTGCGAATAAGACGGAATCCCGGCAAAGAATAAACAGAAGAAAGAAGACAGGGTTTAAGGAAAGACTCCGAGATTAAGATAGCATGAATATTTGTCCCATCAAATGACGCTAGCATTTCCGAAAAATGAGCCGGAACACTTTGCGCATTGATGTGGATAACATTAAAGTTCATGGGTGTATTAGAGAACTGAGAGTGTAAATTTTCAGATAGTGAAGGCAGGCTAGCAAAACTGTCATCACTACTTAAGGAAGGAATAGAAGAGAGAGATAAATAATTATCGCTTACATGACTTACATCATCATCAAACATGTTATTTGGCATGGTAACAAATAAATCCAACAAAATAAAAATTAAATACTAGACTGTGGACTAAGCGAACTAATATACTACCTATATATATATATTGGCTATCTATGACCTACTTTGGTAGGTCAATATGTACCCAAATAAACTAAACTCTATAAAACAATAAACTAAAACTAAGAATATCTTTAAATATCTAAGTCGATTTACTACTAAAATTCACTCCTACTTGAAGTGATGTAGTTTTGAAATATATATATAGTTAAGTTGTAAACTAAAAACAATGTACAAATAAGTTCCACCAAAAAAAAGTTTTCTGCAAAGTTAATCAAAGTGAGTTTGAACCATGTTGAACGAAAGGAGCACAACTTAACACAAGAAAGAAGCCTTAAAATAAGAAGAAGAAGTAAATTAGCCGTCCCGTTACCCGTCTCTCATCTGTCTATGGCTTGCTTGACAACAAAGAGAATACAAGTTGACATAAATTATTTTGCCAATAACAAAGAAGAAGTCAAGTCGTTTTGGTAAATAAGTAAATAACTTGTGAAGTATATACAAATATTTTGTGAAAAAGTGACGGTACAAGCAAACTAAGCTGGGACCTTCTCAAGCTCCTGCAGGCAGTTTACGCGATGACGAGCGCCGTCTCCTCCGATGACAAACACGGAGCCCTCCTGCGTCCAACTCTTGGTTACACCAAAGCGATTTCTGGCAGTCATAAAAGTGTTGTGTCGCGATTTTGTTAGAAACTCGGACATTGTAATACCTGTGTTTTTGAGTTTGGTTTTCGCCTGCCAGATTTTGCTACGCTGTGCAATATCCACAAGTTTAAAAAGAAGAGGTCTAGGTCTATCACCAGTCCCGGAGCGGCCCATGCGATGGCAGCGATTTATTGCAGTTTTAGTGAAGTCGTTGAACTGCAACTTTTCTGACAGTGTTTTGCAAATAATTTCTGCAGTATCCTCATTGGCTTCTTCAGGAACTCCATGAAGAAGTAACACTTTACGCCGGCTACGCATCTCAATACTATCAACCTCACAGCTGATGACATGTAGTTGATCTTGAAGTAACTGTAACGCACCAACAACAAAGTTTCTAAATGAGGCGAGGTCTGCACTCAGGGTGGCAGTGGTGTCAGCAGGCCGAGGAGATGCAGGGTTCTCAATTCGATCTTGCAACTGGTTCATTTCTTGCCTGAACATTATCTTCAGCTGCTCCATTGACTTGTTTATAACCTCCAAACTGGGTTGTGACATTTTGCTAAACAGGCTTCGAAATTGAGGAAAACACTTCCAAGTAGGTATGAATAGTAGGACTATCTAATTAACCATAAATAACAATGAATTATAGTGAAATAACTTTTTAAATCATAATTAAATGTAGAGATCTTTGTTTACAATGTTATTAGTTAACTACCCGCCAGGGAAAAACATACTTAAATATACATATAAATACATACGTACATACATTTTATTAGGGAAACTAGGGTATGGTCAGTGACAGCAGGACAAATAGTGTTCCTTTACCATACTCCTAAATAATGGTAGTGACTTTGCACACCTTACTGAGACTAGCAATGTGTTCCAAAGCTGTACAAAACGGGCAGTAAATGAGTTCGTATAGAAGGAAGTAGAGTCGACAGGGACTTGGAGCATAAGAGTTTCTGAAGAGCGCAGAGAAAGAGTGTGAGAATGATGAAGAAAAGTGAAACGTTCCTTGAGATAAGGGGGTGCAGAAGAGAGAAATTAGATATTATATAGAAGAGATAGAATGTGAGTATTACCTATGGCGTTTATAAACTATGGCTAAAAAAAATATTAGAGTAAGGTTATTTGGATTTTTGACACAAAAAAATGTTTTTCTTAGGCTCACTGTATAAAACGCAACGTAGCCTATTCATTGTAAGTAGGTATAGTGACGACATAGAAATGGGAAACACTAGTTTAGCGTGATAAGTATGTATAACTACTTACTCCATAATTCTTAATAGTTTCCCACAAATACCTAATAAATAATAATACATATTATAAACGTATTTGCTGCCACTGGCATAGCATTTGACAGCTAGGTGTCGCGGCGCGGACAGCATGGCAGGTGTGGACAGCGCCATGAGTGATCCGGTGTGGTAAGTGCCTGGCCCCCCGCCATCCGCGCGCCGCGCGAGGCACCAGCTCCTGCACGGAGACTGCGGGAGACCCGCTAGACTGTATATGATGTCGGCGATTGATGGATGCTTCCGTAGGTAGAAGAATGGACCAATAAAGACTAAATTGAGTTTTTGGTCAGTTTACTGTAAGTATAACAAATCTGATGACATAAAACTCTGCCTACTAATAAAAGTGCTCGGCAAGGCCGTGCTTATAGAACTCGGATGTGTCCAAAACAAGTGAATTCGTCTCCTTCTGTGTATTCAATATAAAATCATTGATGTCCCGCAATCAGACCGCGGTCACGTTTTAGCGGGATTACAATTTTCCTGGAGCGATAATATTTGCGAACGTACCTACTTCCTCACTTCGTCGTTTTTAATAATATTGTCTGCGTTTGTGTTGAAAAACCAAAATATGCTTTTATTATTGGCTTTTTTAGATATTGAGAAACTTAATAAAACATATATAATTAAATATAATATTATTTAATTATTAGTTTTTAAGAAAACATAAAATTCGAATTTTATATTCTGCTCTCTTAATTGTTCTTTATAAATAAATATTTTCGTTACAATGTGATTTTGTAACCATGTTCTGTTCATAAATCAGGGAGCAAGATCCTGCACGAGTGTACAAATAGATCTGATTCTTCTCAAAAAGTAATCTAGCAAGGTAATATCTACTCGTACCATCAAGGTGTCGGACTAAAACTCTTGTGTCCGCAATTCCCAATCTAATGTCGTGAATCACTCACGCGCTGATTGACCGTTGTTCTGATGGACGGCTTTTCACCGCGCTTTGTGCCCTAACGAGCCCCTCTCAACCAATGCCTGGAGGAATAGGAACCTAATGCTCAGGTAACTATCACAAAAACCAACGCGAAGCTCCAGCCCCGAGTGACACAAATCAGACAACGTCCAAGAGGGAATTAACTCCGGGTTCACAACATACCGATTATTAACAAAATATTTGTATTTAGCGATGCAGTGCACCGCACATTGTTCTCTTTAATATATTTCGAGCAAATATTGCAACTCATGCATGAACTTTTTTACTGTATTATGTATTTACTGTTGCTCCAACTACAATATTAAAATACGATCATTAACGTGCAGAATTCCGCTTTATGCGTACATAATAATCATAGAGCTATAAACTTTTAAAAGCACGGAGATCCAATATTCATGACGCGGCTGATTTAGTGGAGCCAATCACGCGCACCATTTGCCTTACACGTTCATAATTGAGATTTTAATTTCAACGTCAAAATTTGCAATTACTCTATTATGAAGTTTCTTAATTCCGGTCACGTTTAAACTTTAAAATATGTTTTTGATAAATTGCGACACGAGCTCAGATAATTTTGTCGGTATTCGTTTGCAGCCCGATTTTAAAATGATAGCTACAGAAATTTTACCAGAGGTTAGCAATACTTGCGAACTATTGAAGTTTTTTTAGCATCGATTCGCCAAAAAAATTAGAGTACGATGCACACGTACATCATGGCATTCAGGAAAATGAAATAAAACCTCTACTGCAAAATGTGAAATCCTCTGGCATGGCGCGTCAGAGTCCTGCAAAAAGAACGAGAAACGTGACAACAACGGATTGTTGTGAGCGCGCTGCGGCCTCTGTCTTTTGTGCACTCTATCTACATCGTGTGGTAGCTACATGATCGTACTAATAAAGCCGTGAGCTTTGTTTCAAATTTAAATTTTATACTAAAAAAATTAATAGGTAAAGTTCCTGTACATAGAGCTCATTTTTGATCAACTAACAATACGTTGTCCCCTTCCTCTGACTTAAATAAAAGTTCTTAGAACTTGAATCGCGCTACAATGTTACAACAATCTGACAGATAGTGCCTTTTTTCAATTTCAGAAGCTGATTGTTGCAGTTTTCGATATTGTTTAATTTATTTCACAAATTTATTTTACAATGTAGTTGTGTTCGCAGCTCGCGGTGCTACAGCTCGGATTATAGCGAGTAGGTTGTTACTACGTGGCTTGTTCGCTCACGTACCTACATGCTTTGGAACATAAATACTTGATGCAGCACTCAAACGAAGTGATTGATTTGAAATTTTCAAACAGGGTTTAATATCTTTTAGCAGACGAGGGTTGTTTCAATACATGCATTAAATAATGCCGTAGGTATGTGCAGGTTTATCTGCTTTAGTACAAGTCTTGCAATGCAATATATACGTATGTAATATCTTCGAAGTGAACTCCAACTCGACCTTCAACTACAAATTCCCAAGTAGGTATTCAAAATCTAACGAAAATTAATCTGTAATACAAGTTTCCGAATCGTCATCCGTTCGTGTCTCGTGACCGGCGAACATCAGGCCGCCACCGCCCGCGAAGAAGCGTGATTCGTCATACGAGTAGATGGTAAAGTTCGAACTTTGCATTGCGCGTAACAAAGACATAAAAAAGTAGGTATTAGCGCGAAATCTCTTTTGTTTACTTCAAATTGAATTGAAGGCATATAGTAAAAACTCGATGCAGTGAACGTGCCTTATTTATATTAATTGAGAATATCATCAAACGAAAATTAAGATAAAACAATATGCAAATGGTACATAAGGACCAAGAACATGAATCTGTTGCGACCGAAATCACTTGAGTGAAGTAGAGAAGAGTGAGAGAGAAAAACGTGTGCATTATTATATTGAAGGTAAGTTTTGATTGTTTTAATTTCTCGCAATCGAAGTGAAAAGTAGAGTGTTTAACTGGGGCCAAAACCACACATTATTACTCTCCCTCGCTGCACTCAGGAGTATAACAACCTCGTATATAATGGAATGCTTTAGTCCCTAGTTAAACAATATATTATTCTTGCTTTGATGTTTTTTGCGGAAAAGTATTTGGAATATTTCTTTACGGACCGTTCGTAACAGGATGCCTATTTTAATTTTCAAAAATTCACAATCGTTTGTTTCATTTCGCACATTAGCACAGATTAGGTAATGTTACTTCGTAAGTATTAGGTAATGTTACTTCGTAAGTATTAGTGTACTCGTATAACCAATTGGCCGAAACGAAATTACTTTGTGCTAGAGAATTAAAATAGACCCCCAGTTCGTATCGGCTCGTCGCACTTCGTAGTTTATTACTACCATCATGTTACTATTTTGTCGTGATTGATGATAACTGGTGTTAAAAAAATAAACACTTTATGAACGATATTAGAAATTAAAACCAAAGTTCCTTAATAGTTTCGTCAGTAACACACTACATCACATCACAATACCGAAGCCTCTTCAGCGGAGTATCATGTACGAGTATAACCGATAAACAAGTTCCGAAGTTATAAAAGTCACATTAAGAGTGGTAACTAGTTATTATTTGATAGAAAGTTCGCGGCTATTACTCGCTCGAATCAAACTCCATTTATGGCTAATGGAGGACGCGCGCTTTATGTTCCCGACCGCTGGTTATTGCACGCACAGGCTCCGCGCCCTTCCGGGTTTAAATATCTGCTCTATCTCCATCACAACTGCCATACAATATGGAATCAAATCCTGAAGCTTCTGACGTTTGACCTCTTTTATAAATTACAAAATATTTTCTCACTAGTCGAGGTAAAAAGTATAGTATGCTTAACTCGAGAGCATTTTTTGAAGTGATTTGAAATCCCTCGCTACGCTCGAGCTCGTGACAAAAAATCACTTGTTGACCAATAACTATTTAAAATAGTTATAAAAGGCAAAACGACGAGCTTGTAATAAAAACCTTTAGTTTGTCGCTCAATAAAGGAATGATAATATGTATACAGCGTGTCCCTTTATTTAACCGTTATTTGCTTGTCTCGAGCGCAGCTTTGCCGCTAAATGACGAGGCACATAAAGATAGCCGTTACAATGGCGGCGGCGGCGCGGGCGGGAGACGTTTTTGCTTACATAGTAGATCAAGCCGTGTCCTTTAGTAACGCTTTACGAGCCATTCGCTTTTTACTGCATTGCACAATGTGACGTTTCACTTCAGCCTATTGAGCCTATTGAGTGTTTGGATAACTTGTAAGGGGAAAAGAAACCTCAACCAACATTCATAAATAGTGTGTATGAAGATTGTTGCGTGTGCCAGTGGCTTGGCACGCGCTTTTTCGGTTCAATAATTTGATTATTTTGAAAAAACTAGAACAGACCTTCATATTCCTTGATATTTACACTGTTTTTTAAGTCTTGCGGGATAAATACTAAACCCTTGGAAATAATAATATGGGAATATATCAGGATCATTTTCCGAACAAAAGCGAAATAATTTTTAAAATCGGTAATTTACGGAGAAAAAGACTAATATACCTACATACGAGTATATATAAAAATCATATACCTGTGTGTATGTATGTATGTTCTTTAATCGGCCGTCCGAATATAGAACCGGCTTCTTTTTTGAAGTGGTTTAAAACCTGTAGGTATGTTATTCTACATCTATAAATGTAGGTAATTCTACATTTATTCAAAATGTTAGCTCGATCGAGGCGTGAACATACATAATAATATGTACGAATATGTATACATATGTACGATGGAGGCGGCTCAGGACCGCTCGCTATTCGTGCCGTCTCCTTTGGGGGAGGCCTATGTTCAGCAGTGGAAGTATATGGGCTGATGATGATGATTTACGTTTTAAAAGGTTGCCTGGAAGAGCTCGCTATTAAGCGATAAGGCCGCCCATTGTACATGTTTTATGTAATGTCTAATTTTAATGTTTTCTTCGTGGCGTACAATAAGGAATTTTGTAATTGTAATTTACGAATAATTAAACATTAAAACTTTGTTTAATTATTCGTAAATTACTAATTACTTTGTAAGGTGTGGTTCTTTGAATGATTCAAGCTTTTGTAGCATGTTTTTTGTTACATTGTAATGTGTGCAGAAATAATTACCTATATACATATTAGTTTACTGAACAAGGCTTCAGTATTACTACATAGAAAGTAGTGCAGATTGTTGTAAACTAATTTCTGTTGGCAACACAGGGTGCAACATGGATGGAAGGTAATGCCATCAGTGCGATAAACCCGCGATCATTACCCCTCGTAACGCGAGCTGCGAAGATAATGCTAATTCGAGTCTCCGCTTTACGGCCTCTAACTGAAGACTTTGTCTTCTATTGGAGACAGGGAAGAGGAAACAGTCAGGTTACTCTTCTAAATGGTCATAATTATCTTGTTCAGAACAGAAGTCTGCTGAACTGCTAGGCTTCCCTCAAACATCGCTAAAATGATCAGTAGGTAGGTATACTGCACTTCCCGCACCCAGCGGTGTCATTCTTCATTTGAAACCTATATTTAGTTATTAAAAGAAGATGTCTTAAGTTTATCCAATAGGGAATACAAAGCTACACATATGTAATGTACTACACTACAAGATGATTCAATACTGCGTGCGTACGTTATCTAGGTCTCCCTCACGTAAGTATAGTTCGCTTGACCCTGTGGACTTGCTTGTAGGTGGCTCTGCGACAGCTTCTTAACCTGCCTAATATCTCTTTCGCATATAAACAGGTGTAACAAACTAAAACTTTGTACGCGGCGCTGAAACTCGACGACTCCTACATATAATACTGCCTCTAAAACGTGGCGCAACGCAAATTGACGTCAAGTTTACGCCTTTTTATTCGACTTATGACTAAATTCTGTTGTAAAAGTATAACTGAACGAGGCTGTAGTCACCGTGTGATGTGAAAGTAAGTGCTGTTACATTCCAGAATAACATTACGTTTCGAGCTCACATTCCAGATCAATTTCTCGTAAATCAAAGGAAAAGTAAAACTCATTGAATTGTTCGATTCGCAGCAATAACATCCGGGGAACATCAGAGAGCGTCTCAACGCGCAATAAAAACTAAAACGACTGCGTATAACCTTACCCGCTGTGTATCGCGTGTGCAGGGTTGCCATGCCAATTATGCCTATTAAGTACTTCATTACTGATGTGAATGGAAGACTCTTTGACAGGTTTATTTTTGTGATGGCATTCAGAATCAGAATCAGAATCAATAACTTTATTTCTTTAGGCTCACAAAATAAGCACTTAGACAAGTCGAATTTTATACTATAAACATAGTTATTATTATCAAATAAGAAATAAGGTGTTATTGATATTCTCTTCCCTTCAATTTTTTGTCCACTAGTGGAAGAAGTGAAAAAGAAACCACTAGCACATTATAATATCACTTATGTGTCTAATACATGTTTATTTCGCCTATCTAAATCTAAATTTAATGCGATTTAGATACATGTCAATATTTGTTTAAAGCTAAACAGGACATTGGATTTCTTACATACTACTGACAGTGCGAACGGAGCGACATCTGGCCAAGCATTAACATCATTGATGTAATAATCTATGGAGTAAAAGGCCTTCCTGATAAGATTGTGTTTAATGTACTGTTTAAATTTACGAATTGGGAGTTCAGTTGCTTCTGATGGAAGCTTATTATAGAAGCGCACGCAATTGCCCATAAATGATTTCCCTACTTTTCGTAATCAAAAATACAAAATATTTATTCAGAAACTTAAAATACATTATATAACAGTGTTTGAGACCCCCTTTTAAGTAAAGTATTTACCTGTGTTAGGGAAATCTCGCTCTGCCGCAAACAATAGAATTTGGAACGTACATTAAGTTCGGCTAGTAGTTATTATATAAGGCTACTTAAATTATAGAGCTTATTATTTACAAAAAATAAAGTTTATTTCTATTTATTTTAGCTTTTGGGAAAGAGCGCATGTAATTGTAGAGGTGTTCGTGTATGAGTGGGGGTGTGTGCGTGTGTGCTATGTGTAATGTGTGCGTGTGATTGAAATTGGTACTCCTGAGGACACCGGTCTCTTAAGAGTCCGGGCAACAGAATACAACCATTTGTGTATGTGTGTAGTGTGTGTAGGGTGTGTGTGTGTGTGTGTGCGGAGGGGTATTTTTGTTAGTATATGTGAACCTGTCAAATTTAAATATTAAATAGTAAAGTATGTAGAGATACATGAAAATTATAGGAGAAAAGACAGAGGAAAACCTAACATAACTTGTCAAACAGTGCTTCCGTTTCGTCATAGCTTAAGTAGAGTAGCCATTTAGTTAGTTTCTTTTTCAATAGATAGTTACTCATAGATATTCAGTTTTTTGTGAATTAAGTAATATACATATGTGGGCGGATTGTGATACATATTGTCTTGCAGCAAAATTAGATCTTACAGTTACTTTTTTAATAATGTTTTTATTTCTTCGCTGTGTTGTTTTACTAGTTATGAATTTTAAATGGTTATTGATTTTTAGGACTATGTTTAAGGTATATAATTTTCTAATCGTAAGCAATTCTGATTCCGTATAAAGTAGATAAGTTGGATATCTGCATGGTCTAGAGTACATTACTTTGATAAGAGACCTTTGCGCTCTTTCTACTTCTATAAATTTACTCTTAATGGCTCCCCCCAAACGGTTATACAGTAGCTTATGACTGATTCTGCTAAGGAAGTGTAAATTTGGTTTAGTAAAGGTTTGGAAGCGGAATTTCTTAGACCCTTAAATATCCAAATAAGTTTCCTTACTCTACCCGTGTATGCTGGGATGTGTAATTTGTTCTTGTTTCTTGTATTTCTATTGTGACCATCACACTTTTTCAAAAAGCTATCTCCTTTTTTGTGCGTATACATAAGATTTTCATAGATGTACTGCGATATTACTGTCAAAATATTTATTTCTTTAAATAATTCCCTCAAAGAGTCGCGTGGCTTTAATTTGTAAATTGCGCGTACCGCTCTTTTCTGGAGAACAAAGATAGTCTGGATGTCAGCTGCCTGTCCCCAAAGCAAAATACCATAAGACATAATACTATGAAAGTAACTGAAATAAACTAACCTAGCTGTATCTTCATCGGTAATATATCTAATTGTACGAACTGCATAGGCTGCTGAACTAAGTCTGCCTGCGAGACCATCAATTTGCGGTTTCCATTGAAGAGTGGAATCAATATGTAACTAAGAAAACATTCATATAATAGGAGTATCTTTTCCTGTTTTATCTCGAGCATTCTGGATTTGTTTGACTTAGAAAAGAAACTGAATAGTAAAAACAATAGTGTCCGTTCCAAACAAGTAAAAATGTACTCTAACGATTTATTATAACTAACTAAACGATTAAACTGTTAAAAGTTGAATCTGGCAGCCCTATAGAGCAATGTACGAGGCACTCCATCCAATCCACGTAAACTGCCCTTTATGGCAACCCCGGATTTATTGCCGGGTATTTATTGGCGGAATATTATAATGTGCCAATTATTTTGGCGAGGCACTTCATTTCAACTCAATGATATGGGTGTTGGAGGGCTTTCCGCGGGTCTCTCTATATTGTTCACTGTTTTATTTTGACTAACTGCATTATTAAAAGGCTCAGCTCAGTATAATTTTAAAAATACATAGACTTTACATCTATGTATACAGGTGTCCGGTGGAAACTGTGAACGCACCGTGCTCACTAGACCACTTCGAAATTCTAATCGTAAAATTCGTATTCCAGCTGCATCAAATGATATTATTTTCCAGGTCATCCGGACAACGGTTTTTGAAATATTCAAATTTCAAATCAAAATTTTCCCATAAGACACCCTGTATTTCAAACATTGTATTCGGAAGGTTTATCAATAGTATTACAAATACAAAGGATGCCACTTTTTTTTGTAAGTAGTAAAATTAAATCAGTCATTTCTAAACCTGGTCACATTCTCGTCGTCGCCGTTGCTATTTGCTGGTAACAGTATCTCGCCTTCCTCCTCTGCTGTTCTCGCCAACCAAGCATCTAAAGTTGCAAGTGATGCCTCGATATTCATAGAGGACGTCTTTAAGTCCCCGACCCAAGACACTTAATTCTATTCCAGCAAACCTTATTTCCATCTCGAACCTGGCCGTCAACACCGATATCGAAAGCAATTTCTCAGAAAAAATAAACTTCTAATTCTAAGGCATTTATAATAAAATTATTTCGCCGCATCTTATCCCTCGCAACTCTGCAAAGAACCTTTTGGTAACGAACAAACAAAAATTACAACTTAATTACTGTGAGCGAACTTCTTATCGTTTTAATTGTTTTTATCATGATTTAATGCTTTCGTCTTAACGTTGTTAGCGAGTTTGTTAGAACAATCACGCTCATCGCTTGCAAAGAAATTTCAGAGCTTTTATTAGAGGTTTTTATTAAGAACAAGTTTTGAGAAAATTTGTTCTTTATGGTATTTATGTGGCAATTAACCACGGGCTTGTATATGCTGCACTGCAGCCGCCTGCGCTCGTGGCTCATGGCTCGATGCTTTACGGTAATGGCGAACAACACGCCAAACACACAGCTCCAGAAGAACCACTCGTTCACTATGATCCTCCATGGGAGCCATACACCTTACTCATACGGGACACACGTTTAACAGGACACTAAATACGGCCAGACCTTTCAATCATCCCGCGAGTGTGTGTCGCAGTGATCGAGTTTGACCTGTGACAGATCTAAAAATATTTTCCAAGATTATCGTCCCCGGAATGTGAGAAGGTGCGAATTTCGTGAGATAGCTAAATAAATCAGGCGGTATTGACCTGCCGATACATTCTGCCGTTGTCTGCCGCAACGCCACTTTGCGGGCATATGCACTTCTGCAGCGAGTTTGGAGCAACACAAATTGTTAGAATTTATGTCCTAAGGCGCGTGGTACGAGTATAAATGCTGTCTTTCATGCCTCGCAGTAGGTCACCAGGCGGGACTTCGAAACTGCAAAATTTTATGCATTCGAAACCAATAACTATGTAACAGATCGTTTCTGATCGAGCCTCTTGACACTTCTGGAACTTTTATTCAAAAATATAATTCGAATTGAAAAATAACGTTTTATGAAATTACAATACCTAAGAACCGGAGTTCGAGTCAAGCTGTAGGATAAACATAAAAACTTGAACTCGAACGTGGAGTATATTTTACTGTAAGTAATAAGTACATAAAAAATATAATGCAAAATTCATAAGCAATATCGGAGCAGAACATCGCAGACGAACATATTAAATTTTATATTATTAGAGCTCGAGCTCCACTTCCGCCTCCGTTTGAGGCACATGTTGCTTTTACTGTTATAAAAATTCTATAAAATTGAAGCTTCTCATTTCCAGCGAGAATGGGACAGCCAGCGGCCGCTGGGCTACTGGAGTGGTTCATCTTCCCGGGATATGTATCATAATGTATGAAGATCTATGATGGGGATGATGTTTCATAAATTCAATCAATATCATATTTTTTCCATGAAACGACCAGTGCCAACCCCCGTACAAACCATGCCTGATACAATATAACCCCGCAGGTAATTATTCCCTTAACATTTCAATCAGCGCGTATTGTATCCTCTACGACTTTGGATTCCGCATTCGCCTGCGTGTTCAGGAATATGAAAAAGGAATTATTGCCGGAGTTTCTCGGAAATGAACTTAAACTTTATTAATAGCAATAAAAGTTTACTACCCCTCGACACTACGCAGATGAGTTATCAAAGTACTTTCGGAGGCAGATTACTTCGGAGCGGCTGGGTCACTAGGTATGTCACAACTTTTACATTTTATATTTATAAAAGTACGATATTTCTGGATTTTTTCCCAACGGCGGTTAAATCAGTAACTTTAGCTATTAATAGTTCTAGAAAAGAATAGAGAACAGAAATTTTTCGCACTTTATGATTTCATTTTATGAAATGTCCACCATCAAACTGAACCTAATAACAAAAGGTTTGTACCTAAGGCATATTGAATGCCTTAGGTACAAACCTTTTGTCATCGATATCGCATTGGATATCGAACCTTGTGTAACAATCTAGCAGCAATTAGTTAAAGGAGGCCGCGGTCTCGAGATGTGTTCCACTCGAGTGCGTCCACTTGACTCCAGCGGGGTCCAGATGGGCTCCTCTCAACTATTACCTATTCTAGGAACAGACAGCCCGACCTAAGAAGCCTACATAATACGAGTACTTAGTGACTCACGCTTCATTGTCAGAATTTTTTCCATATTTTTATGAGTATGTTTCAAGATTGCTTTTTTTACAATCTTGAAATACTTATCGTGAAACTATCCGTAGCTTGTTTAATTGGGAATATTAGTTTACGGAATCGAAATTTGTAAGTGAATGAATCGCGGTGAAGACAACGAAGTACTGCCAGTTTCCGCGCGTACTCCTGAATGCTCTCCATGACAACATTGTTCCGAAACAATTCTCGTAGCTAATTATTAATTTAGATTAACAAATCTGATTAAATATTTTCCATTACAGTGAGCCTCCCCTCCCGCCCTCCATATTGAAACTCCCCCGCAACCATCGGAACTCCTACGAGAATATTTAAGTGGGGGTTGATTTCTGCCTCCAACACAGAGGAGCGCCACTCCTGGGCGCCGGCACTGTCGTGGAGCGCGCCTGGCGCTGGCCCAGCCCTTTTAACTCCGTAAAGGCGGCTGTTAGGCAGAACGTTTGTTAATATAGTAACTAGGAGTAGGTGAAAAAAAGTACAATAGCTAAGTAGCTTTTTAAGCTCTGCCTCTCGTCTAAAGGTTTTCTTTTTTATATTTTTCGATGATTTTCCGAAATTTGATGACTATTTAGTGCTGTAACTTTATTTTCCGAAATAACACGACTTACAAATTGTTTTACATACTTATTCACTAGCTGACCTACAGAATTCTACCGCGATCTTTACACGAGCCAAAAGAATATACTAGAGACAAAGCTGCCTGGAGAAGATGAGGTATCGGTAATACTTCCTAGAGAGGTAGAAAAAGCTACACAAAAAAAAGACAAAGCTCCCGGACCCGACAGCATAACAAATGAATTCTTAATAGCTACCAAAGATACTATCGTCAGATTCCTCACAATGATATTCAAAAAGTATTAAAAACTGAAATAATCCCGAAACAATGGCTATCATCTACTATTATACTCATCCACAAAAAAGGGGATAAGAATGATATAGGCAACTATCGGCCAATCAGCCTGATGTCAAACATATATAAAATCTTTTCCAAAATAATTCTTAACCGTATTACAAAGCTCCTGGACGAGAATCAACCAACGGAGCAAGCTGGCTTCAGAAGGGGTTACTCCACACTGGACCTCATCCATGTCATCAAACAGCTCATAGAAAAAGCCAATGAATATAATATGCCTTTATACTGCTGTTTCGTAGACTACTCCAAGGCCTTCGATTCCCTGGAACACGAAAAAATATGGCAAGCACTTAGCAATCAAGGAATCGAAGATAAATATACAAGGATAATTAGAAACATCTACAAAAATAGCACTGCAAGCGTCAAACTGGAAAGAGAGGGAAAGAAATAGGAATAAAAAGAGGAGTACGCCAAGGAGACCCTCTATCTCCAAAGCTATTTTCTGCAGTTCTTGAGGAAATATTTCGACACCTAGATTGGGAGAATTATGGCCTAAACATAAACGGAGAAAAACTTACACATCTTAGGTTTGCTGATGATCTGATAATCCTGTCTAACACACCTGATGAACTAGCTAAAATGATACAAGACCTTGACAAAGAAAGTGGAAAAGCAGGGCTATCGATGAATACTCAGAAAACTAAAGTTATGACAAATAGTAATATAAAACCAATAACACTTAATGGCAACCCAATAGAGTAAGAAATACACTTATCTCGGACAAGAAATTTCCAAACGATCTAACTACAAAAGAAATAGAAACAAGAATAGGGAATGCTTGGAAGAGATACTAGACTTTCAAAGAAATCATGAAAAACAAAGAGGTTAGTATGAAAATTAAAAGAAAACTATATAACACATGTATCCTTCCGGTGTTAACATATGGATGCCAAACATGGGCTTTGACGAAAGCGCATAACAAAAAGTTGGAAGTTTGCCAGAGGTCTATGGAGAGAAGTATGCTTAGTATAAGAAAATCAGACAGAGTAAGAAACACAGAGATCAGGGACGCAACAAAAATAGAGAATGTGACATTGGTAATTAGAAAAAACAAATGGAGATGGACGGGTCACACCCTAAGAGGAAAGGAAAGGTGGAGCAAAACAATAACAAGCTGGCAACCCAGAAACCAAAAGAGGAAATGTGGAAGGCCGTTCAAGAGGTGGGAGGATGACTTAAAAGCTATCGCTGGAAAGCTATGGCCAAGAACGGCAAGAGATAGAAGCGAGTGAAAAAGCTGGAAGAGGCCTATGCCAAACTAGGGCAAACAGATGACACGTGCTAGAATAAGCTATATTTAAGGAAAACAATTGTAAGTTATCTGAATAAAGGCTTATATTATTATTCTGTTTCTCATTTCCATGATCACGGGCCATATAGTGACCGGGTCCTTTGGGAGGCATGCGTGGAGCCGAAGCCAACAGCACAGAGGCCCTTTATGAGAATTAATCTAAAGGCGAGAGCTACACATACCGGATATCATCCTTGGTTGCACAATATGATACACCCGAAGATGATATCCGCCAGGTGTAGAGACTATTGCAAAGGAAAATGAAAATAACAAAAAAGCCATGTTATTGTGGTGAATGGATGGACTGGGTAATTGGGCTATGGGGGAAACTATGGACGCCTGCCATAAACATACTCTCAATACTGTTACAAGCGGCAGATTATTATTATTATTATTATTCACTAGCTGAAGTGGGTTAATCTGATTTAAGCGGCTACATCGGATTCCTTAGTTATCTCAAAATATAAAGCTCATATTCTGTTCAATTTCATAGCTGAGGGGTCGTCAGCGGGAGAGGTAGAGGCCGGCCTGGAGATTCCTCGCAGATAAGCAAAACTCCATTGTAGGCGCGCGCTGTCCGCGTTCATATTTCATGGGGGTCACGGTGAACCCCATAAATTAGTTCGGATTATAAGGCTCGGATTTATACAAACTTTGAAAGTTATCTGGGAAGATTGTAACTCCAGTTACGATTCAGAGTTTGTGCGTGAATTAGGGCAGTCATTAATTGTGAACATAAGCTCGCGGAGGGTGCGGGTTCGGTACCGGCGCCGGCCGCTGGTCCGCGTTCTTTTGTGTTTGACACGCGGATTTATAGTTGGCGATATATTAAGTTGGCTTTTGTCCAGCCGCGACGCGGGGAATCCCACGTTATTGATATCACGTGCGTAATCCGCTGCCTGGCGCTAGTGTACTTCTGATTTGTAATATAAACATACAATAAGAACCTTAAAACTGTATTCTCAGCAAACGTGAAGAGTTGTAAGTCGTAGATTAGTTCCCCGACTCACCGCGCGCATCATCATCATATGAGCCCATACACGTCCACAGCTGGACATAGGCCTCCCCCATACGATGCCACAAAGATAAAAATGAGAAAATAGCGGTCCTGAGCGGCCTCCATCCTTCGACTCCCTGCGACCGCTACGATGTCGTCGGTCCACCGTGTGGATGGTCTCCCATGTAGGGGGGATTTGCCATAATCACTACGCTTGGCATACAGATTGGTGATGGAGAAGGAACCTGCTGCCCTTCCTCTGGTAGGTTCCCTTAGTCGGCTCTTACTACATCCACGGGTTGAGTTGGAGGGGTTGATATTCGTACGCCGCGGCCCCACGGATTACGATTTGCCACCGCGCGCATTCAGACTACGAATTCATTACAGCAAGTTATTTTTACCGCTGTTCTTACAGCTGTCACTTCACGAGGCACTAAGCACGTAGATAGTGTGTAGTGGAGTGTTTTTGTGGAAGAAAGCTTTGTCTCCGAGGCGGCGCGGCGCGGCGGGTCGTTAATCATAGTGACGCTCTGGCGGCTGATAAGCGAGTGACGCGATCAGCGGCCGGCCGAACACCGATACCGGGAATATTGAAATATGGGAAGGAAAGGTTAAGCTTTTCCATTTCATGGGTGTTTTATCGACGTATGAATTAAATATAACGTTTCTTACCATACAGGATTTTTTTTTCATACCGGGCGATAGGGGACTATTCAACCTACAGAACCGGTTTCAAAATAATGGTTAACCGTAGAGCACAGCTAAAAGATCTTAAGAGATTTAAACTGGTATAGGTATGCCACTGAGTAGGTATGTTTAATCTATTTGACGTCGAGAGGCTCAAATGCTTAGTTAGCAATTACATTAGGTACTATTATATTATAGTTTTGATTTTTGGATTGATGCTGAACAAATAGCGCTGAAATTTATCATACACGTAGTTCTTGGCCTGGTATAAAACACAGACTACTTTTTATCCCATAAATCAATTCCCAATGGGATAGCAATAACAAGTTAAATTATTTTTAAACGTTTCCATAAAAACAACGCGTGCGAAGCCGCGAGCATAAACTATTAAACAATAGGTATGACTTGGTGAAATCACAAGCTGCAGCCCGCGCCGCCGACCGCCGCCGCCAACCGCCGGCGGGGGCGGCGGCGCGGTGTCGGCGCGGTGGCGGCGCGGCGCGGCTTGTGGTTGCGACCGAATTAAGTGTTGAATGTACTCGTACAAATTTTATTTACAGTTTTGAATGTAAGCGGGTAAACTACGAACCTAGTTTCATAGCTAACCCGCTAACATTCATAATGAATTCTTCAAATTACGAAAGTTTTTGTAGTAAAATATAAACAGTTACATTAAATACCAATGTTTCGTACATTCGATGACCTCAGTCTACACACACAGAGCGATACAACTAAATATAAAAACCCTTCGTGGAGGGTTGCATTAACTATTAACGCTAACAAATAATCATTAAATTTGGAGCCTGATCCTTTATTTACGTATATTATTATTAACGTCATAATAGTGATTGAAGCGACAGGTTTAACTAATTGTTTGTAATACAAAGCAAACAGGGAGAGAGACTTCACATTATTAGTACGTAACCTTAGAAACCTGATGTAAAAGACAGACGCTCTCAGGATTTCGGCTAATTAGTTCACTGTCAGATCCCGTTAGGCTAATGAGTCTTCAAACTTCGTTATTGGTGCTTTATTTTATATAGTTTATTTTCGAATTAAAATATACTTTCCGACATAATTGTGGATTTGTTGCTAGCGCTAGTTACCGGTGTGTTGTTCTATTAAATTTTATCTTATAATTGCTTTTAAGGATTTGCTTTAATTCCAAATGAGAAAATATCATAAAATATAGTTATATTTCATATGGTTTTCAAAAAATTCTCTGAGCGCCTGGTCGAAGCGACGCGTGACCCGAGAGCTGGTGAGTATCTGGCGCAGCGCATTAGCATTGACATACAGCGAGGCAATGCAGCCAGCGTCTTGGGTACGCTTCCGACTGGTATTGATATGGACCAGTTAGCTCTGTTAGCTTGTACCCAGTTAGCTTGTAACTAACTGAACTAGTTTAATTTGTTTATATGATTATATTTGCTTGTTATTTTCTTTGCCAAAAAAGTTTAATTTTCTGTAAAAAAAAAAGTTATATTTCATTATATTATATATATATATATACCACAGCTTATCACTACGAGTAGTATTTCAACAGCAACTTCTGTTCAGACCCGCTTTCATTTAACGTATAATTTTTTATCAGTATCAAAGTCGAACGAATGGAAAATTAGTGAGTGCGACCAGGGAAAATTCTCGGACGTAGTAGCAACAACAAATAAAATGAAGCACTCGATAGTCTGTCCACCCTCTGTACGTACGCTACACACTCACACATTGACATCAATAGTCTGTCCATCGTCCGCCATTACGGCTTTAGACACCAACAGATTTACACAATTGTAAAAAATTAAAAATGCATTCTTGTGTCGTCAGAATGTTGCCCAAATCACAGTCGTTTCGTCAACAAGAAACACGGGATCACATTTCACAGGTCAATTTCCTAGTTCATCAACTTATCTCTTCGATTTGACGCACTATTATTATCAACAGAAAAATCACAAATCTCGCCATTGCTGCCAACATGTACACATGTAAATTTCCCGGTAAGTTGGCAAAATTTATGAATCCTCGTATTTATTAGACCTAAAATTATTATTGAGGTAGGTAGGTACTTTAAATAGATAAAACTTAATAATTTTGGTCTGTGCAATGGTGTTCAGTGATTTTTATTAAATAAATAAAATTTAACTTATGTTTGTAAGTAATGTAAATATAACAGCTTTTACTTAATAACAAAATACTATTAATAATTTGAATCGTTTTCTATTTGTGTGAGCTAATCTACATAATGGCTGGACCCATTTTGATAAAACTTTCACTGACGCTCAGCTACGCAGGTAGCTGATATTATAGCGAGAATAATGCGCCACAGAGGTCGTGTTAATAAAACGATGAGTATGTATGTTTTCATTATAAGAAACGTTTTATTGATCTTCCCAGTAACAATCTTAACTAATCATAAGTTATTATTTCAAATTGTATTCATAAATAATTTTTAGGACAAGGATCTTAAGAACATGAAAATAATCGTTATTTTTTTCTTCTGTTGGCAACTCTATAAAACACTCACACTAAGTGACAGTCCGCCATTGCTGTGCTTCACTTTTGATTCGATAGGACTACATCCGATATTTTACCTCATCCCTGGAGTGCGACCATAATTACAAGTTGTTATAATAAGTACAACATTATTA
This sequence comes from Eupithecia insigniata, assembly GCA_947859395.1. Taxonomy (NCBI): domain Eukaryota; kingdom Metazoa; phylum Arthropoda; class Insecta; order Lepidoptera; family Geometridae; genus Eupithecia; species Eupithecia insigniata. Next base: position 17,123,470 of record OX401996.1, on the reverse strand, counting down.
TTATTGCGTCGCAGCTGGAGGATTATTATTTCATTAGCAAATGGCGGCGGGATCTGTGCCCGCGGCGCCGCCGCCCCGCGCCGACTGCTCACTTACAGAACAACTTTATATTGAGAGCAAGAATCTTAAGTTTTACTTATTGATGTCATATATCACACACAGTGTATTTAAATTGATAGATTTGAAACTATAATTAAAGATAATATTTGAAATTATAAATGTATAAATGATAGATTTGCAACTATATATACAATGATCAGTCTTTTTGAGAAATAAAACAATACGGAGCTGTTTCCGCCTTGTTTGAATTTTTTTTGATATTCCAATATTGTGCAGGTAAGCCGTGGGGCCGCGGCGTACGAATATCGACCCCTCCAACTCAACCCGTGGATGTCGTAAAAACCGACTAAGGGAATCTACCAGAGGAAGGGCAGCAGCTTCCTTCTGAGTATTTTTAAACACCAACACTGCGATCAGCAATCCGCTGGTGCCAAGCGTGGTGATTATGGCAAATCCCCCCCTACATGGGAGACCATCCACTCGATTGACCGACGACATCGTAGCGGTCGCAGGGAGTCGAATGGAGGCAGCTCAGGACCGCTATTTGTGGCGTCGTACGGGGGAGGCCTATGTCCAGCAGTGGACTTGTATGGGCTGATGATGATGATGACGATTTGCAGGTAGATGTGCGTTCATTTCAATATAATGCAAACTCATAAAACCTCCAAAATGTCTCTAATAGTGGTCTGAAGTCTGAGGAGAGGTTCCTTCGTGAAGTAAATGTTTGCAAACCTACGCACCTGTATGATAATGAATGATGATAGCGTAACATGATATCGTTTCGATAGGTATATTTTTGTGCAGGAAAAATTATTGAGAGTATTTAAAGTTTTCATCCACGCCGACTTATATAAACCAGAGGTTTTATATCGTGTTTGATAAAATCAATGTAACCTCGAGACGTACGTGTAAGGGCAAGTTTCGTTAACCCTCCCATTGGCCCAACAATAGGCGATAAATAATAAACAAGTTCCACGAAGAGCATTTTACAATTAAGTGAACCCGCAACACTTGTACTTTCAGAGGAGATTATATTCGAAGGACGCGGGCCCGGCGCGGCGCGGCGTGGCGCTGCGCGAGCGGGAGCTCTACTAAGATGCCGGGACCAAGCGCCTATAAACAATTTATACAGAGTGTTTGGTATTACGATCGATGTAATTTTCTTTTAAAATAATTTTCACCTATTAATATTTCTAACGATGTGTGTGCTACATAACATAATAAATTATTTATTTGGTGAAGTCGTGGTCAAACGAAGAGATACTTGGCTGATCAAGCAAACACATTTTTATGTGTCTGAAATATAATAAACTTTATAAACAAAGAAAACTACAATGAAACAATAGAGACTTTTGAATGAAATTAAATCATAAGCAAGCACAACACGATTTTCTTATGTGAGGGATGGTGGTTAGATGCCTAATTTATTGTTTACTTTTCCCATTTATTTTTAATTTCATTCATAAACAATGGTGTGGTCCTTACATAAAATGATGAGGCAGCCAATTTGAGCAAGTTTGGTTGTATATCTTTTTTGTGAGATAAACGTGCCTCTAAACAAAATTGTTTGTTGATTCTTAACTGATTGAATAGTTAGGTGGCTAAGAAAACTCACCGTACTTTCCACATAATGTATATAAAAGTGTTGGGTGTGGGGCGATGAGCAATAAAATAAATCTTTAAAAACCATGGCATATCTCCTAAACCATTTTCCAATAGCTACCCCGGCTAGGGTACCTTCCCTTGCGGCCCCTTTTAAAAACATCAACCTATTTGTATTATACATAGAAAACGCCCAGAACACCCCGAAAAAATATCTGCAGTTGGTACAAACATTTGTCCCGAGGTAGGAATCGACCCCGAAACTTTCTGCATCGCAGGCCTTCGCCTACCGTGCCAAAGATTTCGTCATAAATATTGATAACATCATCCTAATCTATAAATAATAGTTTTGGTAAGCATTGCCTATAAGTACTTGTACAAACAGTGCATTATCGACCATTTCTGTTTACATCTAGTTATTATTTACAATGATCTGGTAAACTGTACAAACCCCAGTGTTTGAACAAACACTCGTTGATACCACGCGATGGACAAACACTCCGCTAATTATCGATACGCGGGTACTTCCGCCGACTGCCGCTGATGGAATTGTAATCAAATAAACAAACACCGTGATTATGTAAACCAGATGTGCGGCATTATGTTTGCTTTGCATTATTAGTTTAGATCAAATCAAAATGTGGTGCGTTGCTCTTTGTCAAAAGCGTGTACCTACACGTAAACCTATGCATCAACCAGCTGCTACAGTCGCTTCAATTCATTTATATTTATCTTTTCGTCGTGCATGCTAACTAAGCCTTTAGACCAGGTTTATTATTAAATAGGGCATATACATATGTACCTATGTATGTACAGCGATGCACGTTTCGTATTATGTAAGTACATCGGTTCAATTGTCTTAAGACTTAGGTTTTGTATCGTCGTGCTGTAACATGCACAAGTTTTGTATCGTCGCGCGTCGTACTGTAACATGCACAAGTTTTGTATCGCCGCGCGTCGTACTGTAACATGCACAAGTTTTGTATCGTCGCGCGTTGTACTGTAACATGCGCAAGTTTTGTATCGTCGCGCGTCGTGCTGTAACATGCACAAGTTTTGTATCGTCGCGCGTCGTACTGTAACATGCACAAGTTTTGTATCGTCGCGCGTCGTGCTGTAACATGCACAAGTTTTGTATCGTCGCGCGTCGTACTGTAACATGCACAAGTTTTGTATCGTCGCGCGTCGTACTGTAACATGCACAAGTTTTTTGCAGGCATCACATATGTATGTAATGTATGTATAACCGTTATCATTTATTACCTTTTCTTTGTATGAATTAATTTATTGTGTGACGTGTTATTCCTGAAATCGACGAAATAAATGATTATTTGATTATTATATTGGCATTCTGCATATATATTGAATATTTTATGTAAGATTTTCCTTTAATTAATTATATTGGTACTTTAATTAGCGTGTAAATTAAAATTTAACAATTAATAATTAAATAATAATACAATTCTGTAATTTTTAGAATTAACAAAATACCTGTCATCTATGGTAAGTACCATTGTAGGCAAGTATTTAGTTGCGACAGTAGCAAGCCATTCCATTGCAGAGTTTTGAGTTAATCCCATGAAAATGTTTGTAGAAGCCAGTTTATTCTCAGGGCACCTAATGAAAGCATCGCGGAACAAAATGGCGGCACCCACAATGCAAGGACAAGATAGCAGCACCCTTCCGCAGCCATAACTCATGTTCTGACTGACGGCACCTATTGTCATCGCTGTGTTTTTCCGCAATACGAGTGACGTCACAGAAATAGCGAAGCTGGAGTTTGCTTGATAGCCGATAGGTTTTGTAGCGATCAGTCAGTGCGAAAGTGAGAGGTATTCCTTCAGGTAATGTTTTGTGGTCAAATTTCGAAAAACGGGACTCTTTTCTACTACGCTCTCTACTATCTATTTTATGTTGTAACTAGCTGCCGCACCTTCGCCCGCGTTTTATTACGATACAAAAAAGCCAATATGTTATTCAAGTTCCCCCCCTAATCGGTTCAGTAGTTTTTGCGTGAAAGAGTAATAAATATCCATACATCCATCCATACAAACTTTAACATTTATAATATTAGTAGGAAGGATAAACGTGTATATAATATTTAAAAAATTTTGGTTATTTTTGTGGGATGTACAACATCGATAGTTTACTATACTCATGCAAATAAAACTGAAATCAGATATATTGGAATATTCAGTACATTAGAAAGGGGAACCTCGTAAAATAAAGACAAAAAATTGAGCCATAACAACAGATTTAATACAAAAAAGACGCAGTTTTCGGTCCCGGCTGAACCAACAGTCATGATGTTTCTGGCGACTGTTTAAGGTCGCGCGTGCGTCGATAAGATTTATGCTGTTCCTGACACTTAATTTCGTGCGCCGCTCGACTCGACGAGACCGGGTTTTTATTTAGCCTTTCGTTAATACGTGAGCTTGAACGGTTCAGCGGTCTGCACTGACTGGCATACTTATGATCTCACATTTATGAAAAGAGCAACATTATAAAGAGCACCATTATGGAAATTAGTACCTAATGATACCATCATTACACATCAAACGCAAAAACTGTCCATCTTGAGATATACATAATAGTAGGCAATGAATATGAATAGTAGGTAACGCAAGTGATCACGGACCGCCAACACCCCCAACCGCTCCCGTACCTTTGGATTCCTCTCCAGATAATTAGTACCTTCGTAATAGAGGTGACGGGCGCAGGATCCCGGGTACTATCTGTACCGGGTGAACGATTTATAGCATATTTTATTATTCGGGCGACACATTTTATTTACCGGAACATTTTTATGGTAGATAACTAGATTCATATCAAACACAATAGTTGAATGAAATCGCTTCAGGTTGGTCAATGAACGAGTCAGGAGTCTCACCACACAACACAACGCACGGCCTGGCGCATGGCGGCGGCGGCGGCGGCGGCGGCGGCGGCGGCGGCGGCGGCGTGCTTTACGATTACTGATCGAACGTGCACTGCATCTCATATGTATATATATATCGTATTGTACAAATATTTCTCCCTATAACATATGCGCGTATGTTTCGGCAACTATCACTAAATAAATATATATTATTCTGGAGTAAGCTAACGGTTTTCCTTACCTGCAATAAACTACCTACATACAACTCGTACATAAATCTGAAACTACTCACTCACAACGTACAATTTACAAACGTTCAGTAAGTACCTACAACACGAAGCCTGAAATAGTTTACGGCATTAAAATTACGGTGCCTCGAAAAAATTTACATTTTTCAACATTTTTCATAGATGTTGGATATTTTGCGAGCGAACTCTGAAGGACTTTACAATTTAGCTTCTCGTGTGAGCCGGCCGAGTTCGCATGTCGCGGGCGTTGTGGCGTGCGCCTCTGGGAGGGGCCTCTTTGAAATGGTCGTATTCCTCACTTGAATGCTTTTGTAAGCGGGCCCTTGACTCTCTTTGTAGATCATAGGCACGCGGAGGGTCCACCAGGGCGTCTGAGACGAAAAAAAATTATAACTTTCGTGACATGTAATGATGCAACATCAACGCCGCATTGTGACGAACAACATGCTTTCTTCAAAACAGCTACTAACCGTTTTGTGTTGCACTTAAACTTCCAGCTACTTTATTCAATTTAGCAAAAGCTCAGGCATTACTACCTAAATCTTAGAAATTGTACAAGTTTGCATAATTTTGCTGTGAATAAATGAAGGCTGTGTTTATTAAGGATGTTATTACCTCCGCTGTTCTTTCTATTGGAAAACATTAAATACCTACATTAATTCTTCCTCAACCGAGTAATACGCTCCGTTCCGTAACTACCATATTTCTGTTATTAATATGAATAAAAACAAAGCAGTCAGCAAATATGAATACCTGCTCTATGTAGAACAAAGTGCGGGAAAAAGAAATGAGAAAACCTCGTTGTGCTGACCTGACCACGTTTGGCGACGAAAAGGTCAAGGTAGAGATGAATATTAAAGAGAAATGTTATTGTGAGTTGTACCTTAGGGCGTTTGAAAGAGGAGTGTTATTTGAATAGCGTTAAAGAAGACGACAGGTAATGGCGCAGTAAACAGAGCCAACCGGCAGAACGGCCGCGCCAGCTCGCGTGCGATGTGTCGTCCTGTGACAATTTGCGCTGTGTCTCATGTGCTTAGGATTATAGCCAGGTGCTGGTTTGAGACCTTTTTAGTCTCAAATCACAAAGCTTGCAAAGATTTGCAGCAGAAATAGTTGTGCTTCGCCTAAATTGCAGAATTCGGTAAAATCTACAAATTGTTTCCCTGTTATAAGGGAGAGTGCTTAGGGATCTTTTCCCAAACAAATAACATTACTTTCAGTACAAATCAATAGGTTGTAACTAGATTGTTTTACGAACGCTGCCGTGCTCCGCTATGAAGTTTCTATTACGGGCGACATTCAATAACGCGCGTTTCGCCGAACTAACTGCCGGCATAATGAACTTTTCCTTGAGGCTGCGTTTCAATTTCAACCGATAGTATAAACCGTAGTACTTCTTATTTTCTAACCGTAGAATTTTATAAAGATATGAAAGAATATTTTTTATAAAAAAATCATCACACACAGATTATGTACAACGTTGATATTGTTAGATGTGTATAATTAAGTATTTTGTACCGCTGCTCCCAAATTCCGGCAATATTTGGTGTACTACGAGTATGAAGCTCACACTACGGCGGCGGCGTGGCTCCGTAGCCGTAGCCTCATAGCGCCGTAGCCTCGTAGCACCGTAGGCTCGTAGCTGTCGTGCGAGTACAATATGTAGTTAGTAAGTACAGCGTGCGTCGGAACAGAATGTGCCGATACAAATAATGTGTGGGACGACTCATTCAGGCTCATTTTTTTTAAATCTAATAATTTATTTATTTGGCACACAAAACGGAATACAATCAAAATATAACAAAATAGAAAGACACGATATTAAGATCTAGATTGTATCCCTAAGTATGTGTACACAGCATCATTTATACAGAGCAGTTCTATCTACAAAAATATTGGATATAAATATTAAATAAGTTTAAAGTCATATTAATAGTCATAGTAATATCTTTATCTTATCTTTAAAGCATGCATTGAACTTAAATTAAAACAATCAAGGAGTAAAACAATAAATTATTTGATTTGAGAATGTAGCACCAAAATAAAGAAGTAAAATTACAAAATATTATAACCACTCTCCTTAATGAAAGTGGTTTCAATATCTTTTTTAAATTTAAATATTCTATTGTTGAAAATATCAATATTGTCACTATTATTAATTAAAAGATCATTGTTTTGACGACACATTCTGACCATAGGGTTGTAGTAAGAGGTGTTATTGGCATGGACCTGTAGGGCGAAAGTATGCTGGAAGGGATATCGAGATCTTGGCCTGGTATTTAAACTTATAGAAGATAGATAGGAGAGTCCATTGCTGAGTGAATAATTTTGAAAAAAAAAATGATCATGTCGAGGTTTTGACGACGGGTTTCAAGAGACATGAATTTGAATTTCCTCATATGTTGGTAGAGTTCGATTAAACCCGTATCTATATCCCAAAATTTTAAGGAATCTTTTCTGTATTTTTTCTAGGCGCTCGATGTGAACTTTATAGAAAGGCGACCAAACTACTGCATTATATTCCATAATACTGCGAACAAGTGAGTGGTAGAGGCAGATGAGACTCCGCGGGTCCTTGAAGTCTCTTGTGGATATAGTTAGGAAACCAAGTAGCTTGGAGCATCTAGCCGAAATAAAGCGTTTTTTTTCTTTGTTAAAGTTTTAATGAAGGTAAGGTAAGGTGTTACTTTGAATATACAAGGCAGGCATAGGTTTACTCGTAGATATATAGTTTGAAAAAGTATCTTTGTGTCTGTTATTAACACATCTATAATGCGTTATCAGTTGAATATCAATAAACAAAATCGAGTGCATTCAGCGAGTGGAACACCCGCGCAACTCATTGTTAGCGGAAAGTTGCGACAGTACCTCGCGTCTAGCGCCGCGCCGTTGTCGTCTCGTTATCGCGCCGTTAACGTGCCGTTACCGTCTGCGGCCAAGAAGCATTTTGGGCTGCTAGGTACTTTCATCCAAATGCGAATGAAGAACTAACGCAATGCGCCATGGAGATGATGCGCAATAGACTGCACTCGTAGTGGCAGCAGGCATTAATATGTTACTTTGTAGGCTATAGTTGGCAAGTGGCCGTCGCTGCAGCCGGTCCGTATCGAATACCAGATCAGCAGTTAGCGTTCCAGACCAGACGCTTATCGCGTAGCCAAAAGGCCATACAATCTCAACTGAATGAATCACTCACAGATTGGGACGCTATTATTAAATGTTTTTGTATAAATGTACCCATCATCACACAAACACTGCTTTAATTTTATTAGTGGTTTCCCGACGGAATAATATATGACATTGTGAAAAAGCCAACGCCTTCACGATTCGGCAAACAAGGGACGAATGTGCTCATAAACCAGCCATCCATTATAAAACGTGGACATAGGAAACCGAGCGCTAAGCACATCCATTTGATATAATTACAATGTCCGCACACTGGAGGCTGCGGCGGATATAGATGTTTACCTATTTCATAAAATAAGTAATACAATATGCGTGGTATTATTTGCAAAACAATACCACCAATATTATTTGAAAAACGTGTAGTAGAACTGGAAGTAGTTTTGAAAATAACATTGTGGTTTTACGACATTTCATAAACATGGCCATCAACATAATACATGCTATCCACATAGATCGGAAATAAAACGCTAATACATTTATGTTATGATAATATGTATTACACACGAATTAGTTGCTAATGGATATTTGGCGGTTCTTCGCACGCGACCGAACATGTTGCCTTTCATATTGTTCAACATTTAATAGGTTCAATGAAATTTGGACTCAACCGTTGTTGTTATAAAGAAGACTGATTCTTTTACCTTCACAGGAGTAGATAGTTTAATACAATGGAAGCTTTTTTGACATGCAGTTGTTCCACCGCATGCGCAGGTCACAGCGATGTTTTGGTTTAATATTCTTTTCAGCCTTCTGTAAGAACTGATATTTTGTCAGTTAATCCAATAAAATAACTTTAAAAAGCCCGCAATCGTACAGTTCACAGCTCACCAATCCACTTATATTGATTTGACTTTTTGGGAAACTCGATATCAAAATTCGCAGTACCTAGATATCATTCTATGTATTTTAGGGAAACTGAGCGGGAGATCGGAAGGAAGGGTACGACCGACATGATAGAAAATAGGGAAAGGATTTGCTAACAAGAGCACCGGAAAAATATTAGCATAAGAAACTTGAATTTTCGTCGGCACCCCGCGGCAAACGCTGATTTTCAAGAAGTCAAAAGTATTTATAGTAAAAATAAGCGGTAAAGTTGAAGAAAACAAATTAAAAGAAGCTATTGTCTCGTTATTTGTTCGCAACTACCTGCAAGTTAATTAAAGTAGTCGCCAACTGTAGTTTGTGACGCTTGTCTGCTAGTTCCACCTTGTTACCGAGAAACAGCTTCTGTCACCCGCAATAAATTCATTGACACAAATTAAGTAATTAACTACATATTACCTACTTATGGGCATTGTACCAATTCCGAGAAAGCCTTTTTCGTAACTATTACGAAAGCTATGGAAGCGACAACGACAAAAGAAATCGCCACAATCACTTATCCACACCATCAATAAGTTATCGCTCGAATTCGGCGATTATCTCTAAACGGCGGCGTCGTAATTACTCGAATGGACAGTAAATAATCGAGAGCTTCCGAGGGAGGGATGTTATTATGGCTAGTGGTGTAATGCCCGAGAAATATTGCTATTTAAGGACGCTCGCTACACTGAACGATTGCCCGATGTGCACTCCTCGGCGTCGTTGTGCTGATTTATAATCCAAGGGCAGTACTCTTGTCAGTAAGCGGGGCGATACAAGTGAACCACTTGTTTATCTTCTAGGTATACTATGATACTCTGTCAGTTTTTTAGGATGTGTTTTTCGATTATTCGACAGACTACCACTTTTATCAGCCTCAGGGAAAACAAAAACAGATAAGATATCCTTCTGTTTAACTAGCAGGGTGGTAAAATATATTCAAGCATCACTTCGTACTTTCAGCCACACAATAGGTACTTGTAAATTGATCGCTGGTGGCTGTCGGCGACAAAATTACAAAAACAGCGCTCAAGTGAATAGCACACTTCCTAAATAGTTGTATTGTGCAAGTTAGGAAGAACAATGGTCGTGTTGAACAATGGTGTCTTGTCTTGCGTCGTTTGTTAGCTGCGATCCGCCCGTTCGCCGCCGCCCCGCCACCCGCCCGCCCGCCGCGCCGCGCCGCCGCCGCTCCGTCGGGGCTGCACACAACACAGATTTATATCTGAGACATTAACAGCCACTCCTTCTCTGAGCTTCTCAGGATCTAGGCTTTATTTATTAACAATCGAGTTACAGAAACACTTCGTCGAAATTACGATAATAACAGGTTCGTGGAGCCGCCGTCGGCCGCCACGATTGTATTTGTAATTGCTGTCACTTTGATGTTAGTTAAAACGTTTTTATTCAAAACTAGCTGACCCGTGCCCACTTCGTTGGGCGGTAAACATTTTTAGTGAACCGAACCGAACCGTGAGACCGAGTCGAAGATCAAAGTTGTATCCACTACCACCAGTGTCTTCGGTACGACAGTAGGTAGGTATATAAGCGAGTAGAGGCTGAAGAGCATCAAATGCCTGGTGCGTTTCGCCAATGCATTGCAAGCGGTCATCCCGGGTACGCAGTACAATGGCCCGCCTGTCACTGTGCTGATCTACCAGGACGACGGCGACATCATTGGTAGCGAGAGCGAGAGTTTGTACAAACCGGATGCTGTCCAGTAGGTCGTTTATCGGCACTAATAACAATTTTGTAATCATTTTGTTGGCTTTGGGGTATGGACTATATTTTATGTCCTTCCTCGTAGTATGAACTCAAATCATGCAAATCATGCAAGTATCATTCGAATCCATTCAGTAGTTTTTGCGCTATTTTAGGCCGAGAAATGTCACTTCCATCCCCACTCCCAAAGGACCCTTAACGAATTCCAGGATAAAAAGTATCACATGACCTTCCTCGTAGTATAAACTTAAATCATGCCAAGTTTCATTTGAATACATTCAGTAGTTTCAGCGCTATGCGCAGCCAAGAACTTTTACCCTACTGCGGGGGGCCACTACGGGAGGCTACTGGGGGTCCCACTGCGAGGGTAAACTGCCGGGGGCACCCACTGCCGGTGCCCTCCACTGTGGGGCCTACTGAGTGGGTCCCACTGCGGGGGTTACTGCGGGGGGCTACGAGGGGTCCCACTGCGAGCAAAATGTGGGGGGCCCGCTGCCAAGAGCCCCAATGCCGACGCCTCACTGCCGGTGCCCCCACTGTGGGGGCTTATGAGGGGGTACCACTGCAGGGCAATGTGGGGGGCTCACTTTGGAGGGGCCATCTGCCGGCGGCCCCCACTTCCGGGGCCCCACTGCCGGTGCCCGCTGCGGGACAATGTGTTGCCCCACTGCGGGGGGCTACTGGGAGGGTCCGGTTGCGTGAGGGGCCCCACTGCTGGGGTCCTCACTTCTGGGGCCCCCACTTCCTGGGGCCCCACTGCCTGGGGCCCCACTGCCTAGGGCCCCACTGCCAGTGCCTCCCACAGTGGGGGGCTATCGCTCTCTACCGCCCTTGCCCCGCGCGCCATCCTGCAAAGCGCAAAATTTCACTTCCATCCTCTCTCATAAGGGAACCCTTCTGAGTTCCGGGATAAAAAGTATTTTATGCCCTTTCTTGTAATATGAACTTAAATCATGCTAAATTTCATTTGAATATCTTCAGCAGTTTCGGCGCTATGCGCAGCCAAGAAATTTTACTTTCATCACCTATCCCAAGGGAACCCTATTGAAATCCGGGATAAAAAGTATCCATGTCCTTCCTCATAGTATGAACTCAAATCCTGCCAAGTTTCATTTGAATACATTTAGTAGTTTCGCCGTTTTTAAGACGTAATCATTTTGAAAGTCCTGTGCGTTTCTAAGTTCGAATCCCAGCTTCCTGTAGGACTCTTTGGCTACGATAGGGATGTGGTTATCAAACGTGAGCTTCCGGTCGATTATAACTCACAAATCTTTCACTACGGTTGTTCTGGTTATCGGAATACCGTTTATATTACAATCAAATACAAATTGATGCCATATGCGACCGAATGTCATAATAGAGCATTTCAATGGATTAAACAGCATTTTCTTTCAGCCGCTCCATTGATTGACCGCATCAATATCGTGTTGTGGAGCTAAGCAATTGGAAAGAGTATTTATGGTCGCGTAGATTATAAATTCGTCCGCATAAAGAATACATTTTGAGTGCCGCAGAATATTTGGTAAGTCATTGACCATAATTAAAAACAACAGTGGTCCTAAGATCGATCTCTGACTTACGCCGGATCGCGTTTGATAGGGCAGAGATCAAGCAATAACGCACATAGAAGTAACTTGATATAAGCCATTCTCTTAGAAACTATCTTAACTGATATATGTAGATAGGTAAAAATGTAATGAGCAGTACTAGTGCGTACTTTAATAAAATGATGTAGCAGTCATCTGATGGTTAGACAACTCTACATTAAAACAGAGTCTATTCAGCGAAACCTCCAAGAGCACACACGCTTCTCATGAACAGCGTCTACCTAACACGGGGATATTGTTATAAACAAACCTCATTGCTGGCTGTGTGAGCGCCTCCCGCACGCTGCAAATAGTTAATGCACAATGTATGCAGAAAATGGTGGAGCACGGCTAATACATCGTCCAAATGAATAGAAATCAAGGTTATGAGAGTCAATGACCAGTGGTTAAACATCTGAATATTTGTAACTACATCTTGAAAACGCTGCTGCAGCTATAAATGGAAAGTTACAATTACCTAAGAAAATAAAATTGTGACTGTTTATTACTGCAAAAAAAATGACTACATGAGGTTTTCACGGAACAATAACATAGTTTGGAATTTTGACAAAAATTAAAGTAGAAGTAAAGTATAAAATAATAACGTTAATTTAGTACAAGACCTGCAGGCTGTGCCGGGAGCACGATAAACCGGCGCAGTGCACGTTCGCGCCGCGCAATTTTCGATATTAGCGATAGGTATTCATAATGTAGATTATGCCTACTAATAGCATTTTGGTATTAACATTTATGGAAAAAGCTATACATGAGGCAATTGAAGAGAGTCTGTGTAAATCTGCGAAACGCAATTTCTATAGGTAATTTCAGTTCTTAAAAATAAGTGGGTGTACCTGAACGTTTTGCGCTGTTATTAAGTTACCTATAGGTACTTGTGTAACCCAGTGAAGGGCGCGGTAGTCGTGAATCACTCTGTCCCGGATAAAATTACGGATTATTCGAGAGTGTGGGCGGAGGCCGTGATTGCTGTTGACATTAGGATTAAGGAGCTCAGTGGTGATTTTTTCAGTCATGTCTTGAAGTAAGCGCGGGGATTTTCGGCTCAAACTTTATAGTTACTGGTACATTTAAACATAAACGCATTTATGGGAATTTTAATGTAGCCATCAGGTGCGTGCGGCGTGTTAAAGTTTGTGAGTACATATTTATATCCATACTTCACATCCTCCATTCCATCATTCCTCTTTCACGCAAAAAGTACTAAACTGATTGGGCTGAAATTTGTTATCGGTATAGTTCGGGACCTGGAATAACATATTATACATATGTGCGCCGCGACGCTGAACGAGCGCGACGCGAACCGCACTCACCCTGAAGAAGTCCCTCGTTAAGGAATGAAACGTTGGTGTTCTTCCAACACAAACTAGGTTCGTAGTTAACCCGCTTACATTCATAATGAATTTATCAAACTACGAAAGTTATTATAGTAAAATATTATAGGCTATTTTATATCCCGATAAAACGCGGACGAAGGTGCGGGCAGCAGCTAGTAGGACTATATAATGTTGATGAATGTAGCCACAGAAGTGATTCGTTTGAAAAACAACAAGGAGTGACATATACATTTTTAGACTTGTGTATAAATGACATTTATGGCGAGGTTCGCCATATTGACATTGGCACCGCAGCGGCTCGCAAAAGATTGTTGGCCAACAAATGGCTCCCAATGCCTGCTTCTAGAATTACAGAGTAACCATAAAGATCACCAATACTTACTAAAAAATTACTCACCCCAAACATAATAATAATTATGGCCTCATAATCCAGTTAAGATAATTGATTGTTAACTTAACCGATAAATTGATAATTATATTGTATTATACTAGCTGGCCCGACATACGTTGTCCTGCCATTCAAGTCAAACAACTGATAGTTATTTCAAACGAGCAAAGAGTAGGTATGTAACGCTGGGGCTAAGGTTACATTAAAAAAGTCTACGAATATGTTTGATGATGAGTTTAATGAAACAGCATGATGCGGTTGTGGTCACGCACGGGAGTTCAGTCCACTCTCACAGCAAGGTAAACTCACTATCGCTACAAGATTGTGAAGCTTAGCAGAAAAATCTTCACTAAACTCACGAATAACAAAAAAAGAAAAACAAAACAAAACCATAAACACTCCAGTTATTCGAACACCCGTAAAACTGTTTCAAAAAATAAAAAGTAAGTGAAACTAAATATTCACTGTATCCTCCGCCGCCGTTTCAATAAAAGCCAGTATCGGGTCGAGCCAAGTCGTCGCCGCCTAGACCCGACCATCATAGCAGCGAGTGACCTTCGCCGAAAGCCGAATGATGACGACGAACCGATACAAAAATCCGCCAGCGTCAATCCGCAAAAAAGGCAAAATGCGAGAAAGGAGAAAAAACAGGGGTTTGGGGCGATAAAAAGGGCGCTAATACCCGAACTGGCACAATAATAATAATTTGCATGTGGAGGGACGCCCAGGATTTATTTCATCGGGGAAGCGACGCCTCCGCGCGCTTATTGCCTCGCCGCGCCGCCGCCCCGCCGCCGGCTCCGGCCGGGAGACTTGTCGCCGTCTATTGTTGACGACGAGGCATTCCGCGCAACATCGACCGACACCCATCATCACTTAAATAAGCCCTTTTCAGTTTAACAAAATAACCCCTAAGAATGTTCATTCATCAGTTTTCCATCATAGCCATTATTTACGAAATAAACGTGTAAAATATTTCGTCCGTTCGATCAGCACCTTCCCTCATCTCGTCTCAGATTATTCTTTCAATCTCGTCTGATTCAGCGCGGCCATTACACGGAGCCGCAACACAGATTACACAACAGTGCTACACACCAAGTCTCACTCTAAACCTGCAATATACACTTACTTAGTACAAGCTTTGCTTGGATCTGATTCATCGGGCCATTATTATAAAGAATTTTATTTAAAAAAACTACGATTTTCTTTGTAGCTTTTTTGAGCAGATTAAATGAAACAGAGAAGTATGTTAAATCATGTTATGCACCGAGGAGGGCTAAAAACAGTGTCTTA
Organism: Eupithecia insigniata; assembly: GCA_947859395.1. Classification (NCBI taxonomy): domain Eukaryota; kingdom Metazoa; phylum Arthropoda; class Insecta; order Lepidoptera; family Geometridae; genus Eupithecia; species Eupithecia insigniata. The sequence goes on along the minus strand of OX401996.1, from coordinate 17,108,294 downwards.
CATCACGGGTGTCATTGAATTCCGAGCGCAACTCAGGATTCTAGAAGCGAGGGGAGTTACTAGAATCCCGAGTGAGAGAGGAATTCAAACACGCCTAAGATTAAGATAGCTTTGTCCACGAGGAGAACATTCTACTTTCATATTTTCTGCGAGTAAATAGAAAAAGTTTGGTTACGTTTTTTGCACGCAGCATCGTTTCGCCTTCTAAACAGAAGTTAGTTCTTATTTCGAAGCAGATCTCATCGTATGGATCTTCTTGGTATAAGATAAATGGATGTTCTAAATTCAATCCGTGATGTTTGAATTTGGAACCTCATAAAATGTTGACTAAGGAGACTCGAACTAAGGATCTTTTGTTTGAATTTGACAAAACCTTCACATTTTTCGGCTAACAGGGCTATAATAACTTCCTTTCGGTTAGAAACATGTGGCGGTAAAGTGTGTTGTACGAACATCCAGTGTGAAAAGTATATTTTCCAGTGCAGGTGTGGTGCGAAGAGACGCGAGCTGTCACAGTCCAACTATTCCGCCAAATGACGTTCCCAAACACACTGTTTACGCCTGTTCCTATTATTTTCTGTCTTTCTTTCCTCCTTTATTTTTTATGTGGGAATGTTTTTATGGCAACCCTTTGAATGGGACTAACAGAACAAACGATGGTTTGTTATGAAATAAGAGTCAGCTGGGGCCCACGACTGCGACTCGCGGCGCGGGCGCGGACGTGACGTCACGTACTTTGCGATGTTGCACCATACCGCCTATTCTATAGTCATAGAACAATGTAGAAACCGTTGAAATCGGATAACTTACATGTAGGTAAGTCTATTTGCTTACTTTTTTATCGAGCATAGCCCTGCAATAGCCAGCTTTGTGTGCCTCAAGAGGGACCAATCGGGTTCCGTATTTCCATCGTATGAAGGAAAATGTAAAAACTAATAAAATCATCAATCAATCGCGAGTGCTGTAAGCAAAAACCATGTTTCATGTCCTCAATATATTGTTGACAAATGTTTCATGGAGCATACGGCGCGCGCAATGCTGTGCAGCTTTAATTTTTATACAAAATGACGTGGATTATTCAGTGCGTGATAAATTACCACTTTGTAAAAGTTTATTGTCCATTTAGTTGTTAGAGAATAATACAGACACAAAATATTCCCGGTGGGGCTGGTTTTAGTGAACTAAAGGGCGGGGCTCGGTGGACCCCAAGCTTAATTAATAGGTTTAGGGATTAATTCCTAAGTCAGGACAGACAAGGTCCAGGGCGATGACAATTAGTTTAATTGGGAACTGAGCTTTTCTGGTTTCTCATCATTTAGTGCGTATATTGCATATGATCGGCCCACGGTATGCTTAGTTTCATATACGTGTTTTTTGATAGAACCTTAACTTACTAACTGATAAGAAAATTATTCGCTAAAAACTAATCTTAATAAGATTAAATTTGAGAGATTAGTTCTCATCCAATACAGCTTTTGGTACCATAACAGTATGTCTTACACCGCAAAACACCAGGGCTGTAATGGCACTCATGTCAATGTACCACAATAAACACCAGAGCTGTAATGGCGATCGTGTCAATGTACCACAATAAACACCAGAGCTGGAATGGCGGTCGTGTCAATGTACCACAATAAACACCAGAGCTGTAATGGCGGTCGTGTCAATGTACCACAATAAACACCAGAGCTGTAATGGCGGTCGTCTCAATTTACCACAATAAACACCAGAGCTGTAATGGCGGTCGTGACAATGTACCACAATAAACATCAGGGCTGCAATGGCACTCATGTCAATGTACCACAATAAACACCAGGGCTGCAATGGCACTCGTGTGTGTCAATGTAGCACAATAAACACCGGGGCTGCAATGGCACTCGTGTCTGTCAATGTAGCATAATAAACACCAGGGCTGCAATGGCACCCGTGTAAATGTAGCACAATAAACACCAAGGCTGCAATGGCACTCGTGTGTGTCAATGTAGCACAATAAACACCAGTGCTGCAATGACATTCGTGTAAAGATAGCGCAATAATAATTTGTGTTGGCTGCCGTTTGTCTTATTGTACAAAGTTATTTTATTGCATAAATTGTAAACATAGGATGTCACGTATAATGCAAATTAATTTTTCTATGTAACTAATAAAATGTAACTAGTTACGAGCCAAACATTTTTGCATTAATATTGTGGTGAGATTTTGTTCGTTTCCGGGAAATCGCCTCATTGTGTGTATTGTACCATACTCACTTTTAATGGAACAACCTGTGTCTATTCCAACTGAGCCCCGAAACGTCGAGAGTTATATATTCGAGCTGAAAAGTATAAATGGCGTGTGATTGGCTACCGGTACCGCATCACTATCGCATCAGTCCGCGCAAATCCCGCAGAACCCTGCCATAAATCGCAGTGTTCTATTGCTCTATTTCCCAAACTGATATTTCATTTAGCTGATTTAAATCCGGGCTATTAACTCGTCAGCGGGTTACGCAGCTGTTTGCAGAGCGATAGAGCGTGCTGCCGGCGCAATGGAGCGTGCTGCCGGCGCGATGGCTGACCGATACCAATACTATGACAAGCAGGTCCAAGCTTATTACTTGAAGATAAAAACTTCGTCGGGATAGAAACGACTGTCAAACTCAACACTTATAGGTAACTAGCTGACCCGCCCGCGGCTACGCCCGCGTAGACTAGAAAGAATATCCCACCATGCATTGTTTTGTTATAACTATCTCAAAGGGATTAGGCAGCGTTTTCGATGAAAGCTCTCGGGTGACTTGATTTTTTCCGACACTTCCAACAATTATCGTTTACCATAAATCAGTTATAAGGAATAATAAAACCTCAGACTTTCTAACATAGAGGTATTATACCTCTAGATCAGAGGTTCCCCGACTTTTTTCTCAAAGAACACTTTCAAAATTTTGCTAGTTCCGGTAGACCCCCTGCAGCTGCATTTCTATAATATTCCGAAAACTTGACAAAAAATGTGAAGGAGTGATCTACATAACTATGTATGGCGCTGCCGCTGAGTTCCAACGACGAATTAGTAGTAAAAAAAAGTAAGAATTCATTGGTTAATTAATTGATTGCGCTGAGAGTCAATAAAGTAAAGTTGGCCAATCAAACAAGCGATTCCATTCAACTTTACATTTTTGACATCTACTCATAGCACAAGATACCAATCAATTCTCACTTATATCATTTAGAAAACTCGCCATTCGGATTGGTAAAAATATAAAGAAAAATAGTTTATGTTTTATGTTGTATTTATTCAAATATCTAATTATTAGCTGTTCCCCACGGTTTCATCCGCGTTAATTTCTAATTTCACATTTTGAGGGGGATAAAAAGGTCTTTTTTCCCGTAAATCTCCCATGGGAATTTGAATTTGATGCCAAAAATCAAGTCGATTGGTTAATTAGTAAGAGCGTGAATGAAGGACAAACAAACAAACATACTTTCGCATTTATAATACCGGCTGTTCCCCGCGGTTTCACCCGTGTTAAATACGAATTCGCGTAAAGTAGTTGTCAAACAAAAAAAAGGCAAAAAGTTCAGATAACAATTAGCCTATGTTACTACCATCCTTCAGCTCAAATTTTAGTTCTTCACTATTGGAAGCAGATACATTTTCGTGGACGAATACGAATTGTGAATCCCCAATTTTTTGCGCCAACGAAGACCGTCCATTGTCCCGTGGACCCTTGGGGGTCCACCTGGACCACTTTGGGAAATACTGCTCTAGATCTTATGATCTAGAGGTATAATACCTCTTTGTTACGATATCATATTCATAGACGGTTAGATGGTTTGTCTATGAATGAAGTCTATGTAGAAAAAAAGCTGTCTATGGTGTAACGTTGCACGTACATGTCTATTTATTTCTATATGTATTACAGTTATTATTATAGTTCTATTATTTTTTTTTTACAATATACGTACCTACCTAATTAGCTCCTTAATTTAATTAACCTACTACTATGTTGGCCGCATAGCAACAGTTAACTTTTTAACAACGACTGTACCGATCCGACCGACGCTGCACTCTTTCGCCGCCGCGCTGATTGGTCGTTGCAATTCTTTTGTTCCGGAAATACCATTCCAGCCGCTCGGCGCGGTCGCACGGCGCAAGGAGCCGAAATCACTTTGTCCAAGACGGACGTGTGTCAAGTGCGTTCACTAGCTACCTACGTTCGCTGAGTGTCTTCTTACGTGCTTGCTCAATCTCGATATTGAATTCCCGTGATACGTCTTATCACGTAGTATTTCGGAGTTTCTTTCTAAAATTAAATAAGTGTCGCTCTGCACCCCGATAGGGGTCCGACGCTAGGGTTTAATCCCTAAGAAGAAATTTTATTCAAGACCACGGTTAACACCTACCATCTTCGAAGGCCGGTCATCCTAAGCCTCTGCACATTTCCACCGTCGGTGTCCACCCCGCCTGAGCAGCCTTCAGGATAGCCAGGAGAGTACTGGACTACGAAGTTAAACCAGACCGGCAATTGACCTATGACCTTTTTTTATTAATATATATATATTTTGTTGACGTTATGTGTTTAATTTAATTACGAACAAACACAAACGCCACAATGGACAACATTTTCGAAGAAGCGAAAACCGCATGAGAATTCGTTCAGTAGTTTTTGAGTTTATCGCGAACAGAAAGACAGACAGGCAGACGCGGCGGAGGACTCTGTTTTATAATATGTATTGATGGTTTGTCGACTCATTATTCCGTGTTCGTCCCACTGGTTTCGGCCCAAACAGTCTGTATTCTTACGCTTTATACTAGCTACCGGTCTATGTTTATCCATGATTATAGCCATATTGTTGATTTAAAAAATGCTTATGGAAAAACCTAGTATTCTCTCGACGGGGCTATTGCTGATGATTTGAATGTCTCTTCATCTTCGATTAATGTACTGTCTGTATGTTTAGTTTTAACTCATGTTACCTACTTCGTTTAAAAAGTGTACTAAAATGTATTTATGTGGAATAAATAAATACAATACAATACTTTAATTAAAGATACTCATAGAATATATTTCTAACCGCCAGAAAGTATGCTCTAACAACCACTGAAAAGGATGGGTCACAAAACCTTTTTGCAGAACTCAGTTCCCAGTGACCGGGGACCCAAATTAATAATAGTCGGAAGTATCCAAAATGTAGGAGTCTTATCGCGATGATCGCGAACTATGGCTTGGAGCCGCGCCCATCGGCCGTCGAGTCAAACCTGACTTGTCCGCGGCCCCGCGACCACATGCACGCTGTAAGCAGGCTTTACTTCTGAAACTGACTAGTTATCATTTAATGATTCGCAGATATGTATTACTTTTCATAAGGAGAATAACCTTTCCTGTTTCCAAAAACGAAAGAAAGCATGTCGCAGACAAGAAAATAAAGGTTCTACTCCGCTACTTCTGAAAGAGGGGCAGCTTATAAAGGACTGGTTAAGTTCGAAAAACAATGCAGATATACACGAACAGGAGATGGCCGTGAAAGTTACAGATCGTCTACTTAGGATTAGATGTAGATTAAAATAAAATATAAATGCCTTTTATTACATAACTGTAACAACAATCATGCTCCGAAAAAATAATTGTACATATAATTAAAAAAGCGAAATAGAATTGATTGAATATCGAGTACACAATTATTTAGATTGGATTAAAATAATTAACTTGCATGAATAATAATATTATTAATTAACATTAATATTTATATTACAATTCAAATTATAATATTATCTTAAGTCAATATCTAGTTATGTAACATACCTAGCATTTACAATAAATAAAGTATTTTTATAAGTAGCTTGGTTGGACACCTTTTGGTTACAGGTGGTACAGTCTCCTCCAGTTCATAATGTTTTCGTTCTCTTCTTGAATCTACGCTTTATTTATTGTATATTTTTGTGTCTAAAATTTTCATATTCTTTTCGGTCGATCTTTAGATCTAACGTTGTAGGTTCCTTTTTTAGATATTCTTCTCTCTTTGTTTTTCTGAGCTGGAGGGTTGTGTTGTGCTTGAGCTATCCCGTAGTGACCAGCCGTATTGGGATGCGTGTATATATTTATTTTCTTTTGGATTAGTGGGCGCCACCAGTTGCTATTTTTGTGTATTATATTCTCTGGACAGTTTCGTTAGCTATTTTGTTATGTTTATATTTTCACTGTAGCTTTTTATATTTTTGCTGCTGCTGTCCTTGTTGCTCGTGCTTAGCCCATGCATGCGTGCAGAGCTTCTCAGACTGGGCTTCTTTACTAGGCGTTTTTAGTGAAGAGCTTGGTTCTCGAATAATTAGTTTATTATACTTTATAAATGCTTGATTTCCCTTTTCTTTGTAAATTTTCAGCTGTTCCTGCAGCCCACTTTGTTCTTTTAATAATTTTTCATTTAAGTAGAAACCAGTTTCGCTTATTCTCAGTTATCTTTTGAGCAAGTTTATTCTGTTTTTAAGGAATACAGTTTTCTTACATATTTGTGGGAAGGCCTACGTTTATGGATCTAGGGTTTTCTTTTTTTCCCTATGCGACGAACATGCTGGGTTTTGCTAGAATTGTTTTGTATTTGTAGATCATTTTCCAAAATGTTAAGTATTATTTTTTCTCGCTGCAAGTAGGTATTTTCTTGTTCTGGAACCCCGCAAAATACCAAGTTTATGATTCTCACTTCTTTCTCGAGATTATCAAGACGATCTTCTTGCTTCATTTGTTTTTTTTTTAATACTTCGAGTTGTTGTTGAATAATACTTATTTTTCCATTTAAATCGTCAATTTTTGAGGAAAACTTATTTTCTTATGTCTTTGATTTAGCTTAGTTATAACAAATATTTTCAAATCTGCCTAGTTTACCCGAGTAAAGATATTTTGAAGCAGAGAAATGTATCTGGTGAACCTGCTTTCTGCACTAATTAAGCCAAGTCCAGTGTCTTCCGGCGGCGAGTGACGTCATTATCAGCTAGTCGTTCGTTTCCGCTTCCACCTCCGGCGCGGCGACATCCTGTACTCATTTCTATTAAACAAGCAACTTTTAAATTGAAATTACTTTTTGAGTTACTCTCAAGAATGCTGCAAAAAAGGCTTGGAACAAAATTAGAGAATTTTCAAAAGAAAATAAGTTTGGTAAGTACTTTATTGTTTGAATGCGTAAAAGTTAAAATATATTTGGGATTGTTAAAAAATAAAACGTTCTATGTCAAGGTATCAATTCCAAGGAGCGAGCAACCATCAATTGGATGCCCTGCGCCAGCTCAGCGTCACTTTGGATGGATGCAGATAAAAGACTCATGACAAGTTCGTCTACACATAAAGTCATTTAACAATAAAGTAGCTTTTAAAGGTGACCCCGCTCACCACAATGGATGGAAGTGCGGATTTACCGAGATTACCGGTCTGCTGCGGCTGCGTATGCTGCAAAGCTGCCGTGAAAGAAAATGAAACCAATTAAGTTCTCTCGGCGGTCGCCCACGGTTATGGCTTACAAACCCCTCCATAGAAATATACAATGAATGGCTCCAAATGGATTTCGAAACTGATTTATAACTGGGAAAATCATTTTAAAATTGAAAATTCTCACTCAATCTTTAAACTAACTTCGTGTTTCTGCTCTAATCCACGGCCCAGTAAATGGGAAGTAATAGTAATACGACTAGTCTTTATTATCTTGAGCCCATATACCGGGTACATAAAGCTAATTTAAATGTACTCGTATGTAAGGCCGCAACTTTAATTGGAAAGTGAGATCCGCAATCACACGCGGATTAATTTGAGAACATGGAAAAGTTGGTGCGAAAGTAGGCTCCGCTCATCGTGGACCGACTCTGATTGGATAAAATGAAGTACATAGGTACCCAGTTGACCAAATGAGATGAACATATTTTTCATATAACTAACTTCAAAGCTGACTTCAAATAAGAAAGGCGATGGATTCCAGATTCCAGTAATATACATACTTCTTTCTTTTCTAGCATATTAATTAATCTCCTGGCGTAAAACACCAACAACATACGAGTACTTCTCCCTATGATGATTCTGATATTTTAGATGCAAAAATGCTCCACCATCAAAATGCAAAGAGTGTAGAGGCAACCCCCGCAGTGTAAAACAGCCCTTAGGAGGTAAATACAGAGCAGTTGGTGTGTGAGTAAACTTTGGAATTACTCGCTCTACGGAAGTTAAACAAGTGCCCACCAGTATTTCGGCGTTGATGCAATTGATTTGATGGGAGTTGACAAAATGTTTACATTAATAGCTGTTGGTTAATGAAATACTTTATTTATTACTGACTAGATCTTGTCTAATTTTATTAGCCTATCTACGTTATTCCAGGCCCAGATTTTAAGAATAATAGTAAAGTAAAAGTAAAGTAAAAATGTTTTATTGGTACAAGTTAGGGAACAGAAATAGTTTTGAAAAATTATATATTAATAAATACATCTCAAAGACGCTCGTTAGGAAGTTGAATCAAGGGTCAGATCCAAAAGTCGGTACTCCTGGACTCGGCGCGTATCGTCAGGAAGTTCTTCTCTCTGCAGCCCTAGTCACCGGCCGCTTGAGCCTAGCTTCGCAAGTTTATTTCGCACAACGTAGAACGGTTTAAAATCTTATAAGAAACCTAATTCTACGGTCCATACCATACTTATAAGTATATGGATATGTAGTCGTACTATATGGTGTTCTGCACAACGTTTGTCACATATAGTAGGTGAAAGCAACTGCAATAACTTGGCACATTTTTTAAACATGAATAGCTACTCACCTATTTTATCTAAGGGAGTTCTACTATTATTATAAAGTTGACGATTGTAATAATAATCGGACTTCCTTAGATAAAACTATTATATCACAGAATCAAAAAATCGAACACTACGTATTTCCATAAATACAATAAATGTACACTTAGAAAAGATCGAGCTTCTTAAAATTAAACACTGGAAACACATGGAAATAAAGTTTTATTGTTATTTCCGTCGCGGAAGGTAGACTAAAGTAAAGAAGCGACGGAGAAACCTTTAGCCTGTTAGTTGTTATTTTTTGAGTAGGAGCATAACCCTTCCCAGGCTTAAAATGATAATAAAACGTCTATAAATTCAACAAAAACTCTTTCATCACCGACGAGTTGCAAAAACCAAACCTCGACATTACAATATCAGGTCAAAGCCATAAAAAAGTTTACGATTTGAAACTTCTGACGGGCGCGATGCGATGCGTGAAACGAACGAGTGTTAACGGCTACTGAGGGAGTTGGCGCGAGTTGCCATAGCGACCGGAGAGCGCGAGTGCACATCATGGATGACGTGTGGCATGATGACAATATCCACAATAACGGATATCCTATTGTAGTGTTCAACTGGATCTTATGAACCATTCTATTAGGTTAATGTCGGTTCAACAATCCTTATCGGGTTGCCTGGAAGAGATCGCTTTTAGCGATAAGGCCGCCCATTGTACATTATCTGTATTTGTTTTTGTGTTCTCTATTTATTATTCTTAATATTTGGTGTGCAATAAATAATATTTATATTATATTCTACCAGCACACCTTACTTAATCACTAAGTTATCAATTCGTTTCATATTATTATTTGATTTAAAATATATTTATCAGGACAACCTTGGGTTCTTTCTTGATTAAACACAAGAGTCGTGTTAGTTAAATCTCTCTTCATGAAAAAATGTTGGACAATCCACACAACATCATCTAGCCCCAAGCTAAGCAGAGCTTGTGTTATGGGTACTAGATAACTGATATACATAATACAATATATTACATAGATAGATACCTTTTATTATACATAGAAAATACCCAGAACACCCGAGACAAATACTTAAATATAAAAACAAAGGTGTCCGAGTGTCTGTCTGTGTGTGTTAGTTCCATCCATAGTCCATGCTCGAGCCAAGCCAATCCACCATCCCAGCGCTAGGTAGCACTTGTTTCCGCAACGGCAGGTCCGGGTCACTGCGCGCTTTTGTATTGCCTCAATCCGATATTGGATTGTCCATTTAGGATTCGTGCTGTTTGAGAATTGTTTTTTGTTTTATAAATGTTGATAGAAATAGTTTTGTTCGTCAGCAATTTAAAAGGAGAGTTTGTGAAAAAGCACGTCCGGGGACGTGTGGTGCCCCGTCTCATATTATGTTGCTACGCGGGTGTTGCCTCGAATAGCGCTCAGGCCTTCAACTAAATGGTTATATTTAACCTACACAAAGACTAGACAAGTTTTCTCTTATGAAATTGTTTAACTCGCACGAACCTTTCAACAGTAACACAATTTCGTATGAGTTAATATTTCTTGTGAAAAGGAACCCTAATAGCCCCACTGAAACAAGGGACAGCTTCCTACTCCGGCAATGGCTGGTCCGAAGTGGGTCAGTTGCAATAATTAACAAGAGCGTACTTAAAGCGCACTGCGCCGGTACCGTGACGGCACCGCGCCGTCACCGCGTCCGCGTCGCGTCGAACACGGCGGCGGGCCTGTAATGTATGGTCTGTGCCGTGGGCGAGCGCTCTAACGAAGGTGATATAGCAAAGTTATCTCATAATGAACCGGACACATATTAAACCTAAATGACGACCGATGTGGCGCGGCGGGCGAAGGTCCTCCTGCGACGCAGGACGTTGCGGGTTCGATTCGTGCCTTGGGACAATGTTGTAATATCTGCAAATATATGTTTCGGGTCTTCTAGATATTTTCTATGGATAGAAAAAATATCAACCTATGTAATTTATTGTATTATATATAGATATCAGATGATGTGTCAGCGGGTTAGATTGTCTAAGTGATGTGTCGATTGCACAGCATATATTTTTTAAATTGTTCTTATGTAGTTTATGGCTTTAACGCACTTGTAAGCAAACATGTACTTACATAGCTACTGTTGTTTTTTTCCTTAAAAAAATAATTATATTTATCTATTTAACGCCTAGGGGCTGGGGCGCTGTCCTGTCGGAAAGAGAGAAACTTTGTTTCGTGTCTTTTGTGCGTATTTGTCACTTTGATTTTAAATTATTTGTTGTATTTTATTTAGAAGTACATTCTTGAAAACATTTATAAGTTAGTGTCAATTTAGGTATAGTGCTATGTTTGATTTTGGTTTGGTAACCCATACAAGCCACTCTGACGTAGAGCTTAAGAATATTCATGTGTGGATATGACAATCTTCCATGCTTGTTAACGGAGTAGGTACGTTCTTAAATCTTTTACTCAACTGAAGGAAACTGACGTCAAACGTCTTTCTCGTAATACCATATTATCCCCATCTCTTATTTCTGCGTTTGTTTTCCTGGTTATAAATTCAGTAAATATTTCCGCTCTAAATCCGACACGCTAATTCCTGCCAAATCGAAATGTCCTATCTTCAATTTTATTACGTAGAAGATGACAAATATTATAGACATCTGAAATAAACTCCCATTTATTATCCGATATTATTGAATTGAATATCTCACAGCTTTTAAACAGAAGTGGCCCAAGTGGGGCCAAAGTTTAGTTCATAAATAAATCTGCGCGGATCAGGGGGGTTAACTTGTCACGCGGATAATGCGCGCCAAAATACAATACCGCATTACAAGATTATTCAATAGTTTGTATGCAAATGTCCTGAATATTACCTAGTTGATATAGTCACATATTTTATAATACTATATGTATATATGTATATAGTTGACAGCTTACAACCGACTTCAAAGAGGATGTTCTCAATTCGACTGTGTGTTTTAGTATGTGTATAACGCGAACATTCAGACAATTATGGACCGATTTTGATAATTATTTCATTATTGTATAGAAAATGATCCCTAGTTGGTCTCATAACAATTGTATCCGCAGGGAATTAGTTTTTATCCAGCAAAACTAAAACTTAAAAACAGTGTAAAAGTAAGGGACTCGATAGGTTTTTGAAAACAATAAAATTAACAAAGGGCATAAACTCACTGTCCTGACTGACGTGTCCACCGGCGCAGGCGCGGCGCGGCGGAGTGCACCAACCAGTAGAACGGATGCGGCGTGCAAATATATTTACTTTGATCTTTATAAACTTAGCAAAACTACATTAGTTTATTATTTACCGTTTGAGCGGTTGCAGCGTTAGATAATAAAGGATATACACATAGAGTAAAAACTCGCTGCTGTCTCAGGTTATACGAGTAAATAAACAATCTTTATTAAAATAGTATCATACCTATTAAATTAGATCACTACCTACCTACATAGCAGTTGAGCCGGCCAACTTCCCCGTCAGGCAGCTGTAACCTACTCGTACCTACACTACTGCGTGCACATCGCGGGCGGGCGGCGGAGCGGGGCGGGCGGCGGTGGGCGGCACGAGTGATGTGTCACTTTTTGCTCCATTTGAGTTCTGATTGCGACTGATACGTGCGACACTAATGAAATGAAGTGAAATTACATGGTTTATTTATTAGACACCACAAAGTACACACATACACACTTATGAATACACACACACACTGGGTCTCCAGTTGCCCAGACTGTTAAGAGTCTGGTGCCTCGGGAGTCCCCCCTTACCCCCACACTCAAACACATTCATAGCCAGTAATAAAATCCTTTAGTATAAGTACATTTGTGTAGCTTTTAAGTTTGTTATGAAATTTAATTTTCACCAGAATATTTATCAGAAATCTATGAGCAGGGCGTTGACACTACCACACAGTTTGTTAAGCTTCGGTAGTGTCATCGTTTCTATATGTAACTATGAACCTCATGTAACAATGTTCTGAATAAATGATTTTTATTTATTATTATTATTAATTTATTTACTATGTAGTTACAATAAATATAACTAAAATAACACTGAAAAATAGAATATATCAAGTACACAGAGAGGCTACATAAGTACGATCTTTTAGCTAAAGCACAGAAACACAGGTGAACAGGGTACTGAGCAACTCATCCGTGGAAGATAGATAGAGCATGTGTGTAGTGTACCTACGTATACATATGTATGTCTGATGGGTATTTCTTGGCTCAGCGCAGTGCGGTGGTCTAACATCAATAGCGAAACTATTTTGAAAGACTTAATTATAAAAATTGTACAGATGAGCAATTGTGAACAATAATATTATTGTTACGAAGGAAATAAACGCCCTCGGCGTTTATTAACAAATGTGTTCAATCTCGCTGGACTTGTTATTTTAAGCTCTTGCCCTTGTAATAACCACCTGGCACCTGGCACGAGTGTCGACTCGTAGGTACAGAATCAGAATCGGAATCAATAACTTTATTTCTTTAAGCTTACAAAATAAGCACTTAAACAAGTAAAATTTTATACTATAAACATAGTTATTATTATAAAATAAGAAATAAGGTGTTATTGATATTCTCTTCACTTCAATTTACAATGTAGTATAACTACGTTAACAATGCTCTAATTGGGATTCCTAAACTTTTTACCAAATTGCATTTTAACGAAACAAACCAAAAGTTAACAGAGACACAATTTCGATAAAAAGCGTAATCGAAAAATAAATTGGCTAAAAACAATAGCCCTTTAGTTGAATTGAAAGTGCTATGTGGGCTTAATGAAATAAAATATGTCTGCCGTTACCGTGAATAACGATTATTTAGATAACAATAGAATCTACGTGTTACACAATCGGTTCGGCAGTTCACCTTTATTTATTTATGCAGCAAAATTAAGAATACCTACAATACGTTAAAAACAAATATTTTAAATGAAACACTATTTTATTATCTATTAGTTGTGTTGTAAGTTATAAAACCCGCGTGGAACAGGCCATGCGACCCATGTAACACTCAACCGACATTACGTCACCACCTCGATTGGGAAATTGTAACACTTAGGAACAATTTTAACGGAACCCTTCATAAATATTAAAATGTAGGAGCCCTATAACCAATGTACCGAATTATCGTAAACTGTAGGAGCGACCGATACACGCGATACGTGACTTTCGCACAACTCCGCCGACTCGCACCGACGAGACCCAAAGTAGACCTTATTGCACCGCGATACAACAGAACAGTCTGCATATGTGGTTTGCGGTTATAACTATCGAAATGTAATGCAACAAGGGAAAACGTACTGTATAGCGACGTCGTAAGGGTGCTGTAGCCCGAACGGGCAGCTAGACTGGTCGTTCATAGCTCTCGGAATTATTTACAGGCTTATAAAGCGATAGAGAGAAAGGAATAGTTTATCCTGAAAGGATGTGTTAGCACTACGACATTACTTGAAGCATGGTATGCTTGCGTGGCTGGCGGAAACCGAGCATCTGTTTCGAAAGCCTTGAAATACTATTTGCAATCACGTATCAGGTTCAGCATTATTGGGATATACAAATGAATGAACGAACATGGCTACGCATAGACAATGTAAATCAGAAACGTATATTGAATCGTCCGAATGGACGAGTATAGAGTGGACGAGTTAAAGCCATCCGCCATGGTATTCCGGCGATGTGCTCGTACAGCTGATGCAATCAGATGGATGCCAGTTGACCGTAACTAATGTATACGAATGCATATGAGTAGACAAGAACATAGTAGAGCGGAAACTTCCACCTCGGACCGGCTCAAGGTCGTTTCACAGAGCCTAGAAAATACCCCCTAACTGAAATTGAATCTTGTGGGCAGAATACCGTAGTAAACTTTGTGCCCCTTCAATTTCGAATGGTTTTATTGTTCTAAAATAACGTCGCTCTATATACCTTAGTGCCATGGCGGGTACTTACAAGGTATACGAATGAGTTGTTATAAATGAGCCAGCTGTTACAGCAGTTCTATGGGAACTGCATGCACGTTTGGATTAACAAATCATAGATAATTTGGATGGACAGGATTGTTTGCGGTTAAATGAGATGGCGCCAGCTTTATCACGCTGGACGGCCGCTGCTGCCATTACGCGTGCTGACCGCTTTATGAAATTGTAGTTCAGCAACATTTTAAATTAGTAAGTTGGTCATTTAACTTAATAATAGATTTTTCTTGCCAAATTCACGAACCCGTTTGTGAAACTCTATCGAACTCCCTCCTTCGGAAGAATATTAACACCTTGTGAGGCAAAAAGCAGGATTCAACTTGAACCCGATTTACATAGCAATAAAAAGTAATCAGTAAGTTGAGATCCACCGGCGGAGTGGAAGGGGCGCGCGCCAACGAACGGTGAAATTGCGGCGCAAAAAGGCACGAGGAAGAAACGCCGGGCAATTTGTCTAAAGTGGCTGAAACAGTGAAATATTTGGGAAGTTAAAAACCATTAAGTTTAGTCGGACCTTTTGAGGAGTGCTAGAGGTCGGTCGGCCTCACTCCTTTAATTTAATTTGCTTATATAGACGCGTGGCACTTCGTGCACTCGTGATGCACTCGGCGTTATTGAAAAGAAATATTATAATTTTATTGATAGACAAGGAAAGGTAATGTTACGCTGACCTAGTTTGTTGAAAACTTTTCAGTTTGTTGTGAGGAAGCAAGTCGAGCTCCAACTCTGAAGGTGAAGACGTGAGTTAAACATTTTTAATTAATTCGAAAAGTTGGACTTGAAGCCTTATTGTCTTTTATATAAATACCCGTTTATAATGAAGCGGCGACACCTCCTTAATCCCGGGAGGCTGAGGGGAAGGCATAGAGGGGAGCGGGGCGTGACTTTTGTAAATACGGAAATATGGAATCATAAAGTTAGAGAGTGAGCTCGTTAGCGAATGAAATATTTACCCTTGAATAAATTAAAAGGGATGACGGCTTTTTATTTGTTTAAACTCGGTTTGTGCTGTCCAGTGTGATGTTTTTATGTAGGTTCTGTCTACATTGTAAAGTTTAAGGTTCTAATTACGTATTTCAGGAGTTAAGTTTTAAGAGGTTTTTGTTTAAATGTTCCAGGTTCGCAGTAAAATGTTTTACACGATGGGATAATTTGCAGACAAGGAATGCAATAGAATGGCCGATGACTTTCTTCCAGTTAGTTTGTGAGCGTCAATACAATAGGAGTGAACTAGATAGATAGCGCTCGGCGCGCCAGAGCTCTATGAATTAATTAGCTCAGAGTCGTGCCTCTAGACACGGGCTGTCGGCCCGTGGACACTACATGGGTTTATGATTAGAAACCGTTACACTTCAGAATATCAAACATCCAAATACAGGGTATTCGGCTGACCGTGTGTCATATGGAGGGCGCTGTCTGTAAGAGCGAACATGATAGCCCGTAGGTTCGCTCGCTGCTCTAGAGAGGTGAAAACAATGCATTTTAAAGCCTATTGTTCTAGTTTATACACAGCCTGTGGGTAAACTATACGCAAAAACAGTACAGCGCCCTGCGTGTGCAGTATAATAACGCGTTGAGGGCGCTGATGGGGCTGCCCCGGTTCTGTAACGCGTCAGGGATGTTCGCCGAGGCGCGCGTGGATTGTTTCTACACCACCATGCGGAATCGGGGATCATCTCTGGTGCGCAGGGTCCGGGCCAGCTCCAACAGCATTCTCAGCATGTTCGCTAATAATAGGTTTGACTGCATCTCTCGCCTTTAGATTAATTCTCATAAAGGTCCTCTGTGCTGTTGGCTTCGGCTCCACGCATGCCTCCCAAAGGACCGGGTCACTATATGGCCCGTGATCATGGAAATGAGAAACACATTAATAATAATGTGGTAGCTGGAGGTCACTGGAAGTAGATTAAATCAAGTGCAATAGCTTAGCGGCTGTTTAAACCCTGAAAAGCATCTCAGCAATTTTGAAGATTTTTTCATTTTTTTTTTCTGATATATTCAAAACTTTGAATCCCCATAGTGCCTTTATTTACGTAGATCTCACGTAAATATGGATTTAACTATGTAGTATATACTTAACAGATGTAATAAAAAAAAAATGTCGGCCATGTCATTTCGTACGAAAAAGTTACAGCACTGAATAGTTAAAATTATAAAAAAACCTTTAAAAAAATCTTAAAAATAGCCGAGAGGCTTTTTAAGTTTAAAACAGCCGCCAAGCTGTTGCACTTGGTTTTACCTATACCCTTAATTTCCATATGGAAAACGGTCTGCCGAACACCCTGTATAACGTTTGATTTGATTTGTTTATACATGTCGTTGACGTGGGGCCGCGGCATAGAATATCGACCCCTCCAACTCAACCCGTGGATGTCGTAAGAGCCGACTAAGGGAACCTACCAGAGGAAGGGCAGCAGCTTCCTACTGTGTATTACTAACATCTTACTGCGATCACCAATCCGCCTGCCAAGCGTGGTGATTATGGCAAACCCCCCCCTAATATGATGGCAAAAAATAGAAAACGGCCCCCAGTCCTCGGCAGCCCCGCTATTCCTGGTCACGGTAGCGGCCATGGTAACGGCGGGGCAGGGGGTGCTAGGAATCTCCGGCAGAGATTGAGCTACCAATCCCAACACCGACGACCCTTGCACCTGGTAGCATACAACGCACGAATATTGAGGACCGACGAGAAGGTAATCGAGCTGGAAGAAGCGGTAGACAAGTTGCGCTGGGACATTATAGGGCTATCGGAAGTCCGAAGAGAGGGAGAGGACACGATAACCCTTAATTCCGGCAACTTGTTTTACTACCGGGAGGGCGACCAGCTGTCCCAACACGGTATCGGGTTTCTCGTCCACAAGTCCCTCGTCAACAACATTGTAAAGATCGAGAGCGTCTCGAGCAGGGTGGCGTACCTTATACTCAGAATCACCAAACGGTATTCGCTGAAGGTCATACAGGTATATGCCCCGCACTCGGGACGCCCTGACGATGAAGTGGAGATCATGTACGACGACATCTCCAAAGTCATGCATGCCTCGAAAACACACTACACTGTTGTGATGGGGGATTTAAACGCGCGGTTAGGCGCAAAGAGCGGCAACGAACTGAGAGTGGGCCAGTTTGGATTTGGACAGCGAAACCAAAGGGGTCAGCGACTGGCCGACTTCATGGAAAAGGAGGGACTCTTTGCGATGAACTCCTTTTTCGAGAAGCGGCCGTCCAGAAAATGGACCTGGCTACACCCCGGCGGCTATAAGCATGAGATAGACTTCATCATGTTGACCCACAGGCACATATTCAATGACGTCTCTGTGATCAACAGGGTTAAAACCGGCAGCGATCACCGTATGGTAAGAGCGGCATTGAATATCAATGTAAAGCTAGAAAGGTATCGTCTGATAAGGTCTACTCTACGCCCAAACCCTGTCCAGATACAAAATCCCGAGAGCTTTCAGTTGGAGTTACAGAACCGCTTTGAATGCCTCGCGGAATGCGTAACAGTGGACGAACTAAATAACGGGCTGGTGGAAACTGTCCGTGCGGTCGGGTCGGACATCTTTAGGACCCGCCGCAGAAATAAAACACAGAGACTCTCGGGTCACACACTGGAGTTAATGGCAGAGTGGAGTGAAATGAGGCTGCAGTCTTCGGCAGACATGTCGACATACGGTGCGCTCAACAAACAGATCTCGAAGTCTATGCGACACGATTTGCGCTCATACAATACCAATTGTATTATGAGCGCAATAGAGCGGAACAAGGGCTCCAAAGTGTTCGCAAGAGATCTGTCGCTTGGGCAGAGCCAGTTGACGAAGCTGAAGACCGATAGCGGCAGCATCATTTCCTCCAAGCCTGAGATCTTGAGAGAGCTTGAAAAGTTTTATGGGCAGCTCTACACCTCATCGCAATGCCTTGTAAATAGCACGGCAGGCGATGCAAGAGCCCGTTTAACCCGACACTATACCGAAGATATCCCAGACGTCAGCCTCTACGAGATAAGGACGGCTCTCAAACAGCTTAAAAACAACAAGGCACCCGGGGATGACGGAATAACGACAGAGCTTCTGAAAGCGGGTGGATCACCAGTACTTAAAGTCCTTCAGAAGCTATTCAACTCCGTCATTCTCGAGGGACAAACGCCAGAGGCGTGGAACAGAAGTGTGGTGGTACTGTTCCATAAGAAGGGTGACAAAGCCCGTCTAAAGAACTATAGGCCCATCTCACTGCTGAGCCACGTCTATAAGCTGTTTTCGAGAGTAATCACCAACCGTCTCGCTCGAAGGTTTGAAGACTTCCAGCCGCCCGAACAAGCCGGGTTCCGAAAAGGCTTTAGTACCGTAGACCACATACATACGCTCCGGCAGATTATACAGAAAACAGAAGAGTATAACCGGCCGTTATGTCTAGCGTTTGTGGACTACGAGAAAGCCTTTGATTCAGTCGAAACCTGGGCAGTCCTGCAGTCTCTCCAGCGGTGCCAAATCGACTACCGGTATATCCAAGTGTTGAAGTGTTTGTACAGCAAGGCCACTATGTCAATTCGTCTCCAGGATCAAACCACAAATTCGATCCCACTGCAAAAAGGGGTGAGACAGGGAGACGTCATTTCTCCGAAACTGTTCACCTCTGCATTGGAGGATATTTTTAAGCTTGTGGACTGGGACGGATATGGCATCAATATCAATGGCGATTACATCACTCACCTTCGGTTTGCCGACGATATAGTCATTATGGCAGAATCACTGGAAGACCTTAGCAGGATGCTCAGAGACCTCAACATCGTTTCCCGCCAAGTGGGTCTTAAAATGAACATGGGTAAGACAAATATCATGTCTAATGCCCATGTCGCACCCTTACCGGTCAATGTGGGGAACGATGTTATCGAAGTTGTTGATCATTATGTCTACCTAGGCCAAATGGTCCAACTAGGTAAATCCAACTTCGATAAAGAGGTCAGCCGACGAATCCAACTCGGATGGGCAGCGTTCGGGAAACTGCGCAATATCTTCTCGTCACAGATACCGCAGAGCCTCAAGACTAAAGTCTTTAACCAATGTGTGCTACCAGTGATGACTTACGGATCCGAGACGTGGTCGCTCACTATAGGCCTTGTGCATAAGCTCAAAGTCACCCAGCGAGCTATGGAGAGAGCTATGCTCAGAGTTTCTCTACGCGATAGGGTCCGGAATACGGAAATTCGTAGAAGAACCAAAGTTACCGACATAGCTCTCAGAATCAGCAGGCTGAAATGGCGATGGGCAGGCCATATAGCTCGTAGAACCGATAACCGCTGAGGAGTAAAGGTTCTCGAGTGGCGACCGCGATGCAATGCGAAACGGAGTGTGGGAAGACCTCCCACTCGATGGACCGACGACATCGTAGCGGTCGCAGGGAGTCGTTGGATGGAGGCGGCTCAGGACCGCTATTCGTGGCGTCGTTTGGGGGAGGCCTATGTTCAGCAGTGGACGTGTACGGGCTGATGATGATGATGATACATGTCGTTACAGTAAACCATGATGCCATCATTCGTTGCTAAATTTTAGCGATTTATCGGTAAATTGCGGCTAATTGAAGGTACCTAACTTTCCAAACATTCACTTTGCAGAACTAGACCCGCCCAAATATGCCTTTCTGGCGTGTCTGGGCATCTTACAGTCTCAACTACAGCTCAAACGGCGCAAGAAAGTTAGGTTTGTAAGTAGTTCTGGTATCAACAAAACTGATTTTGTGTGAAAATAGCAAATTTTTGAACCCAAAGGTTGAAGTTCGTAGCCGGCTGCGGCAATTATCGCGCCTGATCGCTCTCTATGCTAATACTTCACACACACTCGGTAAATGGTTTTTTATTATTTTAAGAATAGTAACTTAAAGCGTCGTGTTTTATTTTATACCCGACTACCGAAAGACGAGGGTTATGAGTTTGATACCCTATGTATGTATGTATATCACACGTAGCGCTGAAACTGCTGGTCCGATTTCAACAAATGAGGTGTCGTATGATTCGCCCTAATAGCCTGATGGTTATAGGCTATGTGACGTCACATAGAAATGGGAATCTAACGAGATAGCGGGGTCTAAGTAAGGGTCAAAAATCCCAATGTTAGTAAATATGCTCGTGAGTGGTATCGTTGCAAAGGTATTTGTACTTTCCAAAACCGTTTTTTTTTAACTTTTGAGAGATTAACGTTTCACAAGCTATCAGCAAAAAGTTGTAAAAAAATATAGTTAAAAACAAGCGTTCACCTAGACCTTATCATTTTCTTTTGATACTCAGGTATATACATATACCTATAGGGTACAAGTAGAAACAAAGGCCTCCGACTACCTAAGTATCAAAAGAAAATGCTATGGACAACAGGTGAACGCTTGTTTAAGACTTTTATATAGTCGGGTTTTAGTTTTTAACTATATATTTTTTTCAGATACATAAGAATTAGTACACTGTATTTTTACTTCAGATTCTTTTCATATAATTCAAGAGTGTGACGGATTTCAATGAATAAATCGAAGAATTTATCAATAGTAACATTTAAATACACTGCCACCTAGTGAAATCGGGTTGAACTGTTTGTTTACGGATAGGAGGTGGATAGGATAGGTGGTTAAGCGATGCAAACACTGTATCAAAATAGTACCTGAACAAGGTAACAGGTGTAGCTTTAAATACGTCTGTAAAGGTACCCTATTTTGTGTATGGTTTAGCAACTAACTATAGCAGACAATGTTCATAAATCATTATTTGAATTTAAGAGATGCTTTGTAAAGTTATAATTTCTTTAGATATAAGTTTGGTGTACGATTACATCAGTTGAATTGTAAATATGATGATAATTGACTGATTTTGTGATAGTTTAGCAACTAACGAATTAATTATGTAACAATATATGAAGCAGATAGTATTCATAAACCATTAGTGGAATTTAAGAAAAGATTTGTTAAGATATCATTTCTTTATATATCAGTTTGGCATATTATAAATTATGTTGCTTCATCAGCTGGCTCCTAAATATGATTATATTAACCTCAGGGATATAATATAGCGATTCTGATGAATCACAAGAGTCTTAGAATAAGTTTCAACATAGGTTTACCATGTTATTTGTTTCTAAAAGAGTTAGATTCAAAATATAAATACGACTTGATTCGGATTGGCTCTGGTGATTTAACAAACAACACCATATTTGGATAGGAAAGATTTTGTATGGGCTCTGAGGAGCAATATAAAAGGAATATTATGAAAAAGAGTGGGCAGTTTGTGTTGTGCAGCTTGGGTGACAAAGTTAAGTAAACCATTGTTATTATACTCCTTTACATGTGTCTTTCCGTGTATTTACCTACAAATACATAGGCAATATTGCTTGTAATTTAGCTTCCAAGTGGAAACTAAATAATATCTGTACTTATTGTACTTACTGTGTCTTACTGAGGTATGTAATTTGGTATCTTGTAATTGTTCATATTTATATTTTGTCTTCATTTGTTATTAAGTGATTTGGCTTCGAAGCTTCAAAGTAATTTTACAAGTACCTTCATTTGTATTTCTTTTTGTATAATGAAAATTAATAAAGGTAATTATTACTACTAGGACTATGGTCTATGTTTTTGAGTGATGATGTGCTTTTGTATACAATATAGCCAAGGTACTTAAATGTTTTATAATGTTTCATTATTTCATACATAGGTTACCCCCTGTAGGAGAACAGTAAATAGGTACCCTCCGTACCTACTCTTAAATTCTAGGACGGAAGATGTTTGTTCTGTTCAGTTTTCAGTAGCTTCTTGTCATATCCAGCCAGCAAATTAGTGATCAATGATTGACTGATAACTACAGTAGTATTTTCTTCAATGTATTTACGTAGGAATCTTAAGAATTATCTCAGATACTTCGCAGTTGTGTAGTATATAGCAATAGGGAACTCTCCAAATTCTAACAAGTGCAACTTAATGAAGCTTTTCTTGCTCCCCGGAATATGCGTAAAAGGTTTATGATGTCCACGTGCTTTATTCGGGCACCTGCGGAAAACTAGTGCTGCACGAGGGAATGGTGACCATTTATGTGACACAAATTTTCCAATTTCTAATTTAAGTTTTGTGTGCTCTATATTTTGGATAGTGTTTCTCTCAGGGCACAAGGCCTCATTACATTACAGCACTGACCTGTAGAGCGGGATGCCTGCGTCGTCGCGGAACCAGAACACCATGTAGACCTTGTCGTTGGCAGCCGTCCCCAGGTCGCAGGGGAACTGCGCCACCATGCCTTCAACCGCCTGCACGTCCACCGTCCGCACGCCCGCTGCAACAATACAAACCAATACATTTACAAAACAAATATATTTTGTAGATAAGTTGGATTCAGATTAAATCGTTTATTCCCTACTAGCTTCGCGCGCGTTAATTTATAAAATGAAATAGTAAAAGTAGCCATGTTTTATTCCAGGCCTAGAACTACATGTATTAAATGTCGCTAGTTTTACTAATACTGAATGGTATTTTTTTTTATACCAAAAAGGTAGCACTCAATCGTGCGGTCCACCTGATGGGAAGTGGTTACCGCAGCCTATGGACACCTGCAACGTCAGGGACGTTACACGCGCGCTGCCGACCCCGTAAATACTTTAGAATGCCCTGTTTGAAAGACCTCATACTATAGTCCATTGGGAAAACCTCAGCCGGGAGATCATTCCACAACCTGAGTGTTCGCGGGAGGAAGTTCCTCTTGAACCTTACGGTCCGCGAGCATAACGGTTCTAAGGTATGGGTGTGAAATCTCTGCCGATGGCGAGCGGTGCGATGAAAGAAGGGAGCTGCGGGCACCAAGTCAAAAAGTTCGTCAGAACACCACCCATTGTACAGACGGTAGAACACACACAAAGAAGAAAAGTCCTTCCTAAGACTCAGTGGTTCAATATCGCCTGTGAGAAAGGGATCGTCAACGATTCTCACAGCCCGTCTTTGTATCGAGTCAAGGGGCTCAAGCTGGTATCCAGGCGCTCCTGCTCAAAGATGACTGCAGTATTCCATGTGAGGTCTGACTTGCGACTTATAGAGCAGCAGTCTTTGCCCCGCACTGAAATCCTGCCTAGCTCTATTGAGCACACCGAGCTTTTTGGACGCCAACTTGGCCTTATTTTGCAGGTGGCTACGAAACTGGACGTCACTGGAGATCTCGATACGCAGGATCCCGATACTGTTGGAGATGGTTAAAGGGGTGTTTTGGAACAGTGGGCTAACAGTAAATGAGGTTTTCTTAGCCGTGAATGCGCAGACTTGTGTCTTGGTTGGATTAAATTCAACCAGGTTTAGATCACCCCAGTCTGAAACTCTGGTTAAGATGTTTTCAACACTAGACACAAGTACTCTTCTATTCTCCTCCACAGCTGACCGAGGGATGTTAGCTCGGCCTGCATAAAAAGTCTCACCAGTGCTGTCGTCTGCATAACAATGAACATCGTCAATAGACAGCATGTCATTGATATGCAGCCGAAATAGCGTTGGCGACAGTACAGAGCCTTGCGGGACGCCAGCATTAATGTCCATGCTGTCAGAGCTACTACCGTCAACGACGGCTCTTATGCTTCTGCTGGACAAGAAGCTGGCCACCCATTTACACAAGCCCTCGGGCAACCCTATTTGCAACAGCTGTTCGCAAATGTTTCCTACGAATTTATTATAAAATAATTGTTTTTACGTAGTTTTAAGAGCCCTTTCCGATTCCATCGCATATTTCCAACATAAAACAAGTGTATAAATAGATAATAGGCGTTTATATCGTGTTATTAGTGTGTTTTTGGCCAACGGAAAATCGTCGTTTTCGGTTATAAGTTTTGGCTGGTTTGTGTTTTCTGAAGTGTTCTGTGCTTACTAATACCGATTTCTCATGCGAAGGAATACTATTTCCGATAAAGTTTACATCTATAGAGTCTCGTAAGTACATACCAACTTTTTTTGAAATCATAACCTAGACACTGTACATTCTGCCTTTCTTTACCAGTTGAGTGTTTACAAGACTGTAAACACATTAATTCATAATGATGACTCGCAAAGCCGACAAGTTGAACCAGGTTTTACTGGAATTAAAGTCAGCTAAGAGGCAGATTGGACAATTAGAAGCGGAATTAGCTGATAATGAAAATATCCTAATAGAAGCACTAGATAGTAACAAAAAGATAAAAAGCGAGATGTCCGCGTTACATTCCCAGAATGCTTGTATTACTGAGGAACGGGATAGGCTTCAGTTGATAATAGATAGGTTCGATGAAAAATGTGGCATTGAGTTTGAGTCCGTCCTGCATAGAACTTCAGTCCTGGAGAAACAACTGTGTGACGCCCACAACCACATCACCCAGCTGGAGGAAGCAGCCGATAGCTCTGCCACCGCGAAAACACAAAGTTTATTTGAGGAGTTAGTATCCGCTGAATCATCCTCGGGCCAAGTTTCTGTTGCAGGCTCCAACTTACACACAATGCAAACTATTAGCTTAACTGAAGTTGACTCAGTGTGTAATGTGGGAGCTAGCAGCAAAAACAGCAAAAACAAAAACAACAAACACAAACACAAGTTTAGCAAAAATAAGTTAAAAAAATATGTTAAAATAAGTAAGTTCATAAAAAAAACACAAAATTTATTAAAAAACCAAAAACAAGTAGTGTCTAAACTGAAATCTAAAAGAAAAGTTCTCGATAAATTAGAGCTCTGTACATTACAGCTGAATCATAATCAGATACAATATGAGAATGAAATTCAAACGCTGAGATGTAAACTTGGTCAGGCTGAGCACTCCCTAGAGCACTATATGTGCATGTATGAACAAACTACCGAACAGACAAGGGAACTCAATCTGGCCATGGATGCACTCCTCAGAAGCCAGGTGAGTCTGGAGGGCAGGATTCTGGAGGGTTGCGGCTGTTGTGATAGCATAGCCCAGACAGTAACCATACAAGTTTGGACAGTGTGTTGTCAGCCGCATCCCATCTAGATCTCAGCACTTCATGCTCAGATATAAATACTATAATGTACTGCGATGAAATTGGAAAAAATATGGGTCAGCTATTAAATATTCGTATGAAACATAATATAATAAATAATTGTCTCCCAAACTCCAACCTGCATAATATCATGCACAAAATTAACAATGAAACTTTTAAAAGTAATTCAAACTTAATAATATGCCTTGGTAATAGGGGCAATGTGAACAAATTGGACTTGATTAAGTATTTTGACAAACTATGCTCCTTAAATTTAAAACAAATTGTGATGTTCACATTCCCCTACAGCGACAGCTTGCCACAATCAGAAAACGACCTTAGATATAAGCTTAATATGACGTTGCACACTATTTCATGCAACAATAATGTACATGTGATTGATACTAACAGTATTGTTAGTAAAAAATACTATTTGACTCGAGGTAATTATTACCTATCTAATTTTTACAAAAGACAGATAGCAATTTCGCTAACCTATTTTTTTAACATAACAGCCAAAAATTTGGCTAAACAAACTGCTTCTTTTGAGCAGAGTAATATTTTAAAAAACAAGACATTGGAAGTTATTCCAAGTCATTTAAATTAGAAATAACGACAATAGAGGAAGTCTCTAGCCCCAAACAGTCAGATATTATTAATCACAAGAAAAAACTAAGAAAACAAGATTGTAAAATAAATGCAAAGTTTACTAACTTGGTGCACCAGAATATTCAAGGATTGAAAAGTAAATTATTAGAATTGGAATTGTACATGAACTCATTTGATATTGACATCATCTGCTTAACAGAACACTGGCTGAAAAGCTATGAGCTCATGTTTAACTTCAGTAACCACCAGGTTGGTAGTTCTTTTTGCAGATCACATGCTATTCGTGGAGGCTCTTTAATAATACTAAATAAATTCATAAAATTTAAAGAACGTAAGGACATAATATGCTTATCCGTTGAAGGCCACATTGAAGTAGCATGTGTAGAGTTGGAGCAAAGTATTGTAGTAAGCGTATACAGCCCACCATCAGCATCTTTTGAAATATTTGAAAAAAATATGGATGATATCTTATTTAAAATATCAAAATCAAATAAAAACCTCATGGTATGTGGAGACTTTAATATTGATCTTTTAGAAATGTACTCCCTTAGTAGTAGATTAACTAATTTATTTAATTCTTATAATTTAAGGCCATTATTTATGGAACCTACTAGAATAACTGAAACCTCAGCAAAATGTATAGATAATATATTTGTTTGCCAAAATAATAAAATTGTTAGTAAAAATGTAATAAGCAATTTAAAATCAGATCACTTAGGTCAACTAATAAAATTAGAAATTCAAGTAAAAAATAATAACTGTAAAAAGAGAATAACATACATACCTGTGACCACAAGTCGATTTGAACGGTTAAAATTGGATTGGGATTGTAAACCTCCACCTAATTACTCTCATAACAACCCAAATGACTCCTATTGCAGTTTTTTTACCAAATTCACCAATGCATTCAATTCTATATTCACATCCAAATCGACCATGGTCTCAGAAAAACTTAACTTTAGTGAGTGGGCAACAGTGGGTATACATAAGAGTAGACAAAAATTGTATGAACTGTATAGTGAAAAACAATACAATTTTAGCCTGGAGTTCAAAGACAAAGTAAAAAATTACTCAAAAATATTTAGAAAAGTTTGTCAAGTAGCAAAATCAAATTATATTAGCTCAAAAATTAGAAACAGTGAAAATGTAATAAAATCAACGTGGAAAATAATAAACAGTGAGACTGGAAAGGTCAGTACCTACATTAATGATTACAATTTAAAGATTAATGATTGCTCCGTCAAAAATGACGTTGAAGTAGCCCAAGCATTTGAAAACTTTTTTACTGACATTCCAATCTCTACTACAAAGTGTCTGAACTCTTCTCAATTAATCGCTGAGTCTTTACTAAAAGAAAATGTACCTGCATGCGAAAATAAATTTAACTTCCATCATGTCGTTGAAAAAGATATTAAAAAAGCATTTAAACTTTTAAATATAAAGAAAACTGCAGATCTCTGGGGCATTTCCGTTAGAATTATTAAACCATTGATTGATACTATTGCACCAGATCTAGCTTTTATTTTCAATGAATCTATTGATTGTGGCGTTTTTCCTGATCTGATGAAACATAGTAAGATAATCCCACTATTTAAATCGGGTAGTAGGTCTGACCCCACTAACTTTAGACCGATATCAGTACTGCCTACATTCAGCAAAGTTTTTGAAAAACTTATTTTACATCAATTGCTTAGGCATTTCAATGGCAATGACCTGCTACATCGTAAGCAATTCGGGTTTACTCACGGCAGGTCAACTACTGATGCCGGTGTAGAGTTGGTATCGCATATTTTTGATGCTTGGGAGAAGTCGCAAGATGCTTTAGGTGTTTTTTGCGACTTGTCAAAAGCATTCGACTGTGTACACCATGGAACATTAATCAGGAAACTACATCACTATGGAATAAATGACACCTCTTTGGATCTTCTTACTTCTTACTTGAGTGACAGGATACAAAGAGTTGACATTAATGGGAAACGGTCTTCGGGATCTGTAGTTACAATGGGTGTACCGCAGGGATCTATCCTTGGCCCTTTTCTATTTTTGGTTTATATTAACGACCTACCTGATCTCGTTAAAAATAATCACGAGATTGTATTGTTTGCTGATGATACTTCTTTAATTTTCAAGATTATTAGACAAAACACAAATTATGACGATGTAAACAATGCAATATCAAAAATAGTCCATTGGTTTAGTGTCAATAATCTTTTACTTAACGAAAACAAAACTAAATGTATTAGATTTATTCTACCAAATGTAAAACAAGTAAAGGCTGATATAAACGTAAAAGGAGAAACTTTAGACATTGTAGACAGTACCGTATTCTTAGGAATAACTTTAGACAGTAAACTTCAATGGGGCCCACACATAGATAAACTATCGAAGAGACTTAGTTCTGCAGCATATGCAGTCAAAAAAATCCGTCATCTTGCAGACGTTGATACTTCTAGACTTGTCTATTTCAGCTACTTCCATAGTGTTATGTCTTATGGCATATTACTGTGGGGGAACGCTGCAGATATTAATACCGTATTTGTGCTGCAGAAGAGGGCTGTTCGTGCTATCTATAACATGGGTCCTAGAGAATCCCTGCGTGATAAATTCAAAGAAATAAATATAATGACTGTACCATGTCAATATATTTATGAAAACTTATTGTACACTCATAGAAATATCGATCGATTCCCTAAAAATTGCGACATACATAATGTAAATACTAGAAATAAGAACAAACTCGCTTTGCCCAAAACTCGGCTGCACAAGATTAGTGTATCTTTTAAAGGGCAATGTATACGCTTCTACAACAAAACTCCGAGTGAGTTGCAAAAATTATCAATAAATAAATTCAAACAAACTATCAAACATATCCTTTGTAAAAAGGCTTATTACAAAATATCAGATTATCTAGAGGATAAAAAAGCATGGGACGACTTTTGCTCCAACTCGAAAACTAACAACCTAACAAGGTAAAGGTTTCTTGTTCGCTTCTTTACTTTACCTTAAAAAGATTGAAGTGAACAAAAAATCAAAGTGATCACTTTATTTCCCTGTTTTACTTATGTTATTTTAATTTTGTGACGTGTCCAAGGGTCCTGTAAGGTCTAAAGGAAATAAAGCACTTTGATATTTGATATTTGATATTTGAGTCCATAAGACGGTAACTTTGTTAGAAGACCACGGTGCCAGACCCGATCAAAGGCCTTCGCTATATCTAGACTCACAGCCAGTGCCTCGCCTTGACTCTCAATGGCCTGTGCCCATCTATGTGTAAGATACACTAAAAGATCACCAGTTGAGCGTCCGTGTCGGAAACCGTATTGACGGTCGCTGAGTAAATCGTGCTCTTCTAGTTAGAGATGAGTCCGGTATTCAATAACTAACTCAGTACCTGTTAGCATGGTCCTAAAATATCTAACGCTATTGTAAAATCCGCATACCGCTAGGGAATAACTGTGCAAAGCGAGCATCGCGCCTAACCGACCGTGAGCCATAACTACCCAACGCTTCAATACCTATACTTACCTAACTATCATCTACGCATAGGTACTAGCGGACCGTTCACCCGTAAAGTTATGTAGCTGCAACAAGTATTTGGTATTTCTAACCAAATCGGTTAGATGGTATTGTTAACCAAGTCGGTTAGATGGTATTTCTAACCAAATCGGTTAGATGGTATTTCTAACCAAATCGGTTAGATGGTATTTCTAACCAAATCGGTTAGATGGTATTTCTAACCAAATCGGTTAGATGGTATTTCTAACCAAATCGGTTAGTAATATATTGGGTAGAAATCAGAACAGGTATAGAGTACTGTAACGTTATTGGGGTACCAGTTGGTACTAGCGGTATTGAAATAAAATACCCAACTAATAACCGGTAGCCAAAATATCCAATAACTCCCATCCTTACTTCTAGGTATCTGAGGAGTTGTGTGTTAATTACACGTTCTAGAACCTTAGAGAGAAGGGAGGTTATAGCGATGGGCCTGTAATTGGATGGGTCTGATCTGTCACCCTTCTTGGGCACCGGGTGAACCAAGGCAGTCTTCTATGAAGTTGGAACTTGTCGTGTGGAGTATGAGAGATTGAAGAGATGCGTCAATACGGGGCACAACTCAGGAGCACACTGCTTTAGTACCACTGCCGATATGCCGTCCGGCCCACTCGACTTATGAACATCTAGAGAAAGTAACTCTCGCTCTCGGACCTCCCGTTGGGAGATGTTGATTTCTGGCATAGAGAAACCGCACCAAGGGATAGAAGGTGGCACGGCTCCTCCATCATTCATAGTCGAGTTTGAGGCAAAGAGATACCCTAAGAGATCGGCTTTCTCTTTTGCGCTATGAGCCAGCTCACCATCTGGAAATTTCCCTCAGCAGCTTTGGCGAGCGACCAGAAAGCACGACTCCCTGAAGGTTGACTTACTAGCTTCTTGCCAAACCTACCGATAAAATCAAATTTGGCCTTGGCAACAGCCCTCTTACTGGACCTCGAAGCAGTGTTCTGTGTTCGCTTCACAGCCGAGATGTTAGGGTCTTCATTCCTGTGAGCCGTGTTCCATGCCTTATACGCAGTCTGCTTTAGTAATGTAGCATCTTTGCAGGACTTATTGAACCACGGGCGCCTTTTCACTCCCGCTGCCACCAAGCGGTTCGGTATGTAGCACTCCATGCCCGCATTAATAGTTTCTGCGACGGCAGAAGCGCAAAGATCAGGATTATCTGATTTAAAGCAGATGCGCTTCCAGGGGTACGATGCAAAGAATTCGCGCAACCCATCCCAATCAGCTGATTTGTAGTGCCACATTCGCCGCCATTGCGTGGGCCGCGGTGGATCAGGGCACGAACATGGCACTTGCGTCCGGACGAGGCAGTGGTCCGATGTGCCAAGTGGTGCATCCACTGAGATGCTGTATCCGTCTGGACGCGTGGTCAGCAGGAGATCCAGTAAGGAACTTGGTAAGTCCTGACCTAGAAGAAAATAAACTTCCGAGATCTCTACACGAGGGTATCTTCT
The DNA here is from genome assembly GCA_947859395.1 of Eupithecia insigniata. Classification (NCBI taxonomy): domain Eukaryota; kingdom Metazoa; phylum Arthropoda; class Insecta; order Lepidoptera; family Geometridae; genus Eupithecia; species Eupithecia insigniata. The sequence continues at coordinate 17,076,954 of OX401996.1, read as the reverse complement.
TGTATGTATATGCCACACACATTTGGAACGAGGTGATCGAGAAGCATGGTGAAGTCATCGCGGTTTCATTGGATGAATCTCGAAAGGCCTCGATAGGGCATTTCAGCAAGGCAAGCTTTCAGCATACGCAGCATATCTATGTGACTCTCTGAGGGAAACATCTATTCGAGTAGTCAGTGATGGGTGCTCGTCTGATCGATTCGTGTCGGGTACCTCAGGGCTCAGGACTATGCCATGTTGTTCCTGCTACACATTAACGATCTACTTCTGGTACCCGGTATTATTGGGTACGCAGACGAAAGCACCTTGGTACCTGTCTAATGCTAAATTCAGCCAGAATGAGATACATGTGCTTAGAGAAGACATGCTGCAGCACTTGAATTTGACCCGAAGATAATCTCGGGTTGGGGTGAGGCCAATCAAGGCAATTTCAATGCCACATAGTGAAATAGCTTTTTAAATAAGACGAGGCTGACCCAATAAATTAGGAGCTTAATAATCCAAGGCTGGCCTAGAGCAGCGTCGTGTCCGATGCTGGCTATTAATTGTGCCTAATCCTGTCCGGCACCGGTCCGACCCCGGCGGGGGACGGGCCGGTCCTGGCTCCCGGCTGCGGATAACAATAAGGAGCTCCGCTTAGTACCGGACATGTTCACTTCACTGTGATTATGTCTTCTCTGTTTCAATAGTCTAGCTAGAGTGAGGCATGGTATAGTTCTCATTAAGTCGCTTAATTTGACTGCTTTTTCTGCTTACATGTACCTTTTAATTTTTAATTTATCTATTGTATATCAAAATCGCCTGCCAAGCGTGTTGATTATGGCAAATCCCCCCCTACATGGGAGACCATCCACTCGATGGACCGACGACATCGTAGCGGTTGCAGGGAGTCTATGGATGGAGGCGGCTCAGGACCGCTATTTGTGGCGTCGTACGGGGGAGGCTTATGTCCAGAAGTGGACGTGTATGGGCTGATGATGATGATGATATCAAAATCTACACCAATATTATAAAGAGGAAAGATTTGATTTTTTGTTTGTATTGAATAGACTTAGAAACTACAGGACCGATCTGAATAATTATTTCACCATTAGAATGCTACATTATCCATGATGAACATAAGCTATTTTATTTAAAAATCAATTAGAGATCGGTATGTATTAGATTTATTCTACCAAATGTAAACCAAGTAAAGGCTGATATAAACGTAAAAGAAGAAACTTTAGAAATTGTAGACAGTGCCGTATTCTTAGGAATAACTTTAGACAGTAAACTTCAATGGGGCCCACACATATGTAGATAAACTATCGAAGAGACTTAGTTCTGTAGCATATGCAGTCAAAAAAATCCGTCATCTTACAGACGTTGATACTTCTAGACTCGTCTATTTCGGCTACTTCCATAGTATTATGTCGTACCATGTCAATATATTTATGAAAACTTGTCATAGACCACTCATAGAAATCAGAATCAGAATCAATAACTTTATTTCTTTAGGCTTACAAAATAAGCACTTAGACAAGTCAAATTTTATACTATAAACATAGTTATTAATATCAAATAAGAAATAAGGTGTTATTGATATTCTCTTCACTTAAATTTTTTGTCCACTAGTGGAAGAAGTGAAAAAGAAACCACTAGAATATCGATCGATTCCCTAAAAATTGCGATATACATAATGTAAATACTAGAAATAAGAATAAACTTGCTGTGCCCAAAACTAGGCTGCACAAGATTAGTGTCTTCTACAACAAAACTCAAACTAATTGTCAAACATATCCTTTGTAAAAAGGCTTATTACAAAATATCAGAATATCTAGAAGATAAAACAGATTGGGATGGATTTTGCTCTAACTCAAAAAATAACACCTAACAGGCTAAAGGTTTATTCGTCGCTTGTTTACTTTAGTCTACACACCGAAGCGACCGAAATGAAAATATCTTTTTATTTCCATGTCAGTGTTTAATTTTAACGATTTGACCTTTTCTAAGTGTACATTTATTGTATTTACGGAAATAAAGAATTTTTACTTTTGACTTATGAAAACATCCATCCTGTAACGCAAGCTGTGCGTGCGCTCTGAAAACAATAAAATTGACAATAGAACAAAGTCTACAGTTTTATAGACCAAATTGATTTCTACAAAAAAGTCCGCGATGTCTAACTATTACAGTTATGTTATATAACTAGTTTTTCATTTTAAAATATACAATAAAGACGCTGCTGGTACAAATTACGCCTCAGTATTCGTACCTTGATATTAATCTTTATCCAAATAAATTTCTTTTTATTCAAGGCTATACTAATACCCGTAGATAACTTTTTCAATTATTAAGATCAGACATAGGTACCCTTCAAAAGTTGTCATGAGATTCAAACCGAAATTTGGAAAAAAAAACAGTGCGCTAAGTGACTCGAAAGGCTTTCTACAACAGAGGGTAGACACGTTCCGCTAATGGTTCCTGTATGAGTGTTATATCTCGCCTATATCGGTCACAGAGTTACCTGAAGTCAGTAAAGAAGTGCTAATAAATAAGATGCCATAAGCTATATTCATAAACTGTATCGATTAAGTGAAAGTTATTGATTCTGATTCTATCCATTTGCAGGATAGTACCGTTTTTCTGTTTTAAGATCTTTAAATTACTCAATATATCTATGTAAATTTGATTCTCATTTTATGTGACTATTTTTATGCTATACTAGCTGCTGCACGCGCCTTCGCCCGCGTTTTATCGAGATAAAAAATACCCATACCAAAGTTCAACCTAATCGGTTCAGTAGTTTTTGTGACGGAGTAACAAATATCCATCCATACATCCATCCTTACAAACTTTGCCATTTATAATAATTATTAGGATAAAGGATAAGGATATTGTAATGTAAATCATATAAACTCCCACTGCTGGTGATGTAACCTGTGGTGGAAATATATAAACAAAATATATCTTACGGGGAAGACCATCAAAGATCTAGACGATCTGTGTCTACACTTGAAATAATGAGAAATCTAACAGTTTGTTTTTCTATTAGTTACGTACGTAGTCCTACTGATATAATTAAATAAATAAATATGATAAAAGTCAAAGTTTTTAAGGATGAATGGATGTATGGATATTTGTTACTCTTTCACGCTCTACTGAACCGAATAGGCAGAAATTTGGTATGTATATAGTTTGGGACCAGGCATAACATATATTTAGGCTATTTATTCCACTAAAACGCGGCTGAATTCGCGGGCAACAGCTAGTTTTTTTTTTTATAACAGACATAATATAATAGTGTTTGTAGTTTTAATAATATTTTTACAACTATCTACTTAAATATTTATCTTTTAATTTTTTTAAATTTCTAATTCAGTGGTCATGATGTCTCTCGAAGTTTGCGCTCCCCAGCGCTGGCCGCTACTGCTGCCGCGCCCAGGTCCCAGGTTAAATAAAACCTTCGAGTTAGTAGGAATTTAACTACAAAAATATTGTTTTCCTCATAGCCAACTGTACGTTGGCGGGCACGGGTATATCACGGCTCGGAGCTTATGAAAATCAATTCATTTTGCTGCCACAAAATAAAACAATATCAAATATCGTTTACGGTTCGACCCACAAAAAAATATGTTTTATGTTTCCGTATTTATGTAGATACAATTATCTTATTACAAATATTGTAGAAATAAAATAATATAAAAAAACATAAGAGAATCTAATGAGACATCTAGATATTTATCTCTTTATATTGTTATAAGTTTGACTCGTGGATCTGTAGAGGTATATCCGTGTGTCTGTTGCGGCATCATAGCTGTTTATAAGCTATCATATGCTAGTAATATTATATGAAGGTTTGTTAGCATGTGTTTACGTTTGATACAAAATTTCCAAAAAAATACACGAACCGATACGAATTTCATAGGATATAATCCGACTTAAAATAATAGGTTACTTTTTAACAGGGCACGTGCAAAGCGTCGGACGGCAGGCTCTCGTTTTAAGAATATTGTTATGATCTCGTATCTATACGCTAAGAGAGTTCAAACGCGGAGAACAAGGTGGTTGGTCGCAGCCATAAATTCGTGCGACATGTCCAAAGTGTGCGCCCGACTGTGGAAGTTCGCCGTCACAGCACTAATGGACTCAATGGACTCTGTTGGGGACTCGATCGAGATTACTTGTTCGCTAATCAGATAAACTTGAGGACGGGATACGAGTTTTGAAACGGGAAACGCTCTTTGCTGCAGTTGTGTTCGATGTACCCACCCACATGAGTTATTATGATCGAGAGCTATTTATTCTCTTTGAAGATATTTACACTGTTAAACAAGTTTTTGTCAATTAGTTTCATTAATGCAGAGTTACACTAGTCAAGATTAGCTTCGAATCCGTTTGGATATGCATATACATATATAACCGCAAACTACACTACGGAGACAATCACCAATTAGCAAACACGAAGCCCGGCGACATTTGTGTTTGAATAACAGCGAGACAATGGCGATGTCCATTGAAGCTGTCGTAAGCGACGTAAACGTCCGCTCAGAGGACAGCGGTCCCAGCGCTGGGCCAGCTACTAATGCTAGCTAGATATTGTGATGAATATTCACGCCTCTGACGCGAGGAGCCCGAGAGCTCACAGCAGCGCTTGTTTTGTTTTGAACTATGAATTCGTAAACCGCGTTCTACAACAAACTAACCTCTTTGACCGTTTCAGAATAAAGACAGCAATAAATAAAAATAATTCCATTTTGAAAGTTATATGAGTTTTTCTTATAAATTTTTACGGTCTCGGAATTTGAAAGCGTCATAAGTCCGGAACCAGCCGTGTCTCGGCTGGACCTCCGTTATTGTAACTCTAACAAGTCACCACGATATTGTTAGGGGCTAACTTAACTACTAGTTATTATATGAGATGTCAAATAACATATTTTTTCTATAACATATATTAAGACCAGTACTGATCGTTTTTTAAGATAATCATAATCTTACGTTGTTATGTCACGTGACCAGGACGCCTGAAATACGAGTAAGTATGTATTAAGTAATTTAAAAAACGATCAGTCTAAAACCGTTCAATTTTCCTACCAACAACAATGTCAAAGATTTCGACCTAATTTAATTCGTTTTCGTTCACTTTATTGTTTTTTTTTTTAATTATTATTATTATTATTTATTCGATTACTATTTTGGCAGATATATCGCACTAAAAAAACTGCATCAAAAAATAGAGGAGCACATATGTATGTTTATCTCGACGTATGGTATTCACCACAAAGTAACTCTTATTATATAAGTTATCCTCACGGTAAACTCTGTGACGACGTGGTGTCATCCCATCCCATCCGTAGCCGTGAAGGATCGCCGCATTTGTACCTTAATGAGGAGACTACAGGCTGTCAGCCGGCATTACGACACGTCTCGCCGGTGACACTTTAATGGCCACAAATTGAAAGAAAATGATGCCTTTCATCAATAACCGTAATTTGAACACAGCCAGTCGATCGACACGTCATTCACTCCTCCATGGCTCGCTTCTTTGTTCCGCTCCGGCTAAGAAAGTTTCCTTTTGTTATTATTTATATTAAAACCAATATTTTCGTCGGTGTAAAATTTGCGTGTAATTTATTGGATAACTAAATCAATATGGTTTGAATATTGAGAAGCGGGCATGTCCTGAGGAAGAGGACTAGGTGCGGTAAAGGTGTGCTGCATGTAGGGATGGCTTCAAGGTCCTGTGGGTAGAGATGAAACGTCTCATCTCCATCGTCTCGCTGAACAAAAGCTCAATAGGCCAGTTGACTTTTGAAAACTTTGTTCATAATATACCTTTAATATCTTCGTTACCATAAAATTATATTATTTAAAAAAAAATCTTTATTCAATTTGCATAAAAAATTGCTCAAACGTCGTCGTGATATGACGTCACTCACTACTTGTGGAACGAAACTGTATAGGGAGAATGTAAGAGGTTTATAATTACAAATTAATTTCTCGTATTATAAGTATTGTATCCCAGGGTAAAACGTGAATTTAAAAGTTGAATGAGCATAACAGTCAGATCGTGTTCTCATTAATGCATTAACGTCGAATGCAGGCGCTTGACGAGCACTAATTAATATCGACCAATCCACGACAAGCGCCGCCTCGGAAACAACAGCCGAAAACATCGGACGTGGACCAGTTATTGCGAAAAACTACCACCCAATTACTTATCATCATTAATATCCCGCCTTAACTCGACACGTACCTACCCGTATAATTTGTTGAATATTTGTAATCGTGAATGATTCAGCAGAGACTGAATATCCAATTCGAATGACTTTCAACTTATTTATTCCCCTTGAACTACACGCATTCCACTAGAAAAGCGATATCCCATGCTACGGACAGTTATTATATAAACTGGCATGGAGCAAAATGTGTCACCCTTTTACACGATTGAAAAGAAATTCCAACAACCAGCGGCGGCATTGCGTAGCACGTCTATAATCAGCCGCCTTCCAGGCTGATCAATATCCGGGAGCGCCACTTACCGTTACTGTCACACGGCTTTTAATCACAACCAATCATTGGCCATCGGCCAGTCACTCCTCGCCCGATTACAGGGGACGTTATTTGAGGTATAGAAATTATTATCTGCTTTTGATAAAACATCAGAATAATGAATTTTCACTTAACAAGGTGAAACAGTTGTTTCATAGAGCATTGTTTATTATTTTATAAAGTCGTTCAGCAATCCAATGACATTGAGAATACTACACTTGAAGTGTTCGTTCAATGCGCTATGTAAATAATTGTACGAGCTCGCTACGAACTTCTAGTACGCAAGTGTTGCGAAGCTCCAAAGCTCTAACGTAAGTGCTACGAGGGCTCTACAAGGATCTACGCAACAGCTAAGAAAGTTGATTTATTCAGGCAAAACAATGTTGAAGCGCAATCTTGCGTTTCAATATTGTCGTGCCTGAATAAATCAAGTTTAGGCTAGTAGTAATCTGTGCCTAAACATCTATACAGACAAACAGTGTAATATGTAGTACAGGGCACATTTTGAAGAAAATCGTAATAGACATACCTTTCTACTGACTCGTTCTCAGACAGTTGTGACCGCATTGAATAGAGTTCTTCTATTAACCTCAATCCATTGATTAAATAGTGCAGCGGTTTCTTTGACCACTTTTTAATTAACAAATGGAGTGAGTGACGTCGCAGTGATATTTGCGCGCGTGTGGCGACACTTTTAATTATTGCCTCGGGTGAGTCTGCAACTCTACCACTGCACTGGGATCATCTTCATTCGCGCAAACCTTAGAGTGTATTGTTAAAATTTTAGTTTTCAGGCGATGAACTGCACCTATTTCACTGTATTTGCGTCACAAGATGTAGTTAATTAGAGGCAGCTGCCATCATCTTCAAACGCGCTTACCATTGAGTCTTTTGTTCTAACTTCTGTTGACGGGCGCTGAGCCGCGTAGAAATGTATCCGCACCAAGCGATACGATTGGAGGCCATTGAGCGGCTGCCAATGTATCCGGGATCAATATATCCGTTTAGAGTTGGCGTGATCCTGTTTATTAATTTCGGATATCGGATAGGAGTAGGTCAGCCCCGACGTGATGGGTTTTGTTTATACGCTTCGCTACTGCCAGTTGTTTCAACGGAAGTTTCGAGAATAAAGGATTTTTCAGCTGAGAGTGGGTATGGATTTGAAGCTTTTTGGTTTAGAATCTCGTATTGCCGTTCAGTTATGCAACAGACACAGGACAAATAACTAGCTTCCGACAAACAATCAAGACATTCAAGTCACCTGATCTTGGCTAAATCTGTGTTATAGAAATACTAACCAAATGGAAACGGTAAGATCAGGCCTAATTATAGTGGGACACTGATAGTTGGGCTTGATTTAATGGCAACGGTCGACATGAGAGCCTATAGGTCGGTTTTAAGTTCAGATGGGCTCCCGTAGGCGGAGACACATCGCTTCTAATGGTAACACACCTACACACAGCTTCACGTGGATCTATGAGTTCCCTTTGCACAACGAATTTGATGGCTTACTCATAGACAATATTATTTATTCAAGTTCATACCGATTGTATGATCTATTGTACTTATTTTCTTTCTAAGAATTATTCAATAAATATTAAGAGAATTTTATCTCAAAAGGATTAAATGATAAGATCGAAATAAAAGGCCTTTTAGAGAAAAATGTTGTACCTATATGAAAAATATTTATTTTACCTGTTATTGTAGGCTTGTTATCTAGCTCTCGTAAAGCTTTTTGTCTTAGATCTTTTCTCTCAAACACTGATATTATTAGACGAAGCACAACTCCGGCCCCAGTGCAAAACAAGCAGTGTGGTAACTTGAAATTAATTATCCTCGGGACGCTGCGATCAATCAAACCATTTGAACCAAAGCGTCACTGAAATATAAGACACGGGATTTGTAGTAACGGATATTACCATATAAATAAAACGTCAAGTGCGAGATGGACTCGCCCACCGAGCTTTGTTTCGCTAAATGATTTTAAGTCAACGGGATGCAGTTACCCTTTATGTTTCGTTTCGAGAAAAAGTGCAATATACTTTTTTCAGGTTTTTCCCTTTACTTTTGCTATAAGGCCCGGCTTATTGCCAAACTTCATGATTACGATTGAAGTCAACGGGAAGTACCCTATAGGTTTTGTGTGCATGTGATTCACGAGGAAATTTCAAAAAATTGGGCTTAAACTTCTGTAACTTTTGATTGCGTTGACTTATAGTCTGTAATGTCTTACAAGTCTGATTTATATCACGACTTTAAGAAGTTACGGACTTGGATATTTGATTTTAATTCCAACACGATAGCGCTACACGTTTCTGAAAAAAGAGTATTGACAGACGGACGGACGGACAGACGGACAACAAAGTGATCCTTTAAGATTTCCGTTGTTTCCTTTTGAGGTACGTAACCCTAAAAGGGGTTTGATTATCTTTAGTAAATAAAAATATATAACAAGCTGATGGGTATCTTTCTATCATAGTTAAGTAAGGTGCGAGCGGTGAAGATCGTCATCCACCGCTGGCCGTTACAATACTAAAAACTACGCTGCCGTTTGTTATCTATAAGACCGTTAACCCTCCAATGGTCATTTTTGAATTTTTATTGGAAACGGATCAGTATCTTTTCGTTTAACAACCATTCCAAATTCTAAATAGTTCCAGATGTATAAAATCATTGGCAGTTAAGTGACAGAATTTTTGACTTGTTCTTAACTTGTGAGCAATTAATCCACAATACATAGCTAATACGTGAGTACTTTAACTGCTCAATGCAATAAGGGTTTCTTATTAAATAGGATATACACACAAATTATTTGTCAACGTGTTTAAGAGTTTTCCAGATTTCTCGAAAACTACTTTTCGGGGTTAACGGCCTTCTGGTTAACAGACGGCAGTATGATAAATAAACGACATTCATTATGAAACTATAAGCGACAGGCCTCTTATTTATAAGCCTTTCGTAACTGTAAGCAATTGATATATGCTTGCTTTCTTCTGTTGTAAATATTCGATAAAATACTGCTAAGCCTGGCTTAGCCATTACAGTTAAGTCGATAGATTTTTGATATAAGGAGGTAGGTATCTAGTAGGGGCAGTCTCGACCTTCTGGGTATATACACTGTGGCAGCCGGATGATCACTGGCCGACATCAATCTTCATTACACGGGGCGCTTTTACTGCAAGCGCCGAGACGCCCTAATATATTTATGGGCTGTACTTTATGGCCCCCCTAATAGCTGGGGCTCTACAAATTTACCATGGACTGGAAATATTGTTCCTCTTATCTCTTATAGAAGCTGTTATAATCAATCGTTCACTCCCTCATTGCTACCATACCAATCAAGATTTGCTTACCATGGCCATTTTGCGTGTTTAATGGCTACGTGTCACCTGCGTGGCGGCAGCGTGGTGGTGGCGTGTTCCACTAATTAATATTCATAATCGCCAAAGAAGCCGGTAGTTTATCTTAACCGTTTTATGATAATAATCCCGCCTCCGCCAACGGTCGCCATTGTTTCACCGTAATTGGGTATAACTCATTGGCTGATGAATTTTGTTGTTGTTGTTTTTGTTATTTAGCGACGTAAATAAACGAACGAGCGTTCCGCCAGGTGGCACGACAAGCCGATTTGCATCCTTTTGTACATCCATTAATCGGAAAAATATACATGAATCGATTCAACCTCTGTAGGTTTTTGGAATTTTTTTAGAGTTAAGCAAAAATGGCTTTCCTAATAAACGAGTTTCATAGTAAGTTTCACGTCAACAAAGTTGAAAAGATTTTGATTTGAAAGACTTAAATTGTATTAAAACTGAATGTTTCCCTCAATAAGCGCGTAGGTACGGTGAGTAGGTAAGTACATACATAGTAAGTACGGCAGGTATGTAAGTCGACACTCATTATATTTCCGCGTCCGTTGTTTGCGGGAGACGCGGAATGGAAGGATCGTGTTGCTTCAAGTTCACTCAAAGCGCATTTGTGCTGGAAACAGGTTTACTGGTGCCCAACAATTGTAGGCTAACTAATGTAGAAATGCATTAGTAAAATATGTAAAATTGAATATGAAGAGGGTGGTTATCACCTTCACTCGACTAATTGTTATTTTGTCAAAGGTTTTTGTAACAAATGAACTACAAGGAAGAGGAAAGCACATTTGGCGATCTTTATCTGTGTTATTTTTGATAATGTAAATTAGTGCTTGTTGGAGCTTCTTTACTGTAGAGGCTGGCACAAGTTTTCATTAGAAATGCGACTTAAGGTAATGACTATGCAGCTACAGCCACAAGCTCCGGAAGTAAGTAATTATATTATTTAGCGTCGAAGCAGCAGCGTGGCTGCGGCTGCTTTAGAATATCAGACAGTTTTTACGAGCTTCTGGGATTCCGAAGATTATAGAACCGAGGTAGAGAGTGGGTCTCTACTAGCTGTGTTGTGAATCTTAATAACACTTTTAAATTCACTGCAGTATTTTCTATTAATGATTCCGAGTGTTTGGTGCAGCCCACCTGAATCCAAATAACCAGGAGCGCGAGCACAGACTTCTTTAATGATCGATCCCACATTTGTTTCTGCTGATAAAATTCGATAAAAATAGACCGTTCTTTACTTAATTTTATCGACACCAGAGACAAATCTGTGCTTATCGATTCTTATCGATGTCACTGCTTGCGCTCCTGGTTATTCGAACTTCCTTCACCTGTAAATGTTTTGTGAAAATTAAATAATCTTCGTTTATACAGTGTGCCACGTGGCATGTGAATTTGACTTGTCTAAGTGCTTATTTTGTAATCCTAAAGAAATAAAGTTATTGATTCTGATTCTGATGTGAACTAAGCCGAAATGATGTGATTCTGGACCAGAGGATCAACTTGTGTATAACGTTTTTTGAATTTCGAATATCTTTATTTTGTTATTTTCAAAACCAGTATTTTATCATTTAATATAAAAAAAGACATGTATTTATTTATTGCGTCATATTATTCGACCACATTAGAGAATACCACAGAATTGGGAATAATAAGTTACTATTTCCAATTCTGTGGAGAATACACACAATATGTACCCAGAAGCTGCGGCCCGCGCCTTTGCCCGCATTTTATCGGGATAAAAAATAGCCTATATGTTATTCCAGGTCCCAAACTATACCCATACCAAATTTCAGCCCAATCAGTTAAATAGTTTTTGCGTGAAAAAAGAACAAATATCCATACATCCATACTTACAAACTTTGACATTTATAATATTATTAGGATATAAATCCTCTGAAGTTTCAAAGCTAAATAATAATGTAAGAATTCACTTAAAATAACACGAATATAAAGAAAAATATTTTTTATGTATTTATCGATAAGAGTATAAAAAATTTGATCCATCTTGGGATCCCGATACACCTCCTTAGAGACAAACTTAGTAGACAGGTTTCGTGGCACCCTGTATATAGTTCATACGAGCAAGATAGTTTCCAAGAAGCTGAGCCGAGACGAAGGAGGGCTTCCATCCACTTGTCCCGGGTCGGATATTACCCGCCGTGTAATTGGCAGCTCTCGGCAGCACTCGGTGACACTCGTCGCCCACACCTGCAGCGGCGCGACTAACTAAATGACATCAAGTCATGCTCCCTTCGTGACTGTATCAAATTTCATACTTTTTTACCAATTGAATTAAAACTCCTTCGTTCTAACAAAGTTTAAAGTACTCCTTTTAAAGTAAACCTTCAGGGGAGGCGCGGGCGAGCGCTGCGCTCCCTACGGACTGCGGACTGCAGGCGGGCTGTGACCATATCTTTGCCAATAATAGTAAATATTGTATCAATTGGCAGGTAAACATGGCCTACATCGTTACCTCATCGGAACATAGAATTTTGTACCTCCAATCTCAACCCATAAGTTGAAATCGAAACGAGAAGTAAAAAAATCGGTATAGCTTCTTCCCACTCGTTTCTCCAGCATAAAAAGCATATTATTATATGGAATTTTAGACCTGGATTGGCTACTTCAGTTCCAAAATTGCATAATAGATGTAGTTTTAAATCTTGAGGCACGTACATTACACGTATGCAAATTTCAGCCCGATCCGCTCAGTAGCAAACATTCGAACATCCATCCAAACTTTCGCATTTATAATAATTAGTGAGATGTTAGTTCTATAGAATCTCATATTAACGTAATTGATAAATCGGCGTGTGAAGTGAAAAAACGTCAAAGAGACTCACGACCATGGCGGGAAATAATTCTACGAGCCTAATGGAAAATACACGGTCCATGTTCATTAGAAGATAGTTCAGTAGTTCATTGATACGATGCGGACTATATTCGAATGGATCTCAATATAAGTTGATCTGTAACGTTTTACCATCGTCTGCTTTCATAATATGCTGCGCATGCTTTCAATTCAGAAAATTTAATCTCGTTTTTGCGGTTGTTAATCAAACAAACCTTTTTGTGCGGAGTTTACGGTAGACAATAGTCACCACTTAATATGTTATCATAGTCGGTAGATTACATTTACCGCCGAGCCCTGATTATTTACCACGAGGTGTGAATGTGAACGCCCAGTGGACGCGTGTGAATGACGTCGCATCATGACACCGTGTCATGACACGCGGCATGCTAACGTGTCACATTACGTAAACTGCCGGCTCATGCAATCCGCCAGATGGCATAATAGAGCCGTTGTAAATCATGACGTCATAACGACTTTATTTTAATTACGCAATGGAACCTTTTTACTTCTAGGTTAATAGCCTGCGGCGTGTACCTACGAATAATACGACGCTTTTAACTCTTGGTATTTTCTTACTATACGGATTATAATTTAACCATGTTCCTGTGTATAAAATGTTCTTAAAATAAATGTAACAAGTATTATTTTATAAAAGTATAACAGTAGGTGAACTAAATATCAACGTAACTAAGGCAGCCTCTACCTCTGCATTAGTTAAGATTAAAATACCCGCATGTAATATTGCATCCATTAGTTATATTAGAACAAAGATATGTCTCCACAATGGCCGCCGAGTAGTGCACATTACGGGAGTGATACCGCACAGCTCGGGTGTCTTACTCATCAGTAGAAGGGACACTAGCCTCCACCTACAAGCTGCCAACTTCCTCTAAAGGCCAACCGTGCAAATTAATTTCTGTTTTTATTTACATTTAAACTTTATGTTTGCCCCAATAACATTTAACATTTTGGTTAAGAAGCGCCCTGAAGGCAGTTATCAAATGCGAATGCCTGACAGTTACAAAAGTATTTTGCGATAAGATATTCAATCACCGAGTAGTTTGGTCTCAATAAAGTTCTAAGACGGAACAAACACTAAGCTGTAAGAACTCGACGTGACTTCTGCAAGAATCATACCTATTCCGTGGAGGCTTATAACGAACCGTGAATAATATGAGTCGACTAGAGCACGAGTCACCGAGACATTGTGTAGCACACGAGATATAGTGGAGCACATTATTGTAGTCTCGCATAGTGTTCGGTGAGCGTATGACAAACTTATTAGGCAGAGTAGCGAATAGGTGGTTTGTTTCCCAAAGACAACGTCCTCGTGGAGAGAATTGGCTTCTTAATCGCCACTTGGCGACCTTCTTTTGTTTTACAAGTAGGTACCTAAAGCTAATTTAAAAGTTAGCATTCTAAAATATCGCACCAACTCCTGGTTCTTTCCTGCAGGAGTTCACTGAATTTTATCCTAGAATGTGGCTAATCAAATGCGCAATAATTTAAAGACACTTTGCAAATCTCTTTGTCATACTTGGTATTTTTGTTATTCATATAGTTTGTTAAGATTATGTTCAAAGTTAACCATAGCAAAAAGTATGTACAGCATTCAACCTGTAACATTAATTGAGTCCGAAAAGCTTTACTAACTTAGTTTCCTTTCTAAAAAGCTCCCCACAGCTCCAACTAATTTAACAGCAAACAAACTACACGAAATATTTTCTTGTGCAATGTGCGGCGGCCACAGAGAGGTCAAATAATTGCGTAGCTTAATTTTAGCGACCACGGCGAGCCAGTGAGCCGCGAAGTGCGCAAACACCGCGGGGCGGACTGTCCCTAATAAAATGACAAATTAACAAGCTTTTTTCGTTGCAGAGAGACGGCCGACTGAAACGGTCCAGCTTTAACATCTAGTGGCGCATTGAACGTACTTCTCGCTACTTAGTTATCTTGTTTACCATCTGTGATCCATTTACTCTACAGCTCTAGTTATATTGCTAACAATTACAGAACATTTCCCAGTTTAGTTCTAATATACAGTAGTAAAAAAATAATCTAAAATAAGACGGAGAAATAGTCGGTCAATAGTCTGTGAAGTCGAAATAATTCATCCCTAACCTGAGGCCCGCGCGCGGCGTTTATCAGTGCACAGAACACAACACCGCTAACTACTGAATTAACTTTTAATTGTACGTCTCACTGGGACTCACACATACACAACTATGTTCACTTTTTTGAACAAGACCTGTGACCAGGGTGAGCGTGTATTTACTTTAAATTAAACAGTTTAGATAGACGGAAAAAGCTGTTTGAGTTGGCTTTGTCTTTGTAAGATTGTCGGTTTATACCCGGATATACAGTACTAACTTTAGTAGAAATAGTTAGAAAAGTAATAAAGTATGCAAAATAAGTGAACTGCATACAGGATGCCGCGTTGGCCGCGACACCTGAAGCGACGGGCGGACGCCAAATTCAAATTCAGCTCACAGGCACAAGTTGGAACTCTCCCTGCTACCAATATTTCTGGATGCTGAGCGGCCATCCCGGGAGGCTCCCGTAAGCTGCCCCGGACCCTAAATCTGCTGATTTACAATGAAAAATCATAAGTTTCCTCCTCTGAAGGTTTTATACCACAGAATCATTGGTGTGCAGAAAGGATTTTTGTTGCAAACAATTTTTAGACGTCGTCCATTTGCTTCTTTTTCTTCAAAGTGAAGGAAGTCAGAGAAGCAAACGAAACGACCCACCGGGTGAAGGTAAGTGGTTTGGTTTATCTCGTACATCTTACATCAGGTGGGTCGTAGTCGGTATACAACAACGTAGTGTGCTATACCGCATTCAATAAAACTTTTCCGCGACATTCCTTCACCTCCTGTTCCAGAATTTATTACTGCGTAGATAAGACGTAGCCTTGTATCAGGGATGGTAAGTGACGTTTCGTAAAAGTTACCATTACCCGGAGCAGGTAGGTAACGGTGGAAAAATTCGGAAATTGCTTACAACTTGCTACGTGACTGTCGAGTCGTTAGTATCGATAGTCGGATGGTTGAGAATAAATGAACCAAGATCCATGGCTAACATTGGCTGGTGTGATGTTCGCCCGCTACAGTAACTACCTACATGGTGGTTGGTACAGCCACTTTTTCAGTTGCGGCCCCGCTTTATGAATTTTGCAGTGCACCTTATTCACAAAAAAAATTAGAATATGTAATGAATTTACATTGTCAACGTTTTTTACGATAGCGTCGCGTCGGCTCCTATAAAAACCGTGCTACTACTTATTTAGATCCTTGTCTAGAGGCTATAGTTAGGTACATCACATTTCTCATCTAGGTACTTTATTTATAGATTCCCTTTAGCTGACTACCTGCTGCGAAGGTCACATACATTATACCTACCTCCTCATGTCGACAGATGTTCCGATAGGTACCTACCTTTCTACTTGTACTTTGTGAATATCTTTATCGTCTGTTTGTGAGTTCAGTTCTCTTGGATTCTAGTTTGACTATAAGAGATGTTAAGCTGAATTATATTAAATGAACACCTAATTTACTTACTTATATAGGACTTGGCACATCAGACACTTTTTCGAAATAGACGACGAACTTATAATTGAACTAGGATTTATTAAATAGCGTGCAAATTGAATGAAAGTGCCGCCGCCGTAAGTACGGGTAGATAATCCTGCCGAGCTAAATAAACCAATGTTGAGATAAACAGCATGCCAGATGGTGCGGGGATTAGGGCCGAGTAGTCTACACGAGCTGTCGGAGCGAACTGGGACCTGTTTTAGCTGACAAAACATTTACCTACTTATTAGGTATTGCAGAGTTTCATTCCTGTAATATAAAAGCAGCACCGTGTGAAAAAAAATACTGACCGCCAACAAAATTAACGTTTTCACTTAAAGTTTGTATTCATTTTTCGTTGCCGCATATGCATGACAAAGGAAAATCCTTTGATTATGTTGTGAATTTTCAGCAAACGATATCACTGGCTTGGTATTCTACAAGCTTTACATTTTTTAAAGCTGCCGATCGACTGCATCTCGGCTCTGTAATATCTTTAGTGCATCTTCAAGTTAGTTAGGGCGAGGACTCAAACTTGATAGACTAAAGATTCAATTGGGACTAAATAATTTGAATGAAAATGTTGAAGCTTCGAGAGAAAATTGAAAATTAATAAGTTCTCGGAAATAACACATCAAATTTACATTTTGGTTCCAATGTTTTGTATTCATTCGGACAATCGCTATATTAATAGTTCTTTGTTTAAGTAGGTAATGAAAATTAGAATGAATTTATTCCATCAAATCTAACCCCAAATACGTGATTGCGAACAGCAAGCCTTTAAGAAGGTAGCGGGTAAACAATGACACGCCGTACGGGGCTGCTATCCAGCCGGAATCGCCGCCATCAATCTTAATACTGAAAGCTATATTTTCCTCGTGGCCGCGCCCGCTCCCGCGCCCGCCGCCGCCGCCGCCGTGTCAATCAGGCTGATAGCGAAAATTCGGAGATTGCACTACTCACATGAAATGAAAAACAAAAAGGACTCGATCGTTTACCAAGTACCTAACTACAGTATTTCAGCGTGGTAGCGTAATTTTATCTTATAGTAACCTTACTTTACTTGCCTGAAACAAACAAGAAACAAAGGTTTCTTGAGGCTCCAGTTGTGCTCAATAATTTCTGATGCAAAAAAAAAAGTACATAAATTTTAAGTACATTACATACATACTAGGATGACTTCAGTTTTTCTATAATATAAGCTTATTTTATGATGCACGAACATATAATAGTAGATATAACAATGACTGTGCTTCGTTGTACCGACTGCATCAGTGTCCTAGGCGCGCCTAGGCCAGAGTAGGTATAAGAGCTGAGCTAAGCGCTTCCTTGTCTGACTGTGTCGCAGCCATTGTGCCCTTGTCCCAGCTCCATTGTCATTATTTATTGAAATATACCATTACCAGCGCCTGCTGTCGACTGCGACCCCAGAACAAAACCCTAAATAATTATGTCGACGAATAATTACGGGTTGTTTTGATTTGGAAGTCAACTGTTCGGTGCGGACGCGACGCCTTTGTGATTCGATTGCGGCCTCATTTCTTGTATTTATTGTTTCTTGCGAAGATTGAGTGGGCTTGGGGGCTTCACTTGAATAAGTAAAGTTGCTATAATGTTAAAATCATCTTCTTTCATAATAAAAACTAACTGCATATTATACATAACACACACCAATGATCGCAGCAGTACTGTTGTGCTGTCTATAACATGGGTCCTAGAGAATCCCTGCGTGATAAATTCAATGAAATAAATATAATGACAGTACCATGTCAATATATTTATGAAAACTTATTGTACACTCATAGAAATATCGATCAATTCCCTAAAAATTGTGACATACATAATGTAAATCCTAGACATAATAATAAACTCGCTTTGCCCAAAACTAGGATGCACACGATTAGTGTATCTTTTAAAGGGCAATGTATACGCTTCTACAACAAAACTCCGAGTGAGTTACAAAAATTTATCAATAAATAAATTCAAACAAACTATCAAACATATCCTTTGTAAAAAGGCTTATTACAAAATATCAGATTATCTTGAGGATAAAAAAGCATGGGACGACTTTTGCTCCAACTCGAAAACTAACAACCTAACAAGGTAAAGGTTTCTTGTTCGCTTCTTTACTTTACCTTAAAAAGATTGAAGTGAGCAAAAAATCAAAGTGATCACTTTATTTCCCTGTTTTACTTATGTGATTTAAATTTTGTGACGTGTCCAAGAGTCCTGTAAGGTCTAAAGGAAATAAAGCACTTTGATATTTGATATTTGATCTATGTGGCGCGGCCGCGGCAGGCGAAGACAATCTCCTTCTCCTCGCGTTCGATTCCCGCCTTGGTACAAATATTCTTCCGATCTGCAAATATTTGTTCTGGGTATATTTTCTAAGTATAATAATAAATGTATATATGTATCTTTGTGTGTATTGTATTATGTATGTATATCCCTTATACCTACAAAACAAGCTCTGCTCATGCTGCTGTCCAGTCCAGCATTATTTTTACACTTAGATTTGAGTCAATTTGCTCTTGCTATATAAAGTGCTCTTTTTTGTAAATGCACGCGTATATTCAAAGGGCTGAGCCCTTGACACAGCCGCGTAGGGCTCAAGTGGCGAGATAGAGCACGAGACAAAGGGAGAACACAAAAGGAGAAACTATCGAGAGTCACAATTAGGTCACACGCACCCTCGGCGGGGTGCCTGAAGGGCGGTAAATAGCCTCGCGCTTGATGGGAGTCCGTTTCACTTCGAGTGGTGAGTAGCTTGCTCTGGGTAGCTTTGATTTTCTTTTATACAAAAAGAAACTCAATCGAATGAAAATACAGGGTTACACATTAGCTAAGGAAAGCGATTTACTTTATAACTCTGTCATATTTATAAATGTTATTTTTTTGGGTCAAGAGTACGCGCATAAGTAAAGGCGGTAATGAAAGTAGACCTTAAGTTATTGCTAAGCAGGCTCCTCAAGGCGCGGATATTGGCGCGCATTCCTGTAAGGCGTGTTTACACGTGCGCCGGAACTTCATTACCATCCGCAGTGTGGATACAATGTCACGGCGACAGCGATCTATTACCACACTATTAAAGAGCATGCAAACTTATACAGGGTGCATGTAACATTTGTACTAAATCAAAAGGGGGTTCGCGAAAAGGGAATAACGATTTTTTGAATTTACAATATTTATGAGTTTTTATTTTTGAAAATAATATGTTATTTTCCTTTTCGATTTTTTTACTGGCTCTCTTGCATATAAACTTTTAACATTACAAAATAATTTCAAAAAATTCTTCAGAAAAACAAGTGTTTTGACGAAATTATTACAAAAGATAATGTCATCCTTTGCCATATCTAAACTATAATAATGCAAGTATAAACGTAAAAGTACACGAACGTAAAGAATAAGGCACAATTTTTTTCCGAAAAATATTTAAACAATTTTCGATTGCAAAAATCGTAGAACAAAAGTACATCAACTCGGGGTTCAGAATCACTCTCTTTCGGCTTAGTACACATGTTTCGTGGCACCTGATAGACGGCGAGTCAAATTAAATAAGGTAGCGAGCCAAGTGAGTAAGTAATTTGTATTTTGTGATAGATAAGGGCCTTCTGTTATTAATAAATCTCTTACAAAGAATCAGTTGTATCGGACGTCAATCAATGCGGTACCATTTGTTTTAATTTGTTTATACTTTTTAAAAAATAGAATAGAATGTAATAGAAAGGAACAAAATAGAATAAATGTGTTTCATAAATAAATTTAGCGATAAGGTAAAAATCCAACGTGTTTTTCACACACACACATCTAATTTCGACACCGATCAATCGTGGGGTTATTTTTCGCCCTTCAGGCATGGTGGTCCTTCCTACTAATCCTACTAATATTATAAATGTCACATTTTGTATGTATATATGTATGGATATTTGTTACTCTTTCTCGCAAAAACTACTGAACCGATTAGGCTGAAATTGGGTTTTTTTAAGTTTTCTAGGCCACCTTAAGAAAAAACGTGCAAACGTTACTAAGATGTATGCAACTAAAAAAAACATCTACAATTAGGAGGCTAAACTTGCAAAGACGCTTCTAGAAGTAGCGGCCGCATGTCCTTGGTCCGCGCGCGCCGTACGAAGGCAGCGAACTACTCCGTTACCTGACACATCCGTTTTCTCATGCAAATGGCCGCCGCCGCAAATAGCCTTGTTTCCGAAACATCCTGACACTAAACGGCTCTCTCTTACCTGGCTGCGCTTTCCTATTTATTTTTTTGCCAAACACATGTAATGTAATCTATGTGAAGTTGCTCGCATGGGATTTGTCCAAATTGTGGAGTAGGTACATATATTAAAGCTTTGGAGAAGGAACTCAAGCCTGATCATGAAGCATCTGATCAAGTAAAACAGTGTTACCTTTTGATATTGCAACGCACTTTGCGCTTTTTTAAAAAATCTTTCATAAAGGAGTTTGAAGATTTTTGAATGAAGGGTGGCTCTAATATCTTTATATTTGTTCTAAATCGCGGCGCACAATGTAAGTTACATGGTTGGGTACTCACAGTAAGGGACCTGGTAAGGGACACTCAGACAAATAATAAAATGCTCCATGCCCTAAAGCGTCAGGTTACTGAGATACTCACAAATGAAAATAAATATTGCTCTATTGATTTGAATGAATGATTCCGCGGAACCGCTTTAGGAAATTATGTTATAAGAAAGTTATTTTTTATTTGTATAAGTAGGTATTCAAATATATTACTTCCATTGAGCTTTGCGATTTTGTAAAAAGAAACAGTATAGTAGACCGATGTTAGGGACAAAATCTTCAATATAAAGTTTTATCGACTTTTGATATGGATTTAACCTTGTTTTCGTATATCAAAAGGGTAGCTCTATTAGCCCAGAAACTGAAATGTAACAGACTATAACGAAATCTCGACCTTTGACCTTCAATAACAACGTAGGTACTTATTTGTATAGTAGGCGAATGCGCCGCCGTTTTACAACCTAACATTACCTATCTTTAGGATCCTGCCGATTCTTGTTATGTACATATGTATATTTGAGAGAATATTGGTAGCTAGCGAACATTTTTATATACAGTGTAGTATCATTTAAGATTCCATGTAAACATGACTCAAATGATAAAAAAAGAATTTGGACAATCCACACAGCATCATCTAGCCCCATGCTACGCAGAACTTGTGTTATGAGTACTAGATGACTGATATAGATAGATATTTTTTATTATACATAGAAAATACCCAGAATACCCGAATCAAATATTTGCAGATCGTACAAACATTTGTACCAAGGCAGGAATCAAACCCGCAATCTCCTGCGTCGCAGGCAGACCTTCGCCCGCCGCGCCACATCGGTCGTCGGGACAGTAGGTAGGTACAGTACAATTACAACCAGTGTGCCTGACTAAACGGTAAGTATCTGGTTCAATCCTAGATTTTGCTCTCTCTAGCTACTCACTGAAAAAGCTGACCAAATATCCGAAATGTAGTTAAACTGTTAACATCTTAGCATTATAAAGTTTTATTAGAATGTTTTGTCGGCGGCGGCGGCTCCGGCGGCGCACGCCTCGAAGTCACATCACTAACGTACAATTTAATCACACGCCCCCACTTCATTACCCGCCGCATTCCGAATTAGACGGTATCGTTCACATTATACGGTCCCATTCCGCCTGACAGTTTTAGTGGGGGCGCACGGGGTGTTCGCAGGGACTTGTAGTATCATTATCCATTATCATACTTCAGAATGGGATACACACATTAGGATGGAAATTAGCTTGTCATTATACAGGCGACGTGCTCCGTATGAATGCTAAATGCGCGGTAATGAGGCGGGCCTGCACCGCGCGGTCCGCGGCAGGAGAACGCGACTACACTGGGAGGCCTCAATTATAACACGTTCGCAGAAAACATCATTCTGTGTTATACCTACTTAATAATCGAAGAACTCAAAGATATAATGATTTAGATGATGATCTCACATAGTACCTAATAATATTACCCGGTCCGCTCGGCTTCGCTCGGTCCCGATCCCATTTACCCGTTTATTTCATACGCAAAGGGTTTTCTGAGAAGGATGGATAGTGCGAGCGTATCTCTTCTCGAAAGCGTATGAATCTGTGTTGTTTAGGGAATAAAAACTAATACTGCTTGCTCAACCGACCAACGTAGAGACTACTTCACTAAGTACTCTAAACTTTATACTACTTGGAAACTGAAAAGTTTTAACTCTAAAAGCTACTCCAGTCATCTCGTGAAGTCTAAAATATTGATTTATCCTGTTGTAGTGATGGACGATTCAAAAGGAAGAAAAGCGAGAAATACATACTAATAATTACAGCATCTCAGCGTCAATGTCGTGTCAATCATAATTATACGAAGTCTTTCCAACGAACCGCTCCTATTGTGGTACAATTCAATAGCAAAGTGTTAATGATATAATAGCAAGTCCTTCATTGTTCCAGCGTAATTCCATTCTTATAGACAAAGCGGCGCCGCCCGCTACAATGGAGTGCGAGTCAGCTCACCTGCAGCGACTAACGACCGATGCAAATCTCGAAGAGTACTATTACGGTACCGGTTGACACATGCAAATCTCGAAGGGTACTATTAGGGTGCCGGACGACTCTTGTTAATGTCGAAGGGTGTTATTAAGGTGAGGCGGAGGCGACGCGACCAGAGCGCGGCTGAGTGCGTCGAGGGCTTGCAATTTGCCGCACACCACATTCACATCACACATCACTTCCGTAGAAAACTGTGACATCGACTAGATTTTTCTGTTAGGCCAGTATTTTTACATTAAGTCTAGTGGAAGCAAAAGTATTCACAAATCGTAATGGTTCCAGCCTTTGAAACCATCAGAACTTTAAAATTTTAATGGACCCAGTTATATGTGGAACCGAACTGTGGGACCAGCAGATCTAAACCGCACTAATTGGTATTATTCTTCATTTGTTTTGAACAAATATAGGAAGGTATATTTTAAGATTATTTCAGAAATAAATTAAATCTGTTTCAATTTCTTTTTGGGTACCTATTAGATAATGTTATCCTGTTACATTTTATAATCTATACTTATAATAAAACTGTAACAAGTCCAATTCTGTACATTGAAGACATTTTGAAATTTTTTTTGGAGTGCACTCTATTATCGATACTGATGCCAAAATTTTTTTGTTTCCATCATGTCTGTCTGTCTGTCTGTCTGTCTGTATCTTGGCCGCGCATAGCTCCGAAACTACTGAACGTATTTAAATGAAACTTGGCAGGATTTGAGTTCATACTACGAGGAAGGTCTTGTAATACTTTATATCCTGGAATTAAAATAACGGCAAAACTACTGAATGGATTAGCATGATTTGAGTTCATACTACGAGGAAGGACATAAAATACGAGTCCATACCCCAAAGTCAACAAAATGATTACAAAATTGTTATTAGTGCCGATAAACGACCTACTGGACAGCATCCGGTTTGTACAAAGCTCTCGCTACCAATGATGTTGCCGTCGTCCTGGTTGATCAGCACTGTGACAGGCGGGACATTGTGCTGCGTGCCCGGGATGACCGCTTGCAATACATTGGCAAAACGCACCAGGCATTTGATGCTCTTCAGTCTCTCTTATATACCTACTGTCGTGGCAAAGACGGATACAACTTTGATCTTCGACTCGGTCTCACGGTTCGGTTCGGTTCCCAAAAATTTTTACCGCCCAACGAAGTGGGCACGGGTCAGCTAGTATTAGTATATAATAAAATGTCAGAGTTTGTATGGATGGATGTATGGATATTTGTTACTCTTTCACGCAAAAACTACTAAACCGATTAGGCTGAAATTCGGTATGGGTACAGTTTGGGACCTGGAATAACATATAGGCTATATTTAATCCCGATAAAATGCGGGCAAAGAGGCCGTGATTAAACATTAAAATCATTAAAAAAAATGAATATAAGAGAAAATCAATAAAAAACATATATGTATGTATGTATATTATAATTTATTTCCATGGGCACGGGCCATAAAGTGACCCGGTCCTTTGGGAGGCATGTGTGGGGCCGAAGCCAACATCACAGAGGACTTTTATGAGAATTAATTTAAAGGCGACAGGTACACATAGCAGGTATCATACTTGATTGCACAATATGATACACCCGAAGATGATATCCGCCAGGTGTAGAGACTATTGCAAAGGAAAATTTAAGTAAAAATAAAACATTTTATTATTATGAATGGATAGACTGGGTAATCGGGCTATGGCGGAGACTATGGACGCTTGCCATAAATAAACTCTCAATAACTGTTACAAGCGGCAGACGGTGGCTTGCTGAATACTGGTTGGATTCCTCAAAATGTTGGCGTAAATGCCGGAAAGGAACAACATCGGTGCGAACGACTGAGGGGTGTCGAGAGGTGAGGCCCCGATTTCAGCATCACAAAGACACATGAGCGGGTTTCTTTGTCATTACGCCATTAGCCACTTCCACCCCCGAGTCTACATCCTAAGATGCATCTCTCGCGACTCCACTCAGACCGTCCAATGAAGGCAAGCTAGAGGTGGGGATCTGGTTCTCTTGGGATACCACTCGGCAAGCGGAGACAGGGAGACAGACTTATTAATTATTATTACTACTAGCCCTGGTCATCCCACTGCTGGACAAAGGCCTTCCCCATTCCATCCACACATCTTGATTTTTAGCTATTTCAGTTGTCTTGAATTTGTCCAAATCGTCCCCCGTCTCCGTCTTGGTCTGGCACGTTGCCTTTTCTCCTGGTCAGGTCGCTAATTGGTGGCTACTTTTGCTAACAGCTCTCCTGGCTTGCGAGAGACGTGACCAGCCCAATCCCACTTCAGTTATGCGGCTTTTCAAGCAACGACAGCGGTTTGCGTCTGAGACTTTGTTTATTATTTGAAAGTAATTAAAAGTTTGACATTTCTTACAATTAGTGTTTATTTTATCAGACTATAAAGATATAAAGTAATTGATTTCTGACTACCTTAAGATGGTACCAGCCTGAATGCTGCCCTGGCTCAGGTGTGAATGTAGTCGCTCTACACTACGCTAATAGCCGCAGCTTGGAGGCAATATTTAATTGGACTAACATAATCAATCCAAAAAGTAATACAGATTACTGACTTCAGAAATGAAACCGTAATATAAAAAAGTACTTACTGTATATTGAAAGTTTATGAGAACTGATAGTCAGTCGAGTATCGTCCTTCTTACAGCCGTAGAGATTTCAGTGTATTGTGGTGAGAATCCGGAGCCAGTGCAGAGAGACACTTGTGCAAATTTGTAGGCGCCTGCCATCGACAGTTCCTTTGTGACTCCGAGAGTCAGATGTTTAATGTATAGCGCGGCGAGGGCCGAGGGCTCCGTGATTAACGGCGAGGCTCCTCTCTTATTCACGACGACTAGACGATGTTCCAGCTTGTTCCGGATGTTCTCTCCCTTATCAGTATTCATCGCTATAAAATACCAACTCGCCAATGAACATTGTGGTTTGCCTTTAAATATTCAAAAACAGCTCATAACAAAGGGGAGAATTCCACACTACTTTTGGTACTTTACATACCTAGTCGGTTTATCGGCTTTCATATTCGCGATCAACGCACAAAGAGTAATACGTGAGTTTCATAGGAAGCAAAAAGGATGGGATTGGTGCGCTAAAATACTGTGAATATTTCACGTGCCGGCGGCGCGGTGTCGGGCGACGACCGGCCGAAACCGGATTGTATTCTATTCCCGGTTCCGGAACAAACGCCAGGATGGTGGCTCTCGGGAATCGCAACATTCAACGAAGATAAATAAAAAACCGTTGAAACTATAGCCATCACATAACCGTACACCTGTGTAGATAATACCATTACCTCGTACTTTTACTTGATATATACCAGTTTGAGAAGAGAAAGCAGGCTTCTTACAAATATTGATACATTTATATATACACTGCTGAACATGTTTCCTCTCAACCAATGCATTTATTGAGTAAAGAGAGACTAAAGGGTAAACAGTTGTAACTAAACAATTGTTAAATTACAAAAGAAGATACAAGGGGAAACCAACTAGCATAGTTGCGAGAATCGCATCTACAATACATTGCATCAGTGATGTTGAGGTCAGGACAAAAATGCTACAAATAAAAATAGATCCGTCTCGTTGAATATTCGCGGCAGCGTAATGTCCTGACTCGTACCTGGCAGATGCATTTGTGACTGAGCCGTCTTGTCAGCGCTGACAGCAGGAGCTGACAGCCGCGGACCGAACCATGCAGGATATACATATATGTAGATAGATAACTCGTGAAGAACTGTGAAGATGAAAAATGACACTAGAGCCAGCTAAAAAATCTGTATCTGTAAAGTAGGTAAAGTTGCAATTTGGAGACGAAAAGTGCCTGTCAAAATTACAAAAAGGTCAAATTCTTAAAATTAAACACTGACAGGGAAATAAAGTGATATTTTTAATATCGGTAGACTATAGTAGATTGTGTCATAAGGGAGCAAAATAATATTTTTACGGCGAGGGCGCTTTTTTGAATCCAGAGCGAAGTGAGAGATTCTACAGTAGAATCCCGAGCGAGCGACTACGTTCAGGATTCTACTAAAGAATCCCCTTTAGTAGAATCCTGAACGTAGCGAGGGATTCAAAGTATGTCGCCCGAGCCAAAAATATATTTTGCGCCCGAGTGATACACTCTACTTTTCATCACCCTCTATGAGAAAATAAAAGGTGCCTCATATTATATTCTAATATTATTATTTAATATAAAATAGTAAGTACATAACAACTAAATGAAATTAAATATTACATAATAATAAATCAACTACATGCTTATATTAACATTTGAGACATTTTCACAATTATGAAAATTTATTGTAACAGTTTTATTAGGATGAAAGATTGTTGTAGATTTCATATTCTGCGTGTTTGAAATGACTTTGGCTCATATTGAGGAAAATGTAACGGTGAATCTCGTTATGTGGATGTAGATGGGCGCGGCGACAGTGGCATGGATGGATTAACTGAAGGTTGCAGTTTAATGTGTTGCACAATGCGTTCACATGTTTTCGCCTTGTTCTCAATGGAATCTTCTATATACCCCTCTGCTACAGCACTTGACTTCCATCCTCCATGTCGCTGGAGAACAATTAAGTCCGCTCCTGAATCTGCCAAAACGGTAGCAGAAGTACGACGAAAACAATGTCCTGTATACAGCTTGATATCTGGAAACTTCAAATAAGTAGCGATTTCTTGTGGCATAATAGAAATTTTATTTTTTCTCATAACTTGTTTGAAGCATTTGCCATTTTGATAACGGACGAAAAACCGATTGGTCTTCATATCAGCAGGACGTAGGTCCAGGTATTTCTCTACAATAGTTTTGTGTTTTCCTTGGATTACGAAGGATCGGTCAATTTTTGTTTTTGTTTCTGTCAGCTTTACTAACAGTAAATCATCCGAGTGATTTTCGACATCATCAACAGTTATGTTTATAAGTTCATTGTCACGACAAGCTCCATGTACTCCGAAAATTAAAGCCACCTGTAACAAAACCGAATGTGAATAAGACAAGTATCTATCGAAGTAAAATTTACAATAAAATGCTCATTTTAAAACACTATGGTTATACTTTACTAATCCACCATACATAGTCACTTACTTTTACGGCAAGAAATACTTTGTCGGGTGCCTCATTAAGGAAAGTCTCCACGTTTTTGACTGAGAACACTTTGGATTTTTTAGGTTTAAATCCATCAGAAATCCTCTTCAGTTACGCTATTAATTTCGAATATGTGTCCAGTTTTACGTCGTTATTAGAACTGACTGTTGATTTTAGCATTGAGTACTCCAAAGAGTGGAAGGTTGTTTAGTTTTGGCTAAGTATTGGACGTAGGCCAAAAACACTGATTCTGAAAAATTATTGGCGCCTCTTGCATTTCTCCATTAAATAAAATTACCATAGGCTTTCATATATTTCTCCCGGGATTTTGCAGGTAATAGATTATCTATCACATTTCTTGCCTCAGTTCGAATACTTTCAGGAGTTAATTGTATTTCACTGTCACTTGAACTTATTTTTCAAAACAAAACCGAATCCGTGAAAATTTTCGAAAACGCGGGCTGTAGTTCGCGCCTTTTTAATTTGATTTCTTTTTTTTCATTCAGCCGGCGCGGCGGCGGCGGCGCAATATGGTCCGTCGCGTCTTACCAGCCAGTATTTATTCAAACAATATTTGCGTTCGATTTTGCTGGCGCTGAAAACTAAGACGTTCCGAATTCAATAACTGCGCGGCAATACACTTTTCCGCGCACTTTTTGAATTAGGAATTTATAAAGAGGAATAAAAGTTCTTTTCTGCCCGCTAAAAGTTCCTTAAAGAAAACACCACCTTTGCGTGCACATAAAGGCGAACAAAGTCGTCTTTTTCGAATAGATGGGATGAAAAGTACATTAACTGTATTTATGGTTTATTGTATTTATATAACATTTATTATATTTACGGAAATAAAGAATTTTGAATTTGACTTTGACCTTAGATGCTATTTTTCGTATTGGAGCAAAATACGTCCCAATTTTTTTTTATCTTCTAGATAGTGTGATATTTTGAAGTAAGCATTTTTACAAAGGATATGTTTGACAATTTGTTTGAATTTATTTGCTGAAAATTTTTACACTCGCTTTGTTGTAAATAGTTGCGCGAGTTTTGTTATAGAAGCGTATAAAAGATAAATTAATTTTGTGTAGACTTTTGGGTAGTTTTGGGCACAGTGAGTTTATTATTATTTCTATCTTGTATTTTCATGTCAAAAAACTTTAACCAATCAATCGCTTTGATGGTTGCAAGATCGATAAATAGGCATCAAGCATCTGCTATCTTTGTTTCCATAAACTAAATACTTATTCTCCGTTCTAAATATGTATGTTGTATATGGTAGAATGTCGGCACACTCACAGCCTCCATTTGGTGTGCGAGTCAGTCGGCTCGCGGCTCTCACTCCGGCCTAGTTCGCAGGGCCGCCGCCCCGAGGGCCGTTACCGCTGAAGAGCCTTCGATAGGGCACGGACGATGGCCCTTAGCTACCGACTTTTCTCGAAACCCCCTAAAACGCTTGCGAGCAACATTTTATAATGCCACCTTAAAAATAATGGATCGTAATCTTTCTACATATTTTAAGCCTAGGTTTTCATTTTCGTCCGTCGCCTTTCCTCATGGCTGACGAATTCGGAGTGGGTTAAACCATGTAGGTCTTTCAAAATAAGATCTACATTGAACTAGGTAACAATTTAAGAATTAGAAAGAACTTTGTAACTCGTTTGTCCATGTTAAATTGGGCGAGGGATAATGAAGTTAAAGCCAACTATGGAAAGTTGAAAATTAAATGATAAATGTGCCTACAGACTATAATCCAATCTGTGCATCCCCGGGAGTCCATCGCTCAGTGACGTCACTCCCCTCTCCCCTTCTCTAACTGATCACTTTGACTAGAAAGCTTCTCAGAACACCGTCGTCATTTAGGTAGATGTTTGCTTGTATAGCACAGAAACGGAATAGGATTTATTTCGGCCAGGTTTATTTTAATACTCGAAGGTAGGTCAGAGTTCCACCTCCCGAGAGAATTACCTTGTAAGAATAAGACACAATCTGAAAAATAAATGTTTTTGTAAATCTCAGGGCAAGATGAAATTTCCATTAAAGCTCCGCCGTGAGTCGTCTGTAGAGAACTTCTGAAAAATTACTGAATAGGTCAATGAGAGATTCATAGAATAAGACTTTTATGGGTTCCAGCCCAATTATAGTAGAGTTAACTCGCATGAAATGATATCTTGCGTCCAAGTATGTAGGAGGCTTTGCAGGTCTCAACTATTTAACCGACTCCGAAAAAAGAAGGAGGCTCTATGTTCGGCTGTATGTGTATAGATGTCTTTTTAAATTTTTATTAATGTTCGTCGATTTCTCCATTAAATAAGGATTGATTTGGGTGGTTCTTTTGCAATATGATCCCGAAGTATAAAATGTGATATAAGTACACTCGACAGAAAATAAACCAGGCCATTTTTCGGATTCCATTTTCTCAAAAAGTAAAAAAATTACAACTATCTAAGTTAGCTCTACAGAAAGTGCGGTTCATGATTATTATATTCAAATGAATGGAAACTCATTGGGATTTATTGAGTGTTTATTAAGGATTTTACAAGGAAGAGTCATTATATTATATGTATAACATATAATTTAATTCCCGCGGGATCAGTATTTGTTCCCTAACACTTTAAGTTGTGCGTCGACCATGTTTTCTGACGCGGGAGTTCCCGACTTCTTCGCAAAAAGACGGACGAGGATAGCAGCCTTCTGGAGTCTTTTAGGTCGCTCTAAGAACACCATCCTGAAGGCTGGTTCTGATTCTCTGGTAAATTTAAAGTATGTACTCATAACATTCAGATCGATTGGGAATAATTGTTCATTTAATTATAAAGTATAATAATACTAATAAACCCGCGGAGCAGCTTGTGGCGAGCTTGTTGGTGAGTAGTGACACCACGGTTACCAAGTGCTCCTGGGTCAGTCTGTTTGGGATTCTAAGTCGGTTTTTAGTTTTTTCAAAACAATCATATTATTTCAAGACCATGATTAATATTCACATTTCATAATAACTTTGATAGCTATCTTATATTAATGTTAATTTCAGGAATTAAATGTCTTCAGCATTTCTGTCGATCAATCACCCATATTGATTGTCACACACAACCTTGAAGGTAATTGAACACTCTACTTACGTATCGTAAGCGTAAGGGACTGCCGCACGGCGACGACGCGACGACGATGGCGCGGCTCGGGGCGCTGCTGCTAGGATTTGTGGTACTACGGAGCTCCGTGCGGTGCACCGCCCTTAGTAACTATCTCTTTCGCCAGCTTTCTTCGAACAAAAACGTCCTTCAAACGCTTTTTTGCTTCGAAACTTCATTTAGACGATCGAACAACAGAATATCGAATCCAATTTTCAAGTTGCACTCGACGGTTACAGAGTATTTTTCATTTAAATATCAGTCGGGCTGATGGAATAAATTTTCATAAAAGACTTGTTTTTTCTACTAGGCATATGTTTAATGAAATATGCTCTGAGGACGGATCACTATTCAAATTGATTCAGTGCCAACGAAGGCTTAGAGCGATTGTTGGATTGTAGCAAAAAATAATAAACGTTTTAAAAAAAAAAACCAGTCGCACTATTTTAATAGGTTGGTCTTGGTAGACGGCCAGTGTTCGTTCCAACTCTCAAACATTTCACATTCTATTGACACTAGCATGTGTTTCTATCTGTAATATTATGTTCGTGGGTTCTTTCAATATTTATGTGTTTGTACTCTATAATAGCTCTATGGTCTGTGGACCAACCTAAAACTTCACAGACAGTTTCAAATCAATAGACCAGACTCGTTTGTAATGTATATAACAGGACAGATTTTCCATAAATGTCGTACCAAGTTCACCAATCAATAATTTGCATTTTGTAAAGACGGTACCTCATACATACATATGTACATACATAGATTCATGATTTACATTAGAGAGAGATACCGTTTTCCTACACAATATTTTACTTGGTTCTTTTAACTTTTACCTACTATATTAGCACCCTCACTAAATTCACATTTTAACTATTAGAAAAAAAAACATTATTTATTTATCTTTTTTTTAGTCGCTTTATGTTTTGGCGGCCGAAACATTTGTACATTATTATATTACTATGTCAAATTACTTGGAGCCGGAATCTCTTTGTGCCGATGTATTAGTAAATAAGTAAGTAACTCATATATTTATCATTTATTTATATATTTATAATAAATATAAATATATACATTTATAATAAATACAAATTTATTTATTAAGGATAAAGTGGTTGTTGGCCGCCGTGGGCTGGCAGTAATGTTAGCGGATGCAGGCTGATATTAATGTTAGAACAACTCGATTTTACCGCAATCATGCATTGTCTTAAAACTTACTTAAATATGCAAAATTTCAGCTCAATCAGTGAGGATAGGTCTTAAATTCAATTGCAAGATATTTGTGCCAGACAAACATACGAACTAACAGGGCTAGTTTAATATTAGCTTGTAAAATTGGAATGCAACACCGAAAACATTGCGTATTGTTTCAATAAATACAAAAATTGCCGCTCAGATAAATAGAACTTTATTGCGATGATAAGATTAATGAGAGAATTATACGCGGAACGAATGAAACAGCAACTGCACTGAAATCAACTAAATTGAACTTTATCTACAACGCAACAGACATATGTATTATTTTCATGTTTCTTTTAAACTAATGTAGTTTGATAAATGGTGGATAAAATATTAATGCAATAACCATTTGATAACCATTTAGCGTGATAGAGACTTATCTATAATTGACAACAAATTAAACGTCCACCTAATATTTTTATTAGATCCCAGCAAGTTCGGTTCGAGTGGTCTTTAATTAGTGGTTCCAATTTGCGTGCATAATCGTTAGGGGGCGCCAGAATCACTCCTCACCGAGATAATTAAACGACGGACTAACAAAACGACAGGGTGATGTATAAAGTAGGTGGAACTACAAGGAGCAGCTGGTATATGCCATAATGTGTGGCAACCGCAGACACTAAACAAACCTTCTCTGGTTTAGAGTGTCTGAATATCTATAAGAATAGATTACGTTTGATTAATAAAGAAAATACAAATACAATACAATATGTACAGTTCAAATTGTATACTTGGGACAAACAATGGTGTCACTCTATACTATGTACATTCCAGCTTTCTAAAAAGCATACATTCAAATCACACGGTGTGATTTTAGTTTTTCTATGTTATAGTCGTTAACATTATTAGCTCATTGGAATGTTTTAACAATAATTCTATTCTTAGTAAAATATAACGCCTAACCGACTGCTTCTCTGCGGATCATTGCCGTAATTACTTAAAATAAAGGGATGCTAAATGTGAGTGTCCGAAATGAGAAGATATTGTTTATTATACATATATGTAAACAGTGATCAAGCTGTCCATTACCTGGTATGTGCAAACAAAATGGTGGTGCTACATATTAGCGCTTGGATTGCGGACTGCAGATTGGGGTGTTAATGAGGACGGCGCGGCGTGTGAGCGAACCCACGTGGAAGGAACGAGGGCGATCTACTCAGGATATGTACATCCTGTAGCTATAGATTTTTCGATTGGAAGGGCGCAAGGAACAAATAAGATTGACCAAGGGAAGGTATCGATGGTTATTGAGCAACATTGTTTGGTTCGTTTCCCGCCTCGGGATAAATGTTTGTACGATCTGTAAATATTTGTTCAGGGTGTTCTGGTCGTTTTCTATGTATAAAAAAAACTAATTATGTGATATATGTATACTATTATGTATACCTATCAGTTATCTAGTATCCATAACATAAACTCTACTTAGCTTGGGGCTATAATGCTGTGTGAATTGTCCAGTATTATTAATTTATTTTATTTTATTTAACATACCTACCACAGTGGTAAGTTACAAAAGTTTAAACTTCAGAACCTTAACTCAAAAACTTATTTAGTATTTATAGCGATATAGGAAGTAGATTGGGTCGAATCAAAACTTTATGTACAACAAAATACTACGTTTCCATAGCAATAGACGTCATTATTCTCACTTTATTGAAAACACAGTATTCTCTCAGAATAGTTTATTTCTTTACATATATCTCCGTACATATTCAGAAGTAGGGTATTTCCGAGCGCAGAGCAGAGAGTCCGCTCATTATACGCGAAGGAGCTCCACTAAAGGAACAATAACAGTGAACGTCTTTCCTTTCAAACCCCTTGCACTCTATCGTGCCTAACGATCGGCTCTGACAATATCCACATCCGGAAACGGTCAATTTAATTGACTTTGAATGTAAGGAATGCAATTTTATAACCCTTTAGTGCTAACGAGCACTATGACGTTTCCTTACTCTTTGAAATGTAAAAGGTTGAAGGTAAATTATTTTTATTGAAGTTTTTTTAAACATTTGATATGTTACATTATTCTTACGCCGGAACATGACAATCCTACTAATATTATAAATGTCAAAGTTTGTATGGATGGACGTTTGGATATTTGTTACTCTTTCACGCAAAAACTACTGAACCGATTAGGCTGAAATTTGGTATGGGTACAGTTTGGGACCTGGAATAACATTTATAGGCTATTTTTTATCCCTATAAAACGCAGGCGAAGGCGAGGGCAGCAGCTAATCATTCGATAAAATTACATTACTAGGTCTTCACTATTTAATACCTTGATTTACATAGATATAACATTTGTTGTTGTTGTTGTAAGTCCGCTCGAGCAAGGACTGAAATGACGAAAGACAGTTTGATATCGGGACTTGTTAAAAAAACGCTGGATCAGCATACGACCCTGTTCAAGTGGATTCCAGAATAATATTGGCGAGAACAGTGGCAACATACACTTATTTATGATAGATAGCTATTTTCTGAATATTTATTGAGTTAGAAATTTATTTGCAGTCTTAATCTATGGCTGAAATAAGATATGTTAAAATTGAAATGACTACAATTGCTACAAGAACCAAAGTTCTCGTTGCTCACAGAATTAGCAGGCTGAAGTGGCGATGGTCAGACCATATAGTTCGTAGAACCGATAACCGTTGGGGAGTCGAGTGGCATCTACGATGCAATGCGAAATAGTGTTGGAAGACCTTCCAGTCGATGGACCAACGACATTGTAGTGGTCGCAGAGAGTTTTTGGATGGATGTGACTAAGGACCGCTATTCGTGGCGTTGTCGTTTGGGGGGAGGGAGTCCTATGTTCAGCAGTGGACGTATACGGGCTGATGATTGTGATGATTATGAATTGCGCGTGAATATCGAGCTGTCGGAAGAAAGTGCGGCGAGAATTATGCGCAATACGAGCACTTCCGTCCTTTGCTGTAGTTCGCATTGTCATGCTAAATATTAATGACGCTTTGTTTAGGGAAATTAATTTTTAAAAGTCAATGGAGAGTTCTTCCGCGCGGTGCTTCGACTCCGGAACGATAGGTCGATTCGCAGCCTTTGTTCCGTCGAGCTGCTTTTTACGATAAACATGTTAGGTTTTTCAAGGTATGAAACAAAAGAATAAGAACAAAGAGAGAAGAGAGTCTGCAACTAAAGGTAATTTCTCTAAACCGCTGGCATTATGCGTACGGAAACCAAATTTGAATTCAATTAAATCACAATTATATCACAAAAAAGCTTCACATGCAACTAAAATTTGAAACAATTGTTGATTCAGGAACAAGCATTCAAACGCATGATTTAATAAGGAGTCCTATTACAAGGGATCATAATTCATTTTCGCATTAGGGCCGCGAGCGACCCTCGTCCTCATGCGGTTGTCAGCGCGTGATGTACGATGATGCCGATGGGCTCACTTTACACAAGTTCACTGAATCTTGTAGGATACAGCCCTCGGCCCGATTACATCGTGTCTCCGAAACAACAAGTGCTTACAGATAATTGTATTATCAAGATGATGAAGTGATAAATGTGCTGTCTCCTACGATGAATATCTTATTGTCAGTGATGTAATATTGTATATACCTGTTACATTACTTACAATAAGACTGTCTACCAAACCTAGTAGTCGACATAAAACATTTAACTATCTCCAATTATACCCTAGTTAATATTTATATTCAGATACAGATTCCATTACTTTATTTCTTTAGCCTTACCAAAAAAGCACTGAAACAAGTAAATTTTATAATATAAACAGCGGTAAATATAGTAATTCGGAATCTACTGATAGCTCAACCGGTATGGACCGGTTGAGCTATCAGTAGATTCCGACAATACCAGTCGGAAGCGTCCCCAAGACGCTGGCTTCAGTGCCCCGCTGTATGGCAATGCTAATGCGCTACGCCAGATACTCACCAGCTCTCGGGTCACGCGTCGCTTCGACCAGGCGCTCAGATAATTTTTTGAAAACCAGGAGAGCCTCGGTACCCCACAGACCTAGGATCTCGACTCCAAGGGGAGCAAATGCGTAGGCTCTGTCGAGACCTGCATATTTGCGCCCCAGCCCTCACGGATGTCCTTGAAAGATGGGAAGGCGCAAGTGTGTCGACACATATAGCGTCCCACACAATATGCCTCTCCAGCTCCTAAGGAACTAAAGTCATGCCGTCGGGCCTCTTACCATCGTCACGCAACAGACCATTCAGTTCGAGAATAGCTGGTACCTTAGCGATGACAAAAGTCCGCCGGATGATGTCGTTAAGGCTGGCTTGGCGAGATATCCGACCGGCAGCCCTAAGTACACGTTAATGTACCAATACGTGATGACCAAGCTGTTCGACAACAGTACCGCACTGGCATTGATGAGGCGCGCAACACCTTGCACCCAACCGAAGTCATTGAAAATTGAAAAATTGAAAATTGTTTATTTGTATAAAAATATGTTCGTTACATGCTAGACAGTTGTTAGGACATCCTTTTAACTATGTTAAAATACTTGTGCCAGGATGTCCTGCTCTTCAATATGGATTTAACAAATAAACTAACAATCAATTAATTATTTACGATCATGTTTGAAAATAACATTTAACTATATTATATTACTAATGAATATTTCAAAGCCAATACAAATAAAAACAAATTAAAAAATAACTCGAAATTTAATTTTCTCTAAGAGATAGCACTGATACCTATTTGACTTTATGTGGATGTGTGTGTGTGTTCGTGTTTTTGTGAGTGTTGTGTGATTCTTATGGCTGCTCCTGAGGACACCGATTGAGACATGTTGCTATACGGAAAGTTACGGGAGTAGAGTGCCAGTATTATATGAAGGAAGTGCTTGCAACCAATGTCCTGAATCCCATCTGAATCTTAATATAATGTGATTTAAATATATTCCAATATTTATATAAAGCTAAGCAGAACATTGAATTTCGTACATTGTCAGTGCCGAACGGAGCGACATCTAGCCAAGCATTATCATCATTGATGTAATCATCTATGCAGTAAAGGGCCTTCCTGATAAGATTTTGTTTAATGAACTGTTTAAATTTACGAATAGGGAGTTCAGTTGCGCCAAAGGGAGCTTATTATAGAAGCGCACGCCATAAATGATTTCTCTACCTTTCGTAATATGTATATATTTATTATGATGAGATGTGTAATTCGTTCTTGTTTCTTGTAATTTTATTGTGAATATCACAGTTTTTCAAAAAGCTATCTCTGTTTTTTTGCGTTTACATTAAAATTTCATAGACGTATTACGATATTACAGTCAAAATATTTTTTTTTTTTAAATAATCCCTCTCAATGAGTCGCGCGGCTTAGATTTATAAATTGCGCGTACCGCCCTTTTTTGGAGAACAAAGAAGAAATAAAATCTGTTAATTGGTTCACATCTAAAAACAGATTACTATGGGAACCTTAAAAGATAAATATATATATATATATATATAAATAATTAATTCTAACAAAGTGCCTCCAGCGTGTGTACGAAAAGTTTCTGCCTTAGCTTAATGTAACAAAGATAGTGTGGATGTCAGCTGCCTGTCCCCAAAGCAAAATACCATAAGACATAATACTATGAAAGTAACTGAAATAAACCAACCTAGCTGTATCTTCATCGATAATTGAGAGCATCAATTTGCAGTCTCCATTGACGAGTGGAATCAATATGTAACCTTATGAAAACAGTAGAGAGTGAACGGTGAACAAGTTCATCCTTTAAATCGTGATAATTACATTTATTTCTGTCAACTTTAAGAATCAATGAAGCATAATTAGCAAATAAAACTATGTATATCACACAGATCTTATGCTGAAAAAAGGAGACCATTTTCATATACTACTAATAAATGAAAACTTTAAGTGCAAGTTGGACTCGCGCACCAATGTTTTCCTAATTATAAGACCTTGTTTCTTGCTAAATTTCATGATTTTTAAGTCAACGGGATATATGTAGGTAAGGTACCC
Organism: Eupithecia insigniata; assembly: GCA_947859395.1. Classification (NCBI taxonomy): domain Eukaryota; kingdom Metazoa; phylum Arthropoda; class Insecta; order Lepidoptera; family Geometridae; genus Eupithecia; species Eupithecia insigniata. The sequence continues at coordinate 17,038,616 of OX401996.1, read as the reverse complement.
TATAAGTTTTGATCACTTACAAAAAGGATTATTTTTTTGTGAATTAACTACATATTTACTGTTTTCGCGTTATCTCATTAAATTGATTGCTATAAGGCCTTGCTTCTTGGCATATTTTATGATTCTAGGTCAACCGGAAGTCCCTATAGGTTTTGTGTGCACGGGTATCCCCTGACTATGAAAAAGCTTTCGACCGTATTAAACACGAGATACTAATGAAGCGTTTGATGGACATCGACTTAGATGGCAAAGATCTCAGAATAATAAAAAATCTGTACTGGAACCAGACAGCTACTATACGGGTGGAGCATTCGGAGACTGACCAGGTAGATGTGTGCCGTGGAGTGCGACAGGGTTGCATTCTGTGCCCCCTCCTGTTCAACCTGTACTCAGAAGCAATAATATCAGAAGCCCTGGAAAATCTGGAAGTCGGTGTCACCATCAACGGCAAAACTGTCAACAATCTACGGTACGCTGATGACACTGTACTTATCGCGTCTACAGAACAAGACCTGCAACATATATTAAACAGAGTACAGGAGTGCAGTTTGAAGGCTGGGTTGAATATGAATGTGTCTAAAACAAAGTTTTTGGTGGCATCGGGTAACAGAGACCTAAATCCTAGAATTAAAGTGGCTGGTCTAGATCTTGAGCGAGTTCGGCAATACAAGTATCTCGGTGCTTGGGTGAATGAAGAATGGGACAGTACACAGGAAATCCGTACCCGGATCGAAATCGCCCGAGCAACATTTCAGAAGATGGAGAAAGTTATGTGCAGCCGCAAACTAAACACTAAGCTCAGAGTAAAGATGCTCCATTGCTACGTTTGGCCAGTAGTTTTATACGGTAGCGAGGCTTGGACCCTGAAAGCAGACACACAGAAGCGTCTCGAAGCTTTCGAGATGTGGTGCTACCGGAGAATGTTATGCATTAGCTGGATGCAGAAGGTTTCTAACGTGAGAGTGCTCCAGCGCATTAGGAAGACCCGAGAACTATTGAAAACCATCAAGCGTAGAAAAGTTGGGTATCTAGGACACGTGCTTAGGCACGAAAGATACCAACTACTCCAGCTTATCATGATGGGCAAAGTGAGGGGTAAACGACGCGTTGGCAGACGAAAAAAGTCGTGGTTGCGGAACATCCGAGAGTGGACGAATATCGCCAGCGTGGAAGACCTATTTCGCTTGGCGCAAGATCGCGAAAGATTCGCTGAGCTGACGGCTAACCTCCAGTACTGGAGAGCCACTATAAGAAGAAGAAGGGTATTCCTTGGAAATGTCAAAAAAATAGGCACAAACGTTTGTAACTTTTGATTGTGTTGACTTAGAAGTTTGATTTATATTACGTTTCCAAGAAGTTATGGACCTGGATTTTTTATGTTAATTTCAACTCGATAGCTCACCATGCATTGCTGAGAAAAGAGGGTTAACAGAGGGACGGACAAGAAAGTGATCCTATAAGGGTTCCGTACCTCAAAAAAAACGGAAAGCACCTAATACTGATCCTTGCGAGACCTAATAAAAACCTAAACCTAATTCTATTCATGATCTTTCTTTACTAATATTTTCTATACTTTTAACATCTATCAGATTAATATGATTGCATCAGGTTCAGTGCCTTGTTTTTTACAATTACAATTCCAAAATCCTTTATATCCTTAACCACGAAGAAAACATTAAAAATGGTTTTCATTCCATAGTGTCCCAATTTTCTAATGAATGAACCATGATCTACACAATCAATAACCTTAGAAAAGTCACAGAACAAAACAATTGCGGTTTTCGTTTTAGTATATTTCTAAGGGTATACGACGTAACCAAACACGATCAACATGAAGTTTTCTATCGACCAACGAAATTTACGATACTTTACTATGGTACCTTTCACCAAATTCTATTTATTCACTCAACACTTTTCTCCCAAGAGTTGTTACAACGTCCAAAAGTTTATTTCAACTGATGCTTGAGTAATTTTGCTCACCAATACCTTATGCTATATTTTATGCTTTGCAGAAAATGGTAAGATATATAAAATTAATAGTAATTTCTTCTTCATTCAAGAAGAAAAAGGAAGTTTATTTGGACAACTTCCTATTTAATAATAGGAGACGCACTTCTCTCTTTAATAATATACAGTTATTTTATAAATTGCCCAAACTATGAAACATTACAATAGCAACTAAGACCAACCATTGCGCGAAATAGATAAAGTTACTTTGATTAAGTTTGTGCAAAACTTCACAGGAAGTTTCCAGATTCGGTGGCGCGCGGAGAGGTGCGTGCTGCATAGTTGTGGCGCGGGCGCCCGCGGGACGCACCCTCAAATACAACTTGAATGAAAACGACAGCTTTGTTAACTAATCTGACAGACCAGCGATAAGATTTCGTGGTTGTTAATTGCATTGATCCAAATTCTGTGATACCGGAAGCTGGCGAATACAATGGTTACATGGCATTTAATAGCTACGCTAAAACCAGACATATTAGGACAATCATTCATGAAATCACAGAAGACTTCTAGAATGTTAATTTAAAATATGTTTAGGACAAACATATTTCAAATTAACAGAAGACTTCTGTGATTTTCATGAACAGACATTGCGTACTGTTCATACCTCGCCTACGCTCCGCTCTCTGTGAGTATGTTCTCTCTGCGCGGCGGAGGCTCTGCGGCGCAGAACTTATTTGCGTTCCCACACAGCCTTCGAAACATTTATTCACGTTAATTTATAACTGTTGAACTGGGAATCAGATTCAATTAGTTTCGCGGAGAAACAAGATGCAATTTAGGTATTCTCAAGTAAGAGGTTTACTCGGCATACTCCAGCCTCAATACTTTTCTCCGGTTGAGTTGCGAACTCTTACTTTATCATGAGGTGAACAAGAACAAACTTTTCCAAAGCAAAGTTCGAAGAAAAAGAACAATATGCTTTCAATTTCGCGGAAAATTGAATTATTTTCCACAATAATATCTGAGTGGGTGGGCATCGAAGAAGGAACTCTAAATTTGAATTTCTATTAGGGTAGTAAGCAATTTGCAACGTGAAAAGCAGCAGCAATTTTCCCGCCGTTTGTCATCGTGTAGTTCCGCACAACAGGGCCACTTCGCAAATGATCTACACGACGCGCCGCCACATTACATTACTCTATGACAAATAACGCCCGCGACTCCACTCGTTTGCCCGCCCGCCCTAAATGACTGTCGTAGCACCTCGTCGTAGCTTTTCGTAGCAGCCTACGTGGGCCACGTAGCATCGTAGACCCATTCGTAGCAGTAAAATGATGTGACTGTTTTTCTTAATAAATACAGGTTGACGGTGGTGCCTTTATATAGGTTATAAATTCACAAGGTTTCTTTTATAGTTCAATTTTGGATTGTAGACTTTTGTCTCTCTCTGCCTCTCTTCTTACAATTAGCTAGTTATCCCAATTGCTATTAAATTGTTAACTCTAAGAGATAAAAAATCATGGTTCTTCTGATAAAATAACCAACTAACCTAGAATCCAGATTCAATATTTTCCAGCCGATGGGAACAGTCTTGCTTGTTGTCCGTAGTAAGTCTGAATCGGTCCCAAGTCTTCAAAGAGCTGCCATCAAAGGCTTATCAGACATTATCGATTGTAATTTACGATTCTCGTGCCGAGGACATATAACATTAGTATTACTACCATTTATAAAACTCTTTTTATATCCGCCGGAGTATTCGTCAGAAATCGCTATCGGTTTAAAAGCAGATCGCATAAATTTGCATGAAAAACGTACGCTTGCAGAAGGGGCATTACTTTTTTAAGAAAAATATGACGACCTTCCCGCCGGAGTTCCAGGTCTATTTCCATAAATAATAAATAACGATCGAGGACGGAGCAAAAAGTATTCGCTGATATTTATTCCGTTCGCGAATTTTTATCCACTTATCGAGTTTTATCGTTGTTGGGCGAAATTGTCAGCTCAGCCGCCCCCTCGCGGGTCATTGAAACTACTTTGTTTGTATCGATGACGTATTATTCTCTAGATGTCATGTATTATTTTACTGCGAGTTGGATTATGTGGGCTTGCTTTCGAATAAGAAAAGCTCGTTTAGTAAGAATGTTTCTTGTTAAGGATGAATTCATTTCAGTAACTCTACAAATTCTTGAAATATAGGAAATTACTTCTGGAATTCCTAAGCTTAAAACTCTTTCTATAGCATTAAGAATTGGCATCTTATTAAAAAACTTATACATTCTAACCCACTGTCAAGTTACAAACATTATAAACAATAAAAAATATAAAAAATTTTTACTTCGCCGTTACTTGAACCTGCAACCTTACCTCAGTATGGAAATGCGCTAACCAATAGCGCCACGAGGTCAAGAGATGTAAGATTCTAATCTAAACTGAGCATAAACAGATTTCAGATTTTAATAACTTTATTTCTTTAATGTTAGAAAATAAGCAATCAGACAAGTACAGTTTTATGCTATAAACACCTTTAATTATAGCAATTATAAGTTTAATATTCATTTATTCCCAAAAAGACAAATTATATAATGTCACTTATATGAGAACAGGGTTCTTAGTTATAGATAGATACATAGGTCGTAGTCGTTCAATAGCTCATTTAATAATATCATTTATGATTATGGTGAGCTAGTTTGAGTTTGAACGCATTAAATGAGCTTACACTTTTAATTATTGTGATACCTATAGCATAAACTAAAACAAATGTGGTTCCATAAAATTTTAAAGCCAGCACTGTATAATTGGCTTCTCTTCCTGAAAGCTAAATTTATCAGTCTTACGAGAAAAATGTTTTTTATTTGAACGTAACATACGTTTGGTGAATGACAAGGTTTGAGTGATCGGGAGTGGCTCTACACACGAGGACGAGTGGCTGTACAGCCATTATCTGAGTACCTTCGTGTGAGGAGCTCCTCGTATGTACGCGCTCCTATTGATTCATTTGTGACACGCTCTTCACGCAGCGCCTTCTTCATAAAGTTACGTTTACGAGTGTATGCACATACAACCTAGTTTATGAACTTGATTATAAGTATGTAACCTTGATTAAGACCTTTGGGTTACGTAAGAAATGTAAAACACTAAAATCGATGTTACGTATGTATCCGTAGATGAAATACATAAAATATAATAGTGGTCATCCAAATCCATCCAAGTAACACAACGTAAGGCATAGAAGCACAAGCAAACTGTAATGACTTCTACTCCCCAGAGAGGGCAACATTCCAACGTCTACATTACCTTCGCCATTACTTCCCACTCCCTCCAGGTATGCGCTGGCGACTGGCGACTCACCTGTCACATTACTGTATGACATCGCTCTAGAGACGAACAGTATCGGACGTGTCCGAAGGGTTAAGGCAAGAAAGGGGAATATACCTTATGTAAATATAAATACATATTTAAAAACACAAAGTTTATTTTATGGCTCAATTAAAAGAGAGAAGAAAGTAACAATGAAACACTTTATAAGTAGGAACACATTTACGGATAATTGAGCAAAGTCATGAAATCTTTATACTGACGTACGCATCTTCTTTTATTGGATAACGCAGTGGTCTACATTAAGAATATCTTTTAATTTTAAACTGTTATTATTAATAGAATTTATAAAGTTCTAATAATGGTGTAATGAAGTCGTTTATTATTCCTGAAATAAATAAACTTTGGCAAATTGTTTACTGCCAACAATGATCATGTTTCCAAAACAAACATACAATTCAAATGGTGTACAAAAGTGTGTAGGTGTGTAAATAGGTTGGAGTGGTATATTGCACCCGGGGGCGGGCGGCGCTGGCTCGCGAATCCGCCCATATTTCATGCGCTTTATCACGCTGCTCATAAAAACAAACTAACCGCTGTAAACAAGGCTCATTCTTTCCAGAGATAGGAAAACTACAATATAAGAATATTTAAATCAGTTGAGATAACACGGTAAGAGAATACCGCGGCTGCCTGTCCGCTGAAGCACTCCATCCTTAGTCCAAGTATTAAATGTATTTTCATGGGAATTCAGACAAGTTTTTTTTGTTTTTTTTTATTATATTCATAACTTTTCCCGTCAGATTTCAATTTAGTATAGCTGCAGGAAAAAGTTGTCAGGAAAAGTTTCTTGATAGTGGACCTTAGAATTTGATGAACAAAGCATCTATCACGGTTAGGATCAATCTAATTTGCGTTAGGTACACTGTACGCGAAGGGCAGCCTATTTCCATTCTAAGTCAAAATAAACCATTGGCTAAGTCTACTATCTACAGACTTGTAGAGAGTAAACTCAGTGATGGTGACCTCAAAGGTGCTTCTCACATACTGTTCTCAAACAACATGATGGCGCCAAATAACGATCATTCTCGCATATCTCTTGAGGGTAGCATCCACTCGGAAGGGCCAATATCCAACTCCCCAATCCCCCGCAAGAGAGTTATGTCGCTGTGGGCATGACCACCTAGGACGTGCTTAGAGCTGTCATGTCTTTCCAGAGTGGCTCTGCTGTTGGCCTGGCTGCTGTGACTCTTCAGCATCTACCAAGATCTACTGGTTCTTTATTGGATCCCGTAACTTTATATAGCAACATGTCTTCGGTTGGGTGCAAGGTGTTGCACGCCTCAACAATGCCAGTGTGGTACTGCTGTCGAACAGCTTGGTCATCACGGATTATCGTGTACTAGGGCTGCCAGTCGGATATCTCGTCATGCCAACCTTAACGATATCGTCCGGCGGGCTTTTGTCATCGCTAACGTACCAGCTATTCTCGAACTGAATGGTCTGTTGCGTGACGATGGTAAGAGGCCCGACGGCATGACTTTAGTCCCTTGGGAGCTGGAGAGGCATATTGTGTGGGACACTATATGTGTCGACACACTTGCGCCTTCCCATCTTTCAAGGACATCCCGTGAGGGCTGGTTCGGCGGCAGATTTGGCCGAGAACCTCAAGAGGCGCAAATATGCAGGTCTCGACAGAGCCTACGCATTTGCTCCCCTTGGAGTCGAGACCCTAGGTCCGTGGAGAAACGAGGATCACCGGGTTTTAAAAAAATATCTGAGCGTCTGGTCGAAGCGACGCGTGACTGGAGAGGAGAGGTGGTTAGTATCTGGTACAGCGCATCACAATTGCCATACGAGGCAATGCAGCCAGGTCTTGCGGACGCTTCCAACCGGTATTAAAACGGATCAGTATAGCTACCTGTAGATTGTTTTTAATAGTGCAGTTTGCTCAATTATTTCAATTGTAAATACTAGTTCTAATTTATTTCTTATATTTGAATGTAATTTTCTTTGTTAATAAATTATTTCTTGATATTTGTCATGATTAATATTTTACTTTGATATGATAAATTTTAGTAAAACCAAAGCTTTGGTAAGACGTAGCCTTCAGATATTTATAATAGGTGCGGTTGAGTCTGGTTGAGTCGACTAGGGGACGTTTTGAGGTTTATTTTGCGGCGAAATATTCTTTATGGAAACGATCTGTATGCTAAAACGAAAGTGAGTTCAACATCTAAGAAAGTCCCCATTGAAAAGTATGGCTCTTTTTATTTTATGCAGAAAAACAAACTGTTTCTCGAATCGAGAGCTTCCGAAAGAACATTGAGATGTTTATGTTATGACAAAGCTTTGATTTTTATCTGTTTGAAATTGAAAAAACAACAATAATTGGAGACTTTGCTCCAACGCCATTCCAGGCGGGAAATTATTTTCCTTGAACGTCTGAACAGTCTTCTATTACCAATAAGTTATAGTTACAGGAAAGAATAAGAAAAAATCTATTGGAATAAATAATATATTGAAAACTACGTACACTGAGCATTGTTCGCTTGCTTTTTCCCATTACAACTGTAAACCAATACCTATTAATATGAATTTAAAATAGCTTTTCCATCGGAGCGCGAGGTATAATTGTGCGCGACTCGGATATCCGGCTCAAAGGACCAAGAGGTTGTAGAATTGCGACAAAATGGACGTTGTTGTAGAGCGCGGCGTGGCGCGGCGCGGCGGCGGCGGGGCTGCGGATAAATACGCGCTACCGTTTCATATTACATTACACTAGTAGAAGGAAACCCGCAGTTCGTTACAGAGCAGTCTGCGTATTGACATCGAGGCTTCAAGTAATACCTGAACTCAGCTCGAAAACTTGTTTTGACTAAAAAGATGACAAAATGCATAAAAGTTTGATTACCAAATAAGACTTTGTCACTTTGGAAATATTTAAACCAGAAGATGGTCATCAAAGATCAGCTACGAACGTGAACTAAAGGGAAAATTACAGTTTGTAGTGAAGGAAACTAAGTTTATCTCAGCGAGGTCTGTGGCGGGCTCAACATACCAATAATTATTGCATTAGCCCGTATTGAAAAGCCACTGTCGCTTGCTGGCCCGGTGCAATGCAGTTTCCAGTCCTCCGTTCGAAAAGCGATCCTGCTTCTACGAATTAAGGGTTAAATCAGAACGCATGGTGTAGGTGGCACTAAATGCATATAGTACAATAACCGTGCCGTGACCGCGCATACAGTGCTAGGGCCGCCGTTGAGCCAAAAGCCGTCCCCGGCCGTTGGTGCCGTAAATGGTGAATCGGAATTGGTAGCATAATTAAAATCGTTGAAACCATGCTGAAACCACGCGCAATACCAGTTCTAGTCGAGTGCCTATCACTGAATAGAAATGGTATTGACTTCATCGATGCCTATTTTAGATAACGAAAAACTAAAATTTACATTTAGACACAAAGTAAACAACTAATAGAACTAAACAAACAACAAATAGATCGATTTCAAATTCCTGAACCTGCCTCTTGTTTACGCCCGTTGCCGTGGAAACTGTTTGTTAGCAGTCATTGTGATAATTTGATTGTTAAAATCTAATAATCAACTTCGAATCCCTTACTTTTTTACTGTTTTTAAGTTTTGCGGAATAAATACTAATCCCCTGGAGATAATACATTTTATGGGACAACCTCGGGATTATTTTCTATGCAAAATTGAAAGAACTTTCAAAATCGGTCCAGAATTACCGGAAATAAAACATAACCACAGATATATTGACGACCGATGTGGCGCGGTGGGCGAAGGTCTGCCTGCAACGCAGGAGGTTGCGGGTTCGATTCCCGCCTCGGAACAAATATTTGTACGATCTGCAGATATTTGTTGATGGTATTCTGGTCGTTATTCTATGTATAATAAAAAATATCTATCTATGTAATATATTGTATTATGTATATCAGTTATCTAGTACCCATAACACAAGCTCTGCTTAGCTTGGGGCTAGATAATGCTGTGGGAATTGTCCAGCATTATTTATTATTATTATATAAATATTTAATAAATCTGTGCACGTAAGTTCACGTAACATAATACAAAAAAACACGTACAGACGAGAACGTGCTCCTTTTTTGAAGTCGGTTAAAAAAAGAGAAACAACAAAGTTCCGTCCACCGCTGCTGCACCGATCGGGATATTTAAAGCCAGCCGGACACGGTCCGCTAACGTATTTATTAGCGCCACGTGATTAGCGTTCCGATTAGCTTATTAGATATGATATTATTTATGTTTATACACTCTGCACTGGGAACAACACATTTACCTTGACACGAACACGTGGACTGAGTTAGTTACTAGATACCTACATAGAGATAGCAAGAATATTTATAAAAAAATGTATCCATGTATTTAGCAATGCTGCACCATTAAACCGCAATAGGTTTGTGTTGGTGCTCAAACAATACCAACTACTTCAAGGCATATTCTTTTAAATTACTAAATTAAGGCTTTCTTAATCATTTACTCTTTTTGTCAGTTTAACTCGTCACGCATGCACATAACTAAATTGTTGATCGTTGTACCCTTTTTAATTTTTTAATTGCAGTTTGAAAGAGGTATCATGATCAATCAATAGCGGTCCTGAGCCGCCTCCATCCATCGACTCCCTGCGACCGCTACGATGTCGTCGGTCCAAGTGGATGGTCTCCCATGTAGGGGGGGATTTGCCATAATCACCACGCTTGGCAGGCGGATTGGTGATCGCAGTGTTGGTGTTTAAAAGTACTCAGACGGAAGCTGCTGCCCTTCCTCTGGTAGGTTCCCTTAGTCGGCTCTTACGACATCCACGGGTTGAGTTGGTGGGGTCGATATTCGTACGCCGCGGCCCCACGGTCCGAAAGAGGTATATAGCATTCTAATTTAACCCTCCATGGTTCTTGAACAAAACGAGTTCCTGTTATTCGACCTCTTATATAAATTAAAAAATATTTTCTCCCTAGTCGAGGTGAAAAGTTGTACATATGTTTGACTCGAGAGCAAATGTTTATTGTTTGTTACCTTTTAAATCCGACGCTTCATCAGCAGTCTACTTTAGAGCCACTCACTAACCTCGTAATTCTACTCTAGGATTCGCTTCGCTAGCATGGATTTTATATCGGCGTTCAATAAAATATCATTTTGCCACTCGTCGAACGAATAACTATTATCAAAATGTTGATAAATATAAATCGGCTGAAGGCGTCTTATTTCCTAAATGCGAAGATTTCCACCAGAAGTGGACTTTCTCCAGACAAACTCACTGACTGTTTCTGAGTAGGTATCACCTAATGCAATCGGAAGCTGTCCACTTGACTAGCCCAGCACAAACAGGCTCGTGTCGTGGCACTATATGTATATATATATTAGCAGTAGGTATACATGTGTGGGGTAGCGTGTTCGTAGTTTTCGCAGAATGCGGTATTGTGTTCTTGGGCTATCGCGTATCGAGTAGGTACACTTGTCCTTTGTCCTATTGTTCGGATTCCGATCCCGTATTTACTATTGAACGGAACATACTATCGTTAAACAATGTAATGCTAGCTGTAACTACACTAAACACTAGCTTTAGCCAAGGTTTAGTCGGTCTATAAATATGTATATGTACATAGACGGTGTGTGAATATTACCACCTGACGTACTATGTACTTAAACCTAGTAGGTAGGTATCTTACATTAATATTTTATATCATGTTTTTCAGCGACCCGCTCTGGATATGCACAGGTGAATAATCAATCTATTAAAAAAAATCTCATCAAAATCCATTGCGTAGTTTTAAAGATCTAACATATATAGGGACAGACAGACAGACAGCGGGAAGCGACTTTGTTTTATACTATGTGGTGATTTTGTATGTAATTTTAGCGAGACAATGCAGCCAGCGTCTTGGGGACGCTTCCGACTGGTATTGATATGGACCAGTTGAGCTACCTGTAGATTGTTTGCAACTGTCCGCAGTTAGCTCAATTGTTTCAATTGTAAATACTAGTTTAATTTGTTTATATTATTTGATTGTATTTTCTTTGTCAATAAAGATTGTAATTATTAATTTGACTTTTATAATGGTAAAATGCATCTTTTGTTTTAAATAAAAAAATATTATTTATTTATTTAAAAAGGGTTGAATTTATTCATAGAATTACTTATAAAGTGAATAAATTTTTGTTTTGCAACGATCCAAATTAATTCAATTTGTTTTTAAAAACGAGTTTAAACTACAAATTGATTTATAGAACTCTGCATTGTTATTATAACGAAACAATTTTTGAATACCTACCACACGAGTTGTTATTTGTATCACGAGCACTCTAAACTAGTTTAATAAAGTTTATAAAGGAATCCGATTCGGTAATGCATGGAGCACACGAACCGCATCCAGCCGGACTCCGGAGAGACGTTAGAACAGGTCAGTGGGTCAGCCCACTCGACCAATCTGACTCAGGTATAAAATATTGGGAATATATTTCAGGAAAAACAATATTTTGTGTATTATGTATGAATAAAACCAAGACCTTTGTGACCCATGTGTGCAAATAAGATTTGTATATCTGTAACCAGGGACGAGGGAAATTTTCGGACGTAGTCGCAGTAACAAATAAAATGAAGCACTCGATAGTCAGTCTACCCTCTGTACGTACGCTACACACTCACACATTGATATCAATAGTCAGCCCATCGTCCGCCATTACGGCTTTAGACACCAACAGATTTACACCATTGTACAAAATGAAAAATGCCTGCTTGTGTTGTCAAATGTTGCCGAAATCACAGTCGTTTCGTCAACAAGAAACACGGGATCACATTTCACAGGTACATTTCCTAGTTCATCGACTTATCTCTTCGATTTGACGCACTATTATTATCAACAGAATATTCACAATAAAATGACAAATCTCGCTCGTGCTGCCAACATGTAGACATAAAAATTTCCCGGTAAGTTGGGAAACAAATTGAATCCTCATATTTATTAACCTTAAATTATTATTGAGGTAGGTAGGTACTTTAAATAGGTATAAGTTAATAATTTTGGTTGTCTATGTAATGGTGTTCGGTGTTTTTTTTAAATAAATAAAATTTAACTTATGTTTTAAAATAATGTAAATATGATAAACAGCTTTTAAATATTATAACAAAATACGATTTTATTAATAATTTGAATCGTTTTCTATTTGTGTCAGCTAATCTACATAACGGCTGGACCCATTTTGATAAAACTTTCACTGACGGCGCGTATACATAGAACCGTTTTATCGGAAGTAATATTGACATAGCATTTATAGGATCCGTTATATCGGATCCGTTTTCGGTGGTGGCGGTGCGCGGTGGTACACGTCGGTGCACGCTGGTGCACCTCCGTGCACGGTGGTGCAATTCGAGGCACGGCCGGTGCACGGTGGTGTATGTCGGTGCACGGTGGTGCATGTCGGTGCGCGGTGTTGCACGGCGGTGCAAGTCGCTGAATGGTGGTGCACATCCGTGCACATCCACAAACGATGATGCACGGTGGTACTCAGCAGTACATAGCGGTGCACGGTAGCGCACGTCGGATGCTGCATATTTTGTAGGTCCAGTATTTTTACGGGATCCGATATACTGTATTCTGTGTATCTTAACTAATCATTAATTTTTGTTTCAAATTATATTCATAAATAATTTTTAGGACAAGGATCTTAAAAACATGAAAATAATTGTTTTTTTTTCTTCAGTTGGCAACTCTCTAAAACACTCACACTAAGTGACAGTCCGCCATTGCTGTGCATCACTTTTGATTCGATAGAATTCCGTCCGAAAATTTTACTCGTTGATGTCTGTAACATTATCTTTCCGGTAATTAATGGTAGGGGTTGTTTTGTCAGCATATTACTAGCTGACCCGACAGACATTGTCCTGTCATTCAATTCAAACTTCAACTGACAGTTATTTCAAACGTGCTTAGCAAAGAGTATATAACGCTGGGGCTGAGGTTACACTAAAAAAGTTTATAATAAAGCCAGTCTACGTTTTCCTAAATTTTCTAAATTTCTGCGCAATTTTCTTAATTTTTTTTTGACGTAAGAACCTTCTACTATTTATTAGAATTTTAAAAAAAAGGGTGAATGAAATCGGTAAACTGAAGCCGTTCTAAAGTATTAGGTGGAGCAACAGAAATAGGGGTTCATTTTCATATATAATTTATAAACACATCACAAGCACTTATGGATACTATATAGGTAAGGTTGCCTGGAAGAGATCGCTCAAAGCAATAAGGCCGCCCTTTGTACTTCATTGCTTTCAACTTTTCCTTCTGTATGTATTTTGTGTTTGTGTGGTACAGTAAAGAGTTTTATATCTATCTATCTATATAATTCATTAATAACCTATAATTTAAGAGTTTTGAAAAAAACCGATTTCAAATCGTCGTCGTTTGTATCTGTTTTTTAAGTTTTGCTGTATAAATACTTATTTCAGTTAAAAACAAATCGTTTTTGGTAGATCAGGTACCTCAGAAATCAAACTTGTTTAAATTTTGGGATATCTGTAAACATAATGATATCGTTGAAAACTTTCTAGGAAGATCACCTACGCGCCACCGCGCCGCGCCGCGCCGCGCCGAGAGGGCCTCGCATATTGTGATGCCACATACATATGATCATGGTGATGCCACATGTGTTCCTATAAAGAGGCACCGGCCGATCCTTTATCCGTCGGACAAATACGATTCATTATTTATTCGCGTACATTTGCAGTGTTGCGAGCGAGTGCGTGCCCTCTTTGTTCCAACGGTTTATGGTGTAAGGTAAATAAATTATTGTAGGGTTGCGTTCTTTGGATTTTCTTTCTTGTTTTATTTGGGTACGCTTTTTGTATTTACGCGATGTGCGTAATGTATGTACGCTTATTTATTTATCGTCCGGTTTATTTTTGATGAAGGGTCGGCCGATTGTGCCTACGCTACGGCCGGATTGATGTTGTTTTAATGTGATGTTTACATGGAGATGCCTGGGAGCCTGCACATTTACACGGCTCCTTATAGGTACTACAACTCACGTCCCACAAGATAATTTAACATATCCAAATAGCTTTTTATCGGTAGCAATCGTTCGTGAGGCACAAACAAAGACGGATAGATCTACAGAACCATTTAGAATGATCTAGTCTCGTCGTGACCGATCGAGGCACGGTAATCCGTATTCGTGGTCTGATGATAGATGCACATAATAGAGGTGAGTACACATGTGTGCGTGCCACGTGACCGCAGCCAGCAAACAGCAAGGCAAGGTGGCGGCGCCTCCGGAACAGCGGACTATGAATACCAAATGCAGTCGCAGCACATCCACGTACACAATGCACATTATGTTGTACAGACATACCGCTTTTGTGCTACATAAATCATAAAATACACAACTGAAAAACCCCTTTTCAGAATGGAAATTTGACTAAGTTGTTATCAAGAGAATGTTTGAATATAAAACGAAACAAAGACCCACTAAAAACAGAACGGCCCGCACTAAAAAGCTATGACAAGAGTGCTACAAGACAATGATAAAAGTTAGTGCCATTAGTGAGTAACCAACTTAGATACTTTGGGTTACTAAAGTCGGTGTAGGTACAATTCGAAATGAACGCTATGCTAACTCGTTCAAGAGTGGTGTTTGCTCGTATTTCGTTCGAAGATGACTTACAAAGAATTTGCATGAAGTTCATACCCGTGATGTGTGACGAGAGCGAGCTTATCAACGAATTATTTTATATTTTGTTAATTCATCCAGATAAAAATAAATTCATACTTGGTAAGCTATTTAAAAAGAAAGCGTGCTCATATTATTGAAGCTCTTGCAGAAGGCATGCTCGTTCGATGAACCGCATAGATAACTTCCTGTTCTTAATATGGAAATCAGCGGGAAGCAGAGCAAGGCGACATCCGACATTCCGTCGTAATGAAAAGTAATAATGCCAAATAATTGTACCCGACCGCGTGTAAGACGGCTGGGCACAATCAAAATGCAATTTGGTAAGGTGAAGGTGGGGGACCTGCGGCGGGCCGCGCCGGGGCGGGCGGGGACCCTCTCCGGAACACTCGGCAATATGCATTGTCCGGGACAATTTTGCGCTTTTGCCCCTTCTGTTGTTGTATTCGTTTTTCTCGTTTTCAATCTTTGTAATCCGCTCAGATTTTGAGCGAAAACCATTTTTCAGAATCACATTGTTTTCAATTCGGCGGAAGGTAACGCAGTCTGTAATCGCGCTTGTTTACATATAATGGACGTTGCCTTTCATCGTACTTTATCACTATTTCATATTTTCCACTTTTGTTCAATACAGAATGTTTTCTATTAAATTAATGTCAGTACGTATAACGAGTAACGTTCTGCACGAATTACTTTAATTTGGAAACATCGCTTGCCCGCGCTAAGTACCTACTCCTAAAGTATAGTTATACCTAAGGCTTAGTCGTTATGGAAATATAAAAACGAGGGCGAACATGACAACCGGCGCATTTCATAATCGCGTTAAGTGCTTATTGGATTAACATAACACTTATGAATTCCCGCGGGTTCGGTCACGCTGCTTACGCATCTATAATGTTGTTTTCGAACCAAAAAGTAATATCGTTTCAGTGGAACGAATGTTATTGTAGGTACTTCTCAGCGTGACAGCAGGAACGTGACACAGCAAAATAACCGACGGAATTGAATTTGAACTTGTTTGGAGCCGGTATCGGGCTTCGGGTGTATTGCTTATCGGTATTTGACAAAGTTCGGCAGGGCTCTAATAGCGCCCTATAGGTATAGCAAACCTTTCGCGAGGAAGGGCCTTTTGCAAATCATTGTACGCACCTGTCAATATCAATCTTAATTATCGCGAGGGAACATTTTTAGTCCCAGGAAAGGGTGTGATGCCGTGTCAATCTGCATTATAGAGTGGCTTTATAAGTCCCGGGCTCTTTAGGATCCCTGATGATACGGAAATATTATATATCTCATATTGGAAATATCTCTAATCTATTAAATAAATAACTATTAAACAATATAATATAAACACAGAGATCATAGTCTGTTTATATCTTTTATATACATACATACATACATATAAACATAAATTAATACTTTACTTTGTTTAATGTTTTTTTTTGTGTATTTGTTTTATTTGTGTAGTAGAAAGGAACAATTGACTTTTTTCATAGAAATGTTCAAAGGAGAGAGTACTTTAAGCTGCTGCTTCTAAGTGGGTAGGTACCACATGAGTGAATCCACGGGCGTAGGCTATTACTAAATAAAATCTTCCCCCAGAACAAATACCTTCACTGAATTCTTTCAATTTTACTCTTTCACAAAGTAGGACGAGCAATGTAAATTAAATTTAACCAGTATTCGTTTAATTTGCTGAAAGTGAGGATGATATCGCGATGGTATCGCGGGCGCCGCGCCGGGCGGAGCGCCTTGCTTGAGCCGTGAGCTGCAGCTAACGTGCTATTTCAACGTTAACACCACAATTTCCAATAAGACAAATAACCCTATTTACATGCTTCCAAAGATAAAAGAGCATAAATAAAGCAAGTCAGAGACCAAAGCACGAAAGGCAAACAGATTACTGGATTATAATCTGGGGTGTAATGGCGTGCTGGCGGTAATTATCCCGCGCATCGACCGCCGCCCGCCCGCCCGCGAGCCGCTCTAGCCGCCGCCGCCAGCCCGCCCGCCCGCGAGCCGCTCGAGCCGCCGCCAGCGCGCCCACGCGCGAGATGCCTCCAGCCAGCTGTAGCGGCCAGCGTTTTACCAACACTTATGACTCTTATTTTCTAACTAACTAATAGTTTCAGCCCGCTGCTTGACACATCTTGTTTATATGGAAACATTTAAATGTAATTTCTATCCCATTGGAACTGGGTAACAAATTATATTTAAGACCTAGAATTACCTGTATGCAAAATTTCAGGCTGATCCGATCCGTACTGATGGCGTGAAGAGATAACAAACATACATCTAAACATCCAAACTTTCTAATTTGTAATATAGTGTGACTAACTTCGAAGGGACTCCTGCCCAACTTTAGGTTTGCCGTTCCAAAGTCAAAGTCAAAGTTTCTTTATTTCCGTAAATACAATAAATGTACACTTAGAACAGGTCAAATTCTTAAAATTAAACACTGATTTGGAAATAAAGTGATATTTTGATTTCGGTCGCTTCGGTATGTAGACTAAAGTAAAGAAGCGAAGAAACCTTTATCCTATTAGGTGTTATTTAAGAGTTATTTTTTGAGTTGGAGCAAAATCCGTGCCAAGCTTTTTTATCTTCTAGATAGTCTGAAATTTTGTAATATGTTTGACAATTTGTTTGAATTTATTTCCGACTTGTATAGTCAAAATTAACGGGTAGGAAGGACTTTCAACTATCACTAAGCACTGACCTTTTACTAAAACAGGAAACAAGGCTTAAAATTCGTGTATTGAAGTAAAAAATTAGTATGTATAATTATTAAATTAGTATGTAGATATCATTCAGAAATGATCCTGAATTTTAATAGGTGTATTTAATATGTGAGTTCGTTAAAAATGTAATGTAATCTTTTATTCGGTTGTAAAATTATTTATTTACTACAAAATAAAAACTTTCTGCTTCAAAGCCACTTGAATTTTTCGCAGTGGCCATAAAATTAATCGCAAGCCGCGCGTGCGAACCTTGCTTATAATAACGATAATCGTTGTTAACAGACTTAACAAGTGCTTTCGATAATTCGCGCACAATTATTTAATTAAATGTCGGCTTGATTATTGTTGAATGTTTTTGAAAGAAGACGGCTCAGTTAAGTTATTCAAATAATGTCTTCTGCGAATACGTGACACTTTAACTTTCTTGAGAACTAATTATATAAAATAACACCTGTGTAAATTGTTTCAAGCTTACCAATGTACTTGTGCTCTATAATGTCACATTACCTTTCTACGGCTTACGAATAGCCGTGTAAAGGTTATAGATATGTAAGTCAACCGCTTATACAACTACTTTACTATCATGGTCTTTACTGAAAATACTCATTGGACGTACGTATGACATCCATTGAGTGAAAATTCACTTCTCAATCCTCGTACAAATTAAACTCCTCGAAGGCTATAAACTCGGATAATGTACGCGATAATGACTTTAACGACATTCGGCATTCGCACATTACAAGGGCCTGAACTGCGTGATCGCGTGGTCACCTCGAATTACTTAGCGAAGAATGCGGGACCTAAGTAGTTACCATTGATGCAGCATTGCACGTAGAGACTAATGACTATTACTTAGTACAGGATGTGTACTCGCCAGAATTAGCATAAGTCATTGAGCCGAAGCGACGATTTACATAATATATGTACTTCACTGCACGCTAAAGGCTTAGTTTCATCGATGCTTGCCCTGTGCTGGTGACATGTCGTTACTACTTCTCTTTCTATTATAAATAAATGCTCAGGGTTATTAAATAATATATAATGCAAGCTTTTTTGCAAAGTTGTCCATAAGTGAATAAAAGTGAACCTACTGTTTTGTAACTTGAGCAAATCAGATTACAAATTTTATACTGAAAAATTAAAAATTGACTTCAATTCCCTTAATTTTACTACTGTTTTTAATTTTTAGTTATATTTGTATTTATTTAAAAAATATTTAGCTCCATTTTTACAGGATATTATATAATATTATACCTAATTAGGTATAATATCCTGTAAAAAACAGAGTTACATATTGAAATACTCAGAGCATAGCAGAGACCTATTCCTTACAAGTTAGTTATTTTTAAACAATTTTTGTAAAGATTGTAATGAGCTTATATCAACTGGGAATTTTTGTTATGAGAGTAGATAGAGATAGCTTTCAAAAGTTTGTTTAAAAAAAAAATCACTCCGTAATTGACAGAAATCCACTAATATACGAAAAAAAGGTCATACAGCCGAATCTCCTCCATTTTTGAAGTCGTAAAAAAAATACATTAACGCCCTCCTTTTTTCTGAGTCGTTTAACAAAAGGACAAGATAGAGTTTAAATGAGTTTTCGATCAAGTTTAAAATAAGTACAGTGACAGTGAGTTCAGGTAAAGCAGACAGTCAGCTTCCCTGTACATCGTGCGATCGTGTGGAGGTTTGCCTGTCAGCGAACTCCACGGCGAGCAATATTGTGATGTTTTCTGACGCCTGAATAGTCCCCCGGGTCGCGACCGTGATCAGCTTCCCAATGCAGACGATTCGTGAAATCGAATCATGTTATATCGAATTTTCCCTAAGCGTTTTGTAAAATCTACCTATCGAGATGCAAATATTCTGAATTGTTAACCGTGTAAAATACAATCTGACTGCTATTTTCACTTTCACAGCTTGAAATAAAAGTCTCAGAGTTCCCATTTCATTGTTTGTATGTTCAAGTTTTTATCAGTGACGGTGAGCAACTTCCCTCGCTCTATTCATTCGAAAAAATAAAAGAATTGGAACAGCCAGCGTCTGCGTAACACCGAGTTGAGCAGAAAACTTTGTAAAAAATGGAATCGATGCTTGAATTAAATCTTTTAATAAAATTAAAACACAGCTTTTTATACCGTCAATATTTCTTTGAATTCGTTATACCAAAAATATATTTAATATTTGGAAATAATAAATGGTAGGGTCTTTACTAAAATCGTTAAGATTTGGTTAACTGGTAGGTAATTGACGATCTTGTATACAATTATGATTGTATTTCGATGCTGTTTTGCAGTTTGCAACTGAATACTGAAAAATAAAATTAAAAAGTGAGGAAGAAGTCGATAAGAAGTGACTGAACAACTACTTGTCCGATGTCTTACCTTGCAGGCACAACTAATTTTTGTCGCGCGGAGGGAGGCAAGTCCGAGCTCCGTCAGAGTTTACAGCATAAAGCCTTTAGCATAAAAACTCAAAAAGGGCCTCATAAAACCAGTTTTTATTACAAAATGAGCTCAAAGTGATATACTATACCAGAGGACATAGCCCCGCCTCGTAAAGCGATCGCGTTATTGCGGCCAACGCATTTAGCTTGCAATAAAAAAGAACATCGAAAATCGTATTTTAAGTTTTTTCAAGGCTTTTTATAACTCCGGTGGCATCTGCTTTATATTCCGTTTAAGGCCCCGTGCGGAGTAATAACTTTGTCTTTGAATCGCTCTCTTGATATTTTTCTTAGATTAATTTTATTGACTCCGAAATTGAAATTTCCTGAGAGACTTTCATATGAAGATTTGATTTATGTGCGCGTCGAAAAGCAATTTTAATATTCAAATTGAATGAAACAATGACTCTACGGCGACATGACGCGCTCCGACTCAAAACGCCCTCCCCTGATATGTGTGTCGGGAAATGTTTCCTTGGGAATGTCGTAAACACGAGCTGACAACTTCGATTTTCATCTTGATATTCATCGGAAACCAGGATTTGGTGCATTTGTGAATAAACAAAAATCTGCGGCCGTCGTAGGCACCGCGCCGCGCCGCGCCGAGCCGATTCCACGATTCTCTGCGACAGAAATCCACTCGGAACCTTTCTTTTCAGATAACTATCTCCAATGCTGAACTATTCTCTGAAAAAAATGTTCCATACTATTTTTTTACACAAAACATAGACACTTCTCAAAATACTTTCACAGCATAATACCTACTTGCTGAAAGCTGAACCTAAAGCCATAAAGGTTGAATATAATTATAAAAAAAACGAAACACCATCTATTGTAAGCCAACCTACACTAGACCGAACGCGGCCAACAAGCTGGTTTAAGGAGTCCAGTTGATTCGCTAAAAGCTATAAAAGAGTAGATTCGATTCCGCGCGAGCGATCAAAGCGAGTGACGGGAGGCTTCATGTTGAGCCACCGAGGGCGCCCCGCAGTCACGAAGCTTTACCACTCGTGGCCTTTGGACTATAAAGATCGGATACTACAATCAACTCTGTCCCTACAGTATTCTAAATCTATATACATACATATAACGCACCCTGATCAGCATTGTAACTGTATTGCGTCTTTTGTTATTTTATTTTATGGCATATTTTGTTATTGTTAGCCTTTGCCGATACATTTACACGTATAAGATGACATGTTTCGATCGTTGCAGCTGGTTCGTTCGATCCACGCTTAGGCAGGTTGTTTTTAGCCTAGCCTTCGCTCTATTTCACGAGCCCAAGACTTCAAATAGCAGTGGTCTCGAAGTTGATATAGAACAAATTTCCATTAAAAGCGGAAAGAGACATTTGTCATGTAGGTTTTATGGACCTAGTTCGACAAAAATGAGTCCGTGATGAATAAAGTTTATACTGCGGCTGAATTTAACGAGTGAATGTTTCCTAAAGATTTTATGGCAGGAAGGGCTCATTGCATTGTGACTCTTAATGTAGTAGAACAGAGATTAGACTGGATTGTATTGCAATTAGCATACACACATTTACGATAAAATTTAATGGCAGAGTCATCGCAAACGTCTTGTTTGACTAATTTGACAGCCTTTATCCATGACTCTGACAACGTGTGGACGAACCACGTACGTATAATTTGACACAACACAGTACATAATATTTAATACCGGTAAAAAAAATACTACGACAAAATAAAGACAGTTCATATAAAAAACTTGCAATGTTTTCCTTGTTGCTCTGTTTGGCTCTACTCTACCTGTTTGTTTAGTAAGAAAATAGCTGAAGCGAATTCTTGCCTGCTCCAAAAATTTGTGAGAAAAGATACCAAACCTCCTCAAAAGGAATACCAAATACCGAGGAAAATAAACTGTTAAGAGGTCATTAACCCGTAAGCAAATAACAAAATAACGCCTTACTTAGGTTATACACAGCAAGTCGGCGGCCACTCCCTCTCAAACCTCTAAGGTGTTTCGTACCTTACTAATGAGTTTTACTTATCGTTGCCGGTGCTTTCTACACGATTTCGACGTCGTTCGCCTTAAATATTGTGGTGTGGCAGGTTGAAACTTTCGACCATGTATCCTAAGTCCGTTAGCACTGTAAAACCTTTATTTTTATTAGAATTGCATTTAGGAGCCGTGAACTCAAGTTTCCTTTTACGATCATTGCGCGTTTGTTGATTATTTGAAATGCTCGTGCACATTTGTTGAGGAAGGATTCTTTTGTTTTGTGGTGCGTACCTAGTTTCTGGTGGTTTTATTGAGATATGCAAGAAATCAGCTTACGTAAGGTTTGTATCAAGGTTTCCTAATTTTTATCGTTTTGTTAGTTACTATATTCGATTTAGCACAACATTCTAGTAATACGGTCATAGCCCTGGGTAAAAAAAAATCCACTTATCAGCGTCGAGTTAGTGAGTCGGCCCCTTCACATTTAAATAGTGGACTCTTTACTATACTCATAAAATAAATCTAAGGGTAGGAGATTTTGGAAGGGGTAGTAAGGGGAGGTACCTTAACCACGTAGTGGTTAACCAGAAAATAGTATCATAATAAGAGAGACTATCCATAACTTTTGGAGATATTTAAATAGGTACCCATAAACAGATTTTAAAACTTTTTTTGCTCAAAATCTTATATCGGACCAACTGAGACTGTAGTAATAAAAAGTCAGAAATCGCAAAAAATATTGCAATATCAAATATTCATATCAATATAAGCTTTAGCTACACCACCGGTTAAGGTACTTCCCCTTACTAACCCGTCCAAAAATCCATATTGTAATATCCAGGTTATACAGTCTGCATATATCGGACGACCCATGATGTGGCGCTGCGGGCGAAGGTCCGCCTGCAACGCAGGAGGTTGCGGCTTCAATTCCCACCTTGGGACAAATGTTTGTACGATCTGCAAATATTTGTCTCGGGTATTCTGGGTATTTTATATGTACCTATATATTAAAAACTCTATCTATATAATATATTGTATTATGTATATCAGTCATCTAGTGGGGTATAACATAAGCTCTGCTTAGCTTGGAGCTATATAATGCTGTGTGGATTGTCGAGCATTATTTATTTATGTATATATTAATTTATTATATAGTTAGGTACCTAGTTTGTCCTGCTGCACGGTCTTGGTGTCGCCGTGCACGAGAGACAGCAGGAGGAAGAGAGCGACGCGCGGCGCCCACACCGCCATGATCCCGTCACGTGGCGCCCCTGCTGACGCCTCTACGGTCCGACCCACGCATTACACTGCAACAAGCATTCATATCAATACATTTGTTTATGTCTAAAAACTTAATAAATCCATGATACATACTACCGGTTCTGTCTTTAACTGTTCCCATATTTTACTATAAAATGATTAGCTATGATTCATGTTGGTGTGAAGCCTTTATTTGTCTTGAAAAATGTTATTTCTCTTATGAACAGGTACCTAATTTCAAATGAAAACCGAAAGAAACTGAGTCGTCGGTATCACTAAGCAGGCTGTATTGTCTGGCTGCAATAATTCAAGTTCCCTTGAAAATGTAAAGGGATATAATACCGACCAGAATTGACGAAAATAAATGCAAACATAAACAAGTAAAGGCACTTTATTTATTTTATAAGATTCGACTTGAAACCGTCACTTAAAGCTACGCCTATCACCAGCTGGAGAGCCGAGAGCCAACTCCGAGTACTTATGGAAATAAAAACTTATCTAAAGAACTTTTCAAGCTGAAAATAGCACAGTAAAGCTATAAAAGAAACGGTAAATATTCCAAACTAAGATCCAGATGATAAGAACGCTTGTTAACTTAACTCCGAGAGAGAACTCTTAAGTGAGTTACTTAAACGTGAAATTAAGTTTAGTATCGACTTTGTTCGGATCATGACCTTTAATTAGTGCCGTTCAAAAACTTTGAGAAACGTTGTCTTATTAACGAACTCATCACAAATTAAATTTTGAGCTTCATTGCCTTCAACTTAATTATAATTGACTCTCTGAAAGTATTTCAAACAAGTACGACTACAACTACTTTTAAAAGCACTCAAAATCAAGTTACGTTCTAGTTCGTAGTTAAATTCATTGCTGCGAATTGTACGGCTTTACACAGAACTTATTTTATTTAAGATTTTTATTGCTAAAAATTTACAATAGCAGATTTACACTTTGAATATTAAATTTCTTTATATTTTTAGTGTACGAGCACGTACATTGTGCATTGACCTAATTAATGTAAACCTCGCATTTACGCCACTCATCAATTTTAGCAATACTTTTTATTGTATTCAGTTCGCGATCACCTCTCAATAGACTCACGGGTCTCATTAAGTTACTACAGTCTATAGTTAAATATATCAGTTAAAATGTAGGTCTTTTTCTGATACATATATCCGGCTTAGTTACTATACGTGGTGTACGGACCGTACATTTAGCGTGTCCTATGACACAGAAGCCTCTTCCAGCCCCTTCCATAGTTCTCTGCTGCGCCTGCGTGCCGTTCAAGACCACATACAAAGAACTTATGCATACTCAAATAAAATATTTATTTCTCAAATTAATATTTAAAATGTCCATTATGGAAACTAAACTCTGAGGAATTTTGAAAAGAGAATGAACTTCTATCTGTACTGTACACTATCCCAGATTTTATTACCTCCATGAATAAATTGCGGGCGGGACACCCTGCCTTTTTCGTATATTATAACGACAGTTAAAACCTCTTGGCTCTGTTCAGTATGCCAGTTCACTATGAGGAACTTTATGCCTTTTGGATCTCGGCCGGCACTGTGCAGCACACAGGCCGGATTTATTCCCACTAAGGCATACATTGACGGTTTTATGTGGATGCTATGAGATGTTGATTATAAAAGCGTCAGTAGATGCTTATGTGGTGTTGCGGTCGTTTCAGTTACATGTTGGCTAATAGTTATTGCGTTATCTTTGTCTAAACAGTGCCTGGACTATTGCGAACTATATTACTCAAATAATGGGTTTGTAAGGGCTTGCAATTCAAAGAGATCGAAGAAAGAAACTAGTGAACTTGACCTTCATGATCAAGGATGTCGGAAAAACTATTCATTGGTGGCAAATTTAACTTCTTCTACCCAGTTGCTGCTAATACAATCAGCTGTGATACTTACCTGGAACCGCGGCCGAAAGGAGAATGAATTTTGGTTGTATTTGGTAGCTATATAAAATTATTAAAATAATGAGTGTTTACTTTCAGATCAAACATTAAATATTCCTTCACATCTAAATAAATAATGATGATACACCCCGGGAGGTTGCTCATGATGAGCGATGATGCTGAAAATAGTACGTCGAGCCTCCCTTATCTCACGTTTACTTTCAATTAAGTAGGTATTGTGCTCGCAGATAAAAATAGAGAGGTGGTTCTCGTTACTGTCGAGATGAAAACAGAAATCTATTTTCATTTTCACAGACTCAAAGAGATTACCCGGCACTGTTATTTAGATTCCTACTCGGAAGGATTCCGTATTATGAAAATAAGTAGCATTCGACTTTAATCTAAAAGTGTTTTTGTTTGTCGTCTGCACGGCTCAGGCTCTGGTTAATTCACATTTGCTGAAAAGCGCCGACGCCGACGCCGACGCCGACGCCATTTTGTTCGATGATTAATGTGCAGAAACTGAGCTTTTTTATTTATACGACATCGGCTGAGCTCCTGTTTTTCCTCCTTACCTTTGTAACTTGCTCACACTTTGTCCCTACGTAACAAATAAAATACTAGGTCTTACCGGTTAGGTACTTGCCAAAAAATTATAAAAAAAATGGAAGTTCCAAAATAGTTTCCTCCCACAAAGATAATTCAGGCACTTGTCAAGAATTCAATGTACTGAAAACAACTTCCTAGGAAAGTTAATCTATGAGAATAGTTAATGTCTAACTCGCAGTCTGAATTTACCTTACTCCGGAATATATTCGCTAAGAACTACCTACAGGAGCTACAAACTTCCATCCTATTTTAAATTCAACATAAATTATAACTTGGCAACAAAATTGTATGAAAATCGAGAGTTGCACCGAAATAGCCGCTAAACGGCACCAGGCAAGTTTATGAAGCAAGTAACTCGGCCTTTTAGTAGAGAGGTGAATAATAGCAGCTCACCACTACGGGTGTGTCAATAATTTTAGGAGGGGCAGTAAAGTATCGATAATTTTAATGGGTTGTAAAGTAAGATACGTTGTGAAGTTATAAGATCCCGGATCAGATGGCCAAAGGATAGTAGAGATCTTATGTTTATGGGCACTTAAGATGGGATAATGGTGTCGTCCAGGTTGGATATGGTCTGGTCTGGACAAACGTCAAAAGTCAAAACCTGACTATTTTATCACGGATGTAAGCGGGTTAGCAACGAACCTTATTTGTGTTTGAAGAACACCAAAGTTTCATCCCTTAACCAGAGACTTCTTCAACATGAGTGCAGTTCTTGCAACACAAATAAAGTTCGTGGCTAGCCCGCTCACATCCGTGATGAGTTCGTCAAACTAAGATGGTTTTTATAGTAATACTACACTGTTAATATATATATTACGAATTAATTTATGTTCAATGGATAATACAATGTATGCAAAATAACTATAAATACTCCTACTAATATTATAAATGTGAAAGTTTGTATGTATATATGTATGGATATTTGTTACTCTTTCACGCAAAAACTACTGAACCGATTAGGCTGAAATTTGGTATGGGTATAGTTTGGGACCTGGAATAACATATAGGCTATTTTTATACCGATAAAACGCGGACGAAGGCGTATGCAGCGGCTAGTTACAAATAATTCAAGCTAAATTATTAATTATAATAACAACAATTTATTAAATTGATTCTGAGCTCTGTTCATATGGATTGAAATAATCAGCAGAACATAATTAACCAGTCAAGCAGAAGCATTCAGATGTATTTTGATTTAGTGACTTCGCAAATTTCTCTTTAGGCGATAAATCTGACTAACAACCGCGCGATCAGTAGAATTTCCGCACTAACGTACAATGTATAGACAACATCGGCTCATTAGTCACATCACTAGGGCTTAGTGGTGCAACATTTTGTCGAT
The DNA here is from genome assembly GCA_947859395.1 of Eupithecia insigniata. Taxonomy (NCBI): domain Eukaryota; kingdom Metazoa; phylum Arthropoda; class Insecta; order Lepidoptera; family Geometridae; genus Eupithecia; species Eupithecia insigniata. Next base: position 17,011,384 of record OX401996.1, on the reverse strand, counting down.
ATCGGAGTGCAGTCCTCAGGCAACTCTAGCCGCGGCCCGGCTGGATAGCTAGGATTTATGCCACTCACTGTTTAAATACTGATGGCTTCTTGTTTATTTTATGAAAACTCAAAAACATACCTGTTTAGATTTTATTTTATTCTTTATTATTTTTAGGACTTAAATTCATTGGTTTGACTATGTCTACTAATATAATACTATCCTACTAATAATATAAATGTCAAAGTTTATATGGATGGATGTATGGATGGATAATTGTTACTCTTTCACGCAAAAACTACTGAACCGATTAGGCTGATTAGGCTTTTGGTATGGGTATAGTTTGGGACCTGGAATATGTATATATAGGCTATTTATTATCCCGATAAAACGCGGGCGAAGGCACGGGCAGCAGCTAGTCCTTAATTTTATTGCCGCGTCACTCAGTGGATAACTAGGATAGTACCAATATCCATTACGTAACATATATTATAGGTGCTGTAGAACAAAGTCCTAGAGGCGCGGCGCGGGCGGGGCGGCGGCGCGGCGCTGTGCGGCGCGGCAGCATGAGTTATTCCCAACGTCTCAAGTGGAGATTCGAACTTGAGCTTTAGGTCTTCTAGTTTTAGGCACCTAGAATCGGAGTCACGTGCGCACTAATACTGAGGTACGTCCGGCGCACTCACCCTTCCCGCTTTTAATTAAACGATCTCATGTATCGGCTCCTCTCCTCTGTATACTGATTTAATCTGCGCGTCTGCAAGAAATGTTCCAGCACATACCTACGCACGATCGCAAATGAACTACTTGATTGATTGCTGCGCTAATTATCAGAAGGATTCATCCAAGGATTGCCAATAGACGAAGAAGCGGGAACAGTTGGGCCATGAAAATATTCTATCATCCCTAAATATCTTTACAGATATACATACGTACATATAAAAGAAACTGAGGTGCGCGATGCGACCTGCAGGTCACATCGCTTACAATTTTTGTTACTGCACCTAGTACGTAACACTAACTAGACTTTTTTACTTTTAATTATTATTGCAATCCTTTGACTAAAATAAAAAGTTCTTTGTATAAATGAACGAAGGGAGAAAAACTAAGAACTGCACAAGAAATATACGGAAACAATTGCACATAGAGATCGACGTGTCAATCAACGTGCTCTCTATACAAGGTCACCTTTGTGTCCGGCTGAACCTGGTTAAAGGACTGGATTTATGATCTTGTCTGTTTGCACCAATCTAGATTTTAAACCGAGGTTCCTCTGACTAAACAATACCCCGTTACCCACGTGTAAACCCCTACTTAATAAAATTCCTAAGATGGTACAAAAGTACAAAACTTACAACATTTATTTATTTCACGAATAAACATACAATTAATTACAAAAATAAAAACACATGTTGTTTTGTCTTATTTTGGCGTATGTCCGCAGAAGAAATATACGACTAAACAAATTTTAAATTTTTTGTTAACGGTAAGAGGTCACAGTAAATGTTGAGCGGTGTTCGGTAGCGTCTTCTGAAGCATTCCTTGTGGAGCTCCTAAAGCGAGTACCATAGAATTAAAAGCCGGTAATTAGGTATCCTTTTGTTGCGTTCATTCCCATTTACAATCTGATACCCACTTCATTCCCTTTTAAAGATGTCACGTACTCATTTACAAACATTTGATATTTCGTTGCCTGCCGACCTATTTAGTTTAGTTTTGAAACCGTAACGACTGTTTTGTATTTGATCCTGGGTTGTTGTTATTTGGCTGCTCTCAAAGGACTTCGATCATTTTATAACAATAAAATATTAATTTATTATATTTTATAAAAAATTGAGATTTTTAATATCAGTATTTAGAGTATTTAACATCAGTATTTAGAGCACTAGCAAGTAGGTAATTAAGCAGAACAAACTATAATTTATTTCCCGCAAGCGCTTCCTGCGCCTGGTCCCAGTATCATTCACATCACGCCCCGAAGGGATATAACTCAATAAATCGCGATACATAGAGAGAGTTTGGTACTCTCATTCAACACCGTGTGTCCTTGAAATCACTCAAAGCTAGCTCATCAAAGCCCTTTCAAAAGCAGGTGGAAAAGTCCTTGACTAGACTGGTATAGAGATTTATACTTACCAGCCTCGTACGATACCGATCTCCTATGGTTACATACATATTATATACATACCTACTAACATATTTTAATCATGCATGATCCAAGAAAACAGTTCTGCTATTTTAGGAGTGTCGCCAGGTGACGTCACTGTCCAGTTACCACTTTATTTCAACAAGGTGTAGAAGTTGGGAAACAAATGTGATATACATAGATAGGTAAATCAATAAAACAAATGTGAATCGTCAATTATGTTTGTTAGATCAGTCAAAACAGCGTTAGTTAAACACGATTTAATGTGATAAATAATTGGTAAATACATAACCACATAGTTTTATCAGATTCATAGAGAACTTCGAGGAGTTACGATTTTACGCTACCTACTGGTAACACAAGGAAACAGATACGTCTTCTCATTCGCCGATAGCGATGATGACGTAATCTGGAGACACCCACGTGACCATTGTGTCTCGGAAGAGCATACCTTGTTATTATACCATGTTTTTAATGAACATGCTTAGTAGATAACGCTACAATACTTTTATTTGCATATCTACCAGACTCGTTACATATAACATTGGTACATAAAAACCTTATCTTGACTCAGACATTACATACGTTGATTTATTGTATTACATATACATTGTATTAGTGACAAACTTACCCAGTAACGCATTGTTCGTTCATTAAATTGATTAATCAAAGGAGGCTCATCCTTCCTTCCACATTTCGAAGTGAGACTTCGGAGCAGCCGTGGCCGAGCGGTTAAGGCGTCTGACTAGAAATCAGATTCCCTCTGGGAGCGTAGGTTCGAATCCTACCGGCTGCGAATATTTTGGCATTTTTCTCAATTTTATCAAAGAAGCTTATCGCAGCTCAACTTCCGAAGCAAATATCACTTATTGATTATGAATCCGTGTCTTCTAGACACGGCTCATTGTGCAAAGTATCCAACTTTTCTCATCAATTTTAATCAAGGTTTACTTTAGAAGTGGTCGAGCTCGGAAAATTACGAATCAATTTGCCGTAATCTATGGCGCCTTGATCCACTTGGATGAGGCTATCAAATTAATTTATCGGCGTATAAATTGAAAAGGTAAGGAGCTTACGTAAGCGAACTCGCTGTCACTGGGTGTCACACACACACAGGGTACAGTATCTTCACCAAAATTTATGGGATATACAAATAAATTTTTCTTAATATTAAAAATAAAACTTTCCAAAAAAACTGGCTTTTATCACCTAGGACTAAAGTGCTTGGGAAGATAAATCCAACGAACTCAAACTCAACGTGGATAAATCGTTTCGTTTAGAAGTTCCTACGGCACCTTCGGTCTCCATCATCAGACCAGCTCGATATTACCATGACATTGCAATTCCACAGATGAACTTAAAAAGTATGCCAAATTTCAATCGGTTGAGGATAACTGGTCTGAAATTCAGTTGCAAGATTTGACCCACTCAAACTAACAGGGCAAGTAAAATAAAACCAAAAGAAGGCAAAAACAAATAAATTGTGTTGATGTAATCGAACTAGTTATCAAAAGTACGTAGATAAAATCGTATATTATCGTATAATAAAATAAAATTGAGTCTATACTGATTAAGTAATTCTATAATACCGACCGAGTCAGTGTTTATCGGCGGCGCGGCGACGTACTATGAGTACCTTACAAGCGGCTCAGGCCGGCGGCGGCGGCGGCGGAGCGGTGCCTACAGCTGTCATAATTATCCAGCGAGTATCGTTATCCACTGGAAATCGTTTCAAAACGTAAAAGAAAACACAAAGCTTTTGGGATTAGCGTAATCAGAAATTCCCACGAGCGTGATAAAAGAGATAAAAAAAACGCTTCCGCTAGCAGTAAATGGTAAATTCTGGATATTTTAAATACAACGATTCTTTTGTTTCGAAATGAAAGATTTTTTTATATAAAACTGTACCTAATCAGCATTTGTTCAATTGTTCATTAATTATGCACCTCTACCAAAAATTGTTTTTTTGCACTCTACTACTTTGAAGTGAAGTTGAAGTGCAGATGTTTTGAACTTTAACGGAAGTTATGCGTGAGAGTAATTGTTAAAAAACAAGCTAGAAGCTGGACCGCAAAAAAAAAGCCTCGATTTTATAACACTGAAATCATGTTTTTTACCATTAACCTCTGTTATAAAATATGGGTCTGAAAAGTTCAGTTCCTATTTGATTGTTATGCTACAAAAAATATTTGAATTGTCTGAACCAGCCTGAAAAATGGCTATACCATCTCTTGATGGTAAAAATGCATTAGGAATAATGTGCCGACACCACGGCTCAGTTTTTAGCTGAGAATTAAAAATAAGTTAGCGTAGTTTTTACAACAATTCTAATGGTCTTTGCTGAAATCTAATCTAAAATTCATTTGATTTCGCATTCAACTCTAACAAAACTAGGTACGACAACAATCATCAAGTCAATCTGTATCAAGGGCCATTGAAAACTCATAATTATTGCATTTATTTCTTCAGCCTGACTGATGACTACTTATTTCTTCAGCCTGTTTTGGCAAGATTATTTTAATTTGGTCTCTGCATTTGCGGTCGCAGTATAAAGTATGTTGTTGCATGTTGGAGCGGAATATGTTACAATATGAAGTAAGGCCGTTTTGTTAATGCAGGTAAGTTATTGTTAGTGTAAACAACCCCTTATTTATTACAGGTTTGTTAAACGTATCTACGTACCTACCTACATTAAAAAAACGTAACGTATTGCTTCATTTTTCATTTTGCTTGACCAATAAAGTTATTAAAGAAATATATAATGTTAGCCATTAGTCGTTTGATGGCTTGCGCTGTACTTTTCTTGTTTGTTTAAAATGTAAATTACGCAGCGATATATGAAATTTATTAACCTTTGAAGAGTATTTCTTTTCCTACGAACATTGTTCCATGGCAACGGTAAAAGCATTCTGAAGCATCACAAAGGCAGCCGTCTGAGGTAAGGCCTCCGCTACACAATTAACGTCAGTCATTCTTAATTGATTGACCGCAGCGTCTCGTCGGAGCCCAGCCCGCAGACTGCTCCAAAGAGTACCGCGGTTTCCGGAAACAAAAAAAAATTATTTTCAAAATAATCAACAAGATTTTTTATGAAATATTTTATAATCTCTTCGCGCTGGTCCGGGCCTTGCTGCTCCTGTACTATCGACAAGGGCGACAAGGCAAGGCAAGAGCTGACTTCAATAAGACATAAATAAAATTATCATTTATTGGCCTATACGATGGAGTTACGAGGCCGTACTCGCAATCGTGAAATAACTGCGCTCATGAAATTACAATTCAGACAAATTATGCATCATATCCTGAACGTTTGCTACGTATTATGAACGAACTCACTTATTTTAATGCGTGTAATCTCTTAGCACATTGGCGTAGTGTGTGCGAATCGCACACCATCTTAAGTTGAAGGTCTTTCGACGTGGTTTTACGTTCAAGTTAAAAAGGCACTCGATCGGAATAAACGGATCAGCCCCCCTAGCACAGGGCTTGTTGTCGGGTAGAATAGAGAAAAATTACGTGACTTTGTCATCGAATGCGTAAATTATTTGAATTTAGTTCCTTAAACTTCAATAATTTACGCAATGTATGGCAATGTGATGTCATTATTATGTATTCTACTCTAGAGAACAATCCCCGTGCTAGGGGGGCAGGGGTGTAGCTGTGTTGATTAAACGAGAGAAATGGCAAGATGTGTTTTTCGTACGCCGTATGTCTTAAAACTCACATTTCGAAATCCATTTATTAAAAATTGGCTGCAAAGTAGACGTCAAGAGGGCTAAGTCCAAATATTTTCAAGTGTGCAGTTCAAGTCTTCGAATGAGTATAAATTTAATATGCACCATGCCATACCTACCTCATGCGAACTAAATAGGGTAACGAGGCAGCCGGGGCCCTGGTTTGGAACTAGCCCGGACAAGTTACTGAATATACACTGTGAAACATACTCCAACACAATAAAGAACTAATTTCAGAGCAGCGTCCCAGCCGCAGCCGCACCCGGCCATCACACAAAACTCATTACAAACCGCTCGATAGATAAATTAGAAAAAAATCTCGTCAAAAGCACGCGCACAAATAGCTATTACATTAAAACTTCCAACGTTATCTACATTAAAAGTCAGTTTAGACATAAAGCGATCCAAACACGGAGTACCTACTCCCCCCTCTCCCCGCGGCTCTTAGTCCGAACTTTGATGGTCCGATACGGATTTTTCATCTCCCGACTCATTTGAAATTATAATTTGCCGCGAAGAAAATCAAATCAAAATTCCATTTAAAGTTGGTATTTCAATATTTGTTAGCATCGCGGATGTTCGTTAAGAGTATAGGGGAGTTTCGTACATACATAGATGGTATCGACGACGCGAGGGTAATGAATGTATGGCGGAGTTACCTGTCACTTTCTGGATTACCCATTTAATTCGCTTTCTATATAGACCTACCTAGTTATTTTGGTGTATCCACCGCCACTTTAATATCAAACTTGCACTGCAACGTGGTTATTGCTATAAAATCAAAAAATGTATCTTTGAAACTGCCACCAAAAATGCTCCTTTACAGTTGGCAATTCAATATTTGTTTGCAACGCAGCGCAGATGTCGGTAAGAGGCCGTTATGGGTCGAATCGGCCCCGCGATAAACAAGTGGGACAAGTCGGTACAATTTACAGCGCCGCCGCCGCCATTTGGGACAATAAGGCCCAGTTAGAGATGTCTACAATAAGGCCCACTTATTTTACTCCACGTTTTAGGAAACATTTTGCGGGACTAAAATACAGCCCTCGAGCAAAATACGTTGAAACAGAAACACGTTTATGTACAACAGGAATTTCTTTATTGGGCAGTAGCATTGTATTTTGGGTTTCTTTTCAATAACTAATGAGTCATTAGTAGGTAAATAACTATGCTTTCATCATTCTTTTATAACACAAAGAAAATAACAATCCTTCACACCATTAACGAGCACCCATCTTCAAGTTATCTTGAAGAACTTGATGTATGGTGGAAAAAGAACGTATCTCCTAAACAATAAACTTACCTACCTACCTAGATACGTAGCTACCGCGTAAAAACGGAAGCACTGGAGTGTGAGGCGCTCCGAACGGATATAGAGCCTCAAACGCGCTGATAACCTGAGCATTCGCCTGTGATGCAGTTACATGCTCGTATTACAGGTATGTATGTATGTATGTACCTTGCCTGCCAAATTAGGATTGGAGATGGTGGCCATAGAAACGGGAAATTAACACAGTGCCACATATGAAACACATGACCAGACTCAATATTCTGAAAGTACCTAACTAAAAGCTAACTTTTTTGTATTTTACAAATAGCATGTCAATTCTTCTTAATATGGAACAAAAATAAAAAGCCTCGTCCGTTTTCCCGAATTAAAACGATCTTATAATTCGTAACCCATGTCCATTATTAGCATTTGAAAATAGGCGGCTAGAATAAATAAGAATCTTTGTATTTTATATACTATATTGGAACAAACTGTATTGGATAATACAGAGGCGGCAAATAATGATGGTATTTGAGGAAAATGGCGAATTATAAAAAAGAACGTAACACCGATGAGGGTATAAATATATCGGCCAATGGCGCGGAAGTCATGACTAAGTAGAAGTCAATGAGCATTTCTTTTCAAGGGGTTTATTGGGCATTTATTTGAGATGGAGGCTTTTCGGGAATCGTGAAGTGAGTCACAAGGACAAATACTATGTTATTATTGCTTCTGAAACGATAGGCGAATCTTTCCAGTGCTTAGCGAACTAAATATTTTTGTAAACGGAATGATTTTTTTATCCATTTGAGTCCTGCGTATATAATGTTGTAGTAAATTCGGCTTGAGCTTTGTTTCCATTCCATGAGACCAATCACTGTTAGGATTAACATCTTTTAATACCTGCAAAATTAAAATAATGCTGAACAATTCAGACAGCATCGTCTAGCCCCAGGCTAAGCAGAGCTTGTGATGGATATGGGTACTAGATAGGTAACTGATTAAATTACATATATAGATATTTTTTATTATATAGGAAATGTATGATAAAATATATGTTAATCCCCAGAAACACTCAAAACAAATAATCTGTACATCGTACAATCATTTATTTCTGAGGCAGGAATCAAACTTCCCGCAACCTTCTGCATTGCAGGCGGACCTTCGCCCGTTGCGCCTCACAAGGCGTCTGCAGCAGTTCAAGGACGTACCACCTCTTGGAATGTGAAGTTTTCAATAAAGTTGACAAGCCAATGAAGCATCGTTTACAAAGTAATCGATAGTCGCGTCGCCATCCATCGCCATAATAGTCGTTTTTTAACCCTAATGAGGCCGCGCTTCTGTTTTGGGGGTTCAGCGAATAAAACTGCCGTGATCCCTTCCGCTTCAGATTAACCATCTTTATCATATTTTCCGGCCAAACACTTCATGAGTAAGGTCCGTTAACACTCTCAAATGTTTTACTTCTCATGAAATATTGAGTTAAATATTCAAAACTTTAATAAGTATGTTTTATTGTTTCTCTTAATGTAGTTGTATTTTTTTTTGTTGATAAATGATTTGCTATTAAATTATATAAAGCGTATAGAAACATTTAAGATACTCGAACCATATTTTACAGGTTCGATTGTATGAATTATCATACCCTAATCCCGAATTTTATAAAATAAATCGTACGAACCAACCTCTCTGACGTATTTAACTTTTGCCGGAGGTTTATTGGTTTAATTATCTGCCTGAATGCAGAAAATAACACAAAAGGAATTAAATCGAAAAATAAAAGCATCGTCGAAGCGGAGCACCTATTATGAACACTATTTGCTGAGTTCAAAGCAAAATTAATATCACCATTCCGGAGTTCCTAATTAAATGTCCATAGAACATGGCTAAATTATATTTATACCTTGTTTTATTTATTTACCTGCTAGCTGAATAACATGAAAAGGTTTTATAACGATATGTAAGTAGATAAGTATAAAATATATGTTTTCCAGAATGTTTGGATCATTTTCGGAGCACCTAATTATTTCTATAAAACACTGGTTGTTATCTTGTTTACCGAAAATTTTCTCATTTTTCTGCCTAAGTCAAACCAGAACGACTCGTATTTGACTTTTCGCTGAACTATTTCAATTAATAACCACTTATCGGACCTTTACATATATACGTTATGTGCCAAAGTCTTTTATTCCCAAAAGGAAAGTCACATATCCCATTAAAGTGGGCAAACAATAAATTCGGGATAAAAGTGAGCAAATCCTGCCTACCCTAACCCTGGGAGTGTCGCGAAGATAAACATCGACGAGGGTCGGACTGACCTCACCGGACCTGGACTTGCCGACTTTAAATTGATGAAAAATTACTTTGCTCTTCCTGGTCCATAGGTGTTTTAATATACTGTCTACGGTAAATTTGAAACAATAACCTCGGCTTTAGAGAGGTCAGCGCTGAAAGCAGAGCTGCGAAATATAATGCAGAGATGCAGCGGCTGGGTAATCCCCGGAGCAAAGTTCCCGGGTACCTACATATTGGTGACCGCTGCCACGAAAGAGGTAAATGATTGGATGAAAAGCATATAAACTTTCAGTACCTACCTGTTCTCATTTATATTGAAATGTTTAAATAATGCGGAAATAAAATGCAGCATGTGGATTGAGTGAATCGTAAGTTCTTTTTTAAATAAACGATTAGGGATACAAAACGAAAGTAAAGTATACCTAAGTATTTTAAATACTAAATTGGAAGATTTCAGAGATCGAATGATAAATATCAGAATGAAATAGGGCAGTAAAGAATAAGTAATAAAGAGAGTGTTTGTAATCGGCGAGGCGACAGGAGCGGACGGAGACGAGAAGGCGCGGCACGTGACCCGCGTGCTTGAGGACCACGGATTAAACAGATATCGCCGACCCGTCCAGGGCTTGCAACTGCGTGCTAGGGAATTATTGGTCACAGGTATCATGATTTTAATTATTACTAGTATTACTACATATTGACTGATTTTATAAAAGTAAAAACTTCTTCACACTTGTATGTATAAACAGTGAAACTGAAGCGTCACGCTCGTTTTGGTTATTTGGTGGAATCGAGTATACTTGGCTCCAAAATTTTCAGTTTTCAAATATATCTTGTGGTCCTAAACACCATTGTAACAGTAACATTCCAGAATGCAAGAACATAATATGTATGTTTCGGTCGGCTATAAATATAAACCATCAACAATACTTGGTCGGCAACTAAATTATTTTCAATTTATAAGCTACCTAGAGATGTTCTGAAACACACACAATAAATGTTATCAAATTTGATCCCGCCGTTGAGAGGAGTTCAGTATCACACGTAGGTACAGAATATTATCTGTAGTATGCCTAGATAAGTAGGTTGCCTGCTGATTACTAATATATTGCTGCAGAAATATTTAAATGTCACATTACTTGCTGAACAATTATATCAATAGTAATTTTTGCCAACCACTAGAAGGTCAATTCTCTTTTTCTGCTCACAAAATCCTTTTCACGGGGTCACCAAAACCTCTTTAATTTTCTGACCTTTTCAATAATACCCTTTTTATAGTGACTAAACATTTTCCAGGCCGTAAAGTGTGGTATGAACTCGTCAAAACTTAATTTCAATAGCAGCAATATTATGCAACCGAAGGTTCGGCTGCAGGAGACAGCCCTCGTGAACTCGATACACGCGATTTATTAGAATCGATTGTGATCGAGCTAGATACGGGATTGCTTCGTTAACTCACTAGTTCATGTCAGGTTTCCAAACAGAAAGTCCCACTCAGTCTGAGAGCTCTTCAAACAAAGTACGCTAAATGTACCAACTGGTATCGACTGAATTGATAGCTCTTAGATTGAACCAAGTTTATAAGTAAAAAAGCTGATATATTATCCACTAGCCACTATGAACCAACTAACGGTACAACAACGGCGAGATCTACCAAACAAATAACAACACGACCACCAACAACGTATTAGAAAAAACATTTTTATACAAACTCGCAAATCAGATAATTCAAATTGGTTTTTAGACGTAAACTCAATTTTGACGTGTATTTTACTTTATCGTGGAAGCAGATAAATTGAGTCAGATACCGAAACGAAATGTGGCAAAGTGTGAATGTAATATAGCGCCCGAGCCGCGCCGATATTCGGAAATTCGTTCTCCGATATAATTTCACTGATAAGTTGTAGTGATTGGACAGGTTTTATAGGCTGAAACAGCGTTAAATGCGATGAAATCAATAAGTAGCTTACCGGTTACATACGCCGCGCCGGGGCCTTTGATAGTTCTTACATATTTCTTTGCAATTTAATGCTGAATTTTCATTCTTAATCTCATGGATGTTATAAATAATATCCCATTGTTCGCTGCCGCCCATATTTTAAGGCGCGTACCTTTTTATCAGGTCACCGGTTCGGTAGGACAGGATCCGAGGGTCACGCGACGGCTCCAGCGGCGCACGTCAAACTATTGAATTATATCCGCCGAAGGGAAAACATATCTTACAGAAAAACTTGGGCGAGATTAATCTTTTAACGTATTGTCTTAACCTTTCTCTGGCGCCATTGATGTTAGCCTACGGGGCATTGAGGGATCTACTTAGATTAACAAAATTGTTAGGATTTTAGTGGATTTGTAGTGACATATTGACTTTGCTATTCATTTACTGGTATAAAAACATTTCAGATTGCTAAAAAACGAGGACCTACTTCTACGCAATGCAAAAGGTAAATGGGTCAAAGTGAAAGACTAAAGATAATTGTAAAGATGTAAGTGATGATAATGTTATAAGTACAATGGAAACTGTTAGGAGGAAGATCATCCAATATCTCAGCATTAACGATTTTAGTTTGAAACTCGTAAGAGCGCGATATTACGTATCCCACTATTAAATCCCTTGAAACTTTTCCATTCATAACTTGTTTAATTTCACAGTACCTACCTAGATCTCGGAGCAACGCTCCCGTTATACGCTCCCGCTGAATATTTCATCCCGGCCAGGTAACTTTTACCCTTTCTTTTGGCACTTGTTCACTCAGCCCTACTTTTAATATTAGCTGACACTTTTTACGAGCAGAGTGTTTCAGAATCTTAGATAACACGGTTCATTTGAAAATGATGATTTTTTTGTAGTAACTTGAAAGATTTTATAATTTTACTGTTCACAAGGTACCTACTGCAGTTTATTTGAAAATACTTATAAGGGTAGCCTTTTTAATACATCTTCGATTTTAAAATGAACGAATGTTCTCTTTCTTTTTAGTAGATCCAGAATCAAATTATCTCAAGTGAAAAATCCGTCGGTAAACAGTTTCAAGGATTCTGCAGACGTATGAAATCAAAAGTTAACAATCTTCGTTTCATCTTGGAAAAGGTGAGTCGGGTATTCCCTAATGAGCGGCCGCGCGATCGCTTGTGTAACTGAATTGTTCCCAATTCGAGATTTACTTAGATGTGACGTCACCCTCCCTTGATTTTTATCTCATCTCAATCAATTTCCTAACAGATGTCCGTTTATCCAGAATTGAGGGAAGCTTTGTTTCATTCCTATTCCTTTTTTGAAGTTGTAAAATATATCTAATATTAATATCTTATTATCTTCCTGTCGTTTAATACTCGTCAAGTTACCGAGCCGAGCGTTCCGAACAAGGTAGTGACATTAGCCAAACAAGCCCCTATTACGATTCCATTAGGGACATTATGTCTTATTCGTCAAGCGGGAGCTGCAAATACAGGTTCCCTCAGGCCTCATTCGATTTGCGTCCAGGGCTGTCCGCGTCCGCACAATCATGGCAGCCACGTATCGGACGGACCGGACGTGGTTGACTACCTATGCACTTCTAATGTCAACCCTAACGAAAGTTACACCGACGCTAATGGGACTATGCTTTATGGCTATAGCCTATTGTTTAAAATTTTCGAAACTATCAAGGTTATTTGCAACACTAAACTTAATAACGCGATATTTACCATTTGACTTGAACCAAAATTCAAATCATGGTAAATATCGCGTTATTAACTTTTGAGCCTATTGTTTGTTATATATATATATATATATATATATTTATTCATTACAAAAACAATGATAATACATACAAAAATGTGTACCGTAAAAACCTTATGAGGTTTGTCTCACACTCACATTCGTTTAAACTTCTTTTGAAATCTAAGTGTATTTTTTTTATTGACAACATACCCTCTTTGGCCACAATCTCACCTAATGGAAAATGACGATGTGGCCGACGGTGTATCACGAAGGCCTAGAAGATACCTATTCACTCTTGTCTCGAAGAGACCCAGATTGTAATCGGCAGGAAAAACAGAAGCAGACAACGAGTTCCAATCCTTAGCGGTCCAAATGATGAAGGTGGAGGAAAACCGCTTTATAGTACGAGTGGATGGTATATCCACTAGATAACGATGGTATTGAGCCGTCTGTTTGCTTGACCTTGAGTGGAGGGGAGATGATGGGATCAGGTCATGAAGTTTCTGGGAGCATTCACCGAAATGTATCCTATACAAGATTGAGAGACAAGCAAACTTGCGGCGGTGATCGAGACTTTGGATCTTAGTCTCTGCAAGGTACTGCTCGTCAATGAGTCTGAAGGCTCTTCGTTCTATCGAGTCTAAGGCTGCAAGCTGGTATTTAGGCGAGCCATCCCAAACATGAAATGAAATTGAATGAAATGAAATGAAATTTAATTTATTGAATGGAAAACACAGAAAACATTTCCAAAAACAATCAATTTTCTAAATTCAACTTTTAGTTAGGTAATTTCAATCTATGTATGCGTTGATTGAATTGGTTAGCCTTAGATATCTACGCTAGGCTTGTAAAGCCTGTGTTATAGATATCTATCCCTCATTACAATGACCCTGGTTTTATAAGGAAATAATTAAAAATTTAGAATTCTAGTATATGTACATAGTTACATAGTTTCTTATTAAACATGGCAGCAATACTCCAAACCAGACCGTACCTGAGCTTGATAAAGTGCTAGAAGCTGTCCCGGTCGGAAGTATCGCTTAACCTTGTTTAGTATTCGCTAGGTAAGTAAACATGAACCTTAATGAGAGGCGTCATATTTAATTTCTTAATAATCGTTTTAGCAGTGTAAGTAGAGCGAGTTAAGATTGGGAGCTGGCATTGCGTTCGGCGCGCGTTCGTGGCGAAACATCAAATCAAACGCGCGTTATAGTATGTAAGGATGGATCGGACCTGACGGTTCTCAAAACGCGCGATACCAAAGCGCGCGTTTCAAAACGCCTAATGTGTGCACAGTCTAAGGCTAAACTTGCGTGAGCTTTTAAAAAGGCCACTACAAAATGAAAAGCGGATAACATGCCGTCGGTTTTAGTTGACAGCTACCGATCCAATACCTATTGGCCGATAAAGGAGGCTTTGCAGGAATTTGTGCGCGACCCTTCGCCCGGCACATTCCTGAATACACGGGATCCAGGAACAAAGCTTTGCGTCTTGGGGCAATTTATCATAGAATAATATTGAATCAAGTGGCTCGGCTCGGTAATGACAGATGAGCCCACCGCATTAGAGAATTCATTCAGAGTAATGGCCGTAGTTAATGTTTCATGGTGCAGCTGGACCCTTTCCGATCGTATCTACGCGTCGAAGAAATCATATTTTACAATTGTTATCAAAGTACAACTAAATCTTGTTTTAACTATCCAACAATAATACCATAACACGTTGTAATTAGATTTCTTTCCAGAACGGTGAGCTTTGTACTAGTTTGCGTAAAGTTGTAACTAAACAACCGACCGATCAAAGAGTTGAATGGATTAGAATGTTCTGGAAATGATAAGCGGCTAGAAGAAGATCACTGGGATTCATTGTCCCGGAAACTGGCTGGCTTTGTAATAAGTTAACAATTTTAGTCTTACCTACGCCACTTTCAAATCACCGAATTCTATTATCCTCCTTCTATAAAACGTTTGAATTCATCTTAGTGCTGAAATGTTAATATTTATTTATTAACTAGATAAATGATTAGATTTTTGTAATTTGTACTAGCTTGTAATAATAATGCACCCGATGAGGTTCAATCCGATTCATCAGGATTGTCTGGTAGAGATCGCTCGTGAGCGATAAGACCGCCTATTGTCACATTTTTTGTACCGAATTGTTTGTATTTCATTTCATTTATTTCCACCGTAGGTATTGCATAATATACATTATATTATGTCGTTAATTTCTAAATTAAAATATGACTACTATCTCATTAATAGGTACATTGATAATTATATAGATAATGATTTATTCAGAAAACTGAAAACTATACAGTTTGGTACAAAGGTAAATTAATTGGCGGTCTTATCGCTTACAGCGATTTCTTCCAGGCAAACAAATTAATCCACAATTTAAAATTTAAACAGGAAAAAGGAAGCACCATAAGTGATTGTACACAGAAAGAAAACAGACAGACAGTCAAATCTAAAGTAAACTAAAATTAAAACTTTATAAGAGTTGGCTGTAAAAGGGCATAGTATTTATAAAGTTACGTCAGAAATTGAATAAATTAAATATATAACATGTCAAAAAATGTCAAGTTATTGTTAAATGTAATAACATTAAATAATTAAAGCTATCTAGTATCTACATAGTACTCGAGCGCTTCAACTTGCAGCAACTATTACAATATATAAAACGTCTTAATTTTCAGCAAACAAAGGAATTATTTCTCTGAATTGAGGGCCAGTACCGTTTTTAATATTAAATATTGTCTGCTAGTAACAACTCTAGCTTTTGTTATAAGTTGATAAAGGCGGCGCGCGGCGCGGGCGGCTCATGAGTTCTCAACAGAAGCCGCCTAAGCTCGCGCCGTTCGGGTCAGTCGTGTCGAGCTCGATATTGACATTGATGTGGGAAATCGCTTACACAGAAACAAGGTGGATCACGGGTATATACTGATTTCTGGCGCAGCCTGGGAGGGAGAACAGATTAGAGGGTCTAATGGGGATAGATATTCGATACGATGTTGTAACAGTGAATTTGTTTAGTTTACCGAATGGCAGAACAAGGTAGTTATTTTAGAGGGAAACTGAGTTTGCTTAGGATATAGCAAAAGGTTAAACAAAAAAAACAGCATAAAAAGGAGTTTATGGTTCTAGAAAATAAAAATCTGTAGGTTTAAAGAAAACAGTACAAAATCGTCAGAATTGGAATAAAACGTCCTGAATCTGTAACGATATCAATATAGAACTCGCATTGGATTACCGCAAGCCTATTTATCCCCGGATCCCTGGTTCCCGGGCTTCGGGATTGACGGAGATGATTTTTAATATCTGTCGCGTTCGCGGAAAGTACGTGATTTATCACGATGAGCACGATTGCGCATTGACTTCTTACTTTCCCTGTTTAAGGGTCAGGGAATATCGTTAGCCTGGTTTATAGGATTTGGAAAGGAGTTGTGATTACTTTACAGTAGTCTTGGTTTAAATATAACCTATTAGACAACAACACATACATACCTATCTCCAGATGAAGTAGTAACTGGATGTACCTACAGTGAGATGAGATCACTAGTTATTAGAACCAAAAGAGTTGGCTTTTATTTAGCTATTTCCACTATTATTTACTAGACTTTTTCCCTAGACTTTCAGGAGGATTTAGAAATAAAATAATCCGATATCCCCGGACGTGATACCTACCCTACGATTTTTGACCCCTTTCACTGACTGATGGTTATTTCAGGGAATTGAGGAGTACGTAGAATTTACGTTATACTGTCGTACTCGTAGATGCCGAATACCAGTGATTGATTGATGCGGCGGCATATCACTTCAGATTGTTACGTTTATGAGTGATGAACGACTTTAAATTTATTTAGGGTAATTTTAGATATAATTTAGTTTTAACTAGTTTATTTGGTTAAAATGCGGGACTGACAAATGTGTTCAAGTCCTTTACATAATTTATGTTAAAAAAGCAGTTTCAAACATATCAGTGAATTCATAGTTCAGTATCAGTGAATTTCCAATTCGATACAGCATATTGGCGGTCTGACAACTAACGGTCTGTCAATATGTACCTACCTACTGACTGTACATATATTTATACTGTTATGTGTGAATCGGCCTTTAAACATTCGATCATAAATACTTACTTTACTTATGTATGTATAGTGCACCGATACATGGAAAAATATACATCCCGTCATAATGACTTGTTTGAGAAATACTTGCAAACAATAACAAACAAACAAGTTTATACTTAGCTATTTAAAAGGTTTTTAGGTGTCGTGGGCGATGCTGAGTGTAATGTCCAGCAACTCTATATATTTATTTATTGCACTAGTATTATGCGTATTGTCAGTTTCAGACCCGTTACAAACTGAGTCAACTGCGGACAACTAGTCAAATGCGGATTACAAATATAATGGAGGGGCATGTGAATTTTTAACACTAGAAGACGTCGATTTCCTGGAACTATTTTTCCTGATTCCTATAATTTGGGTTTCTTCGAGAGAAAACTCTATCATATTTAGAGGCATGCATGCTCACAATAGGCCCCATCATAAAATGCGTATCTATCTATTTATTCAATAGGTACCTACATGAACAAAACAAAAACTACCCGAAAAATCTTAATTAACGTGGGCGATCTTTCCGAGGAATAGTTATATCAAAGATTCCCTTAGGAACGAAGTAGGTATCTTAAAAACTAAGCCCCCTCGCCGCCGAATTCATAGTTTAACTCTGTTTACCCTTCTTCAGCTATAAGATTTCAAACCAACAAAACCTCAACTCTTCAACTCTGAAGTAGGCTAATGAAAAAACTTCCTGATGAACAGCAGATGGAAAATATAACAAGCGGGTGAAAGTTAGCCGCCGCCCGGTTAGCTAATCCGCGATAAACAAACCTCTGCTTTACTACATTAGCTGTTTTAAAATGTTTATATAGACAGATAGCGCGCCGCAAGCAACATCCATCAAATGAGCCGGAACAGCCACTCAACTAGTTACAACTACAGGAGCTGTCGACTGAATGCCTGCTTCATTATTGAACAGAATGCATGACTAAGTAGTCGGGAACTGGGCAACCTACGAGTAAGCTTAACAGGAAATTTTAAGTAGAAGCTTGCAATAACTTGAACTGTTGACAGTTTTGTTCGATAGTACAGCAAAGCATGGCTACAATCATAAAACACAACTTTTTGAGTAACTAGTTATAAAATAAGAATAAGTCAAGTGCTTCCTGTTCTTGCTCTAAGTAAGAAAGTAAGTAAGCCATTTATTTCCAAAACAGTCTTAAAAATAACATTTCGGTATTCTATGGATGTACAATTGAACTTACCATTTAGTATTCCAATTTATCTTATTTTTATTCATATTAACATTTTATTATGCATTAAATTGTGGTATAAATCAAATAATACATTTATGATCGAAATGTATTTTCTATGTATTCTCATGCATCTTTGAATAATATGTTTACAATCTATTTTAATAAATTCACTAGGTACATATGTCATGCATTATTATTGTACATTGAATTGGGCACCCATCTTCGGGTGAAGGCCTCCTCCATCCATCTCCACAGAGTCCTGTCTTGCTCTATGAATGTTAAATATGAGTTTAGAGTGAGTATATAAACTGTCTGAAAATTTACGAGCGAACCCGAAATAGGAAAAAACAGCTTTTCTCACCCATTCTAATAGGCCCGTTAATTGGCGTACCTATTTGATACGAATTTGGGAAAGTAAATAAAATGTTGAATATTTGTATATTTTGTTAGCTTATAAGTGAAAGTCTGAATTCTTTATACTTATAAATGGAAGCATTAATATTAAATTTGCTACCAAGCCAAACACTGGTTTGCATTCCTATTTCGTATCTTTTAAAATAGAAACTAACTTTCATTTCACTTGTGACAAAATGTACAAGCTATTGATGTATACGGTTGGGTATTAAGGTATGAGAACTGCAGGGATGAGGGCAGTGGATTGTACTGTACAGTTGAAAGGCCAGTTTGTGATACACTTTCAATGTTTTATTTTTCACACAAGTTTTTTACAAGCGCACACACACTGCCGAGAGAGCAGAGATAAGCCTAATTAAATTATAGGCTAAACAAAAGCTGCTGCTGCTGCTACCTGCTTTAAACCAATACTTAGTAATATTCACAACGGTAATTGCGAATTGAACAAAATGGAACCAAACTATTAAAATCAGCATCACAAATCAATTTAATTCATTCGACTGGTGAACTTCGGAGCAGGGACCAGACAAAACTAAAAAGATGACCGACTTCGGAGCGGCAATAAAAGTTAAATTGTACCCGTACCTGTGAGAATATTCTAGAATATTCAACAGCCCGTAATGCCAGGACTGAAATTAAAGAAGTTATGAAATGGCAACTTTTAAAACGCGGTCCGCCTTAATTCTGGCCAGAGTGGTACGTTCAAACAGTTTAATTAAGAAAATTGTGAAAGCCGGGACGATTGCAGGTGGCCAGTAAGCAGCGAAAAATGGCCGTTTCTGAAGGACAATTTGCAGATAAGCCCCGTTCCAGTAAGGGTTCTGACGTTTTAATTTTATTTAACGGCTTTGTACAAGCATATTTTGAAGTAAAGTTTGTTTGTTTTTTCCGTAGCAGCGCGGGCGGCCGGAGGCGGGCTTCGTTGCCGAACCTAATGAAACGTTTTAATTGGTTAACAATGGAATCGAGCTTATCACAACAAATACTGGAGAGTCCATTTTTATCTGCCCGGCTATGTACCAGAGTGGTTTGTTGTCGAGAGCTTTAGTAAAAATATTTCTGAAAATGCCCATTGCTCCTGCTAACTACAGATAGCGAGCGCTGCTTACTATGTTTTGGAAAGCCACGTCCTTTGTGACCAACTCTGAGATCGCAATGACGCTATCGACATATTCGTAGCCAGCCTCTAGAAGTCTAAAGCTTTGCCGAATGCATAGTAGTGATTTCTTGAATCGTCCCGCGGATGTTTGCTTGGTAGAGCCCTGTAGAGCTCGGTAATCGCTTGTTTGACAAGCTCGCGTGTCACTTTCAGCCCACATTCACTATTCATGCGAGTTGTACAACCTATGCGTGGCTCGATTCAATCCATGGAACACGTTATGACTGTTTTATTGGCCATGTCAAAGCACCCTGCGATGACATCAATGACACTAAATGTAACATTTAGTTTGTGTCACGGCATAGCGAGTTTCAATCGGAAAATCAATAGGCGTGATGTGTTTATTATATCGCAAATAAACAATGAATTGAACCAATATATACTTATAGGTTATTCATTTCCATTTCCCACGAAAACATTAAATGATAAGATGACAAAGCTGAGGCCCACGTGTACTATCCAATCGGTTCACTATGACAGTAGTATCGTCGATGAATCGTCACGTAGAATACTTAGATTAATAAACTAGATAGTTGATGCGGTGCTAGTTGCACGGAGAGACTGATAGAAAGGTTTCAAGCGTGACGCTCTGACGATACCATTTGTCATAGCGCAGTGATTAGCTTAACAGAATAGGCAAAGTACGTAGTCTGTGTACCTCATGTTTTATTAAAATATTTATTGCCGGGGGGCATGGCAGTAGCTCTGGCGTCCATCTACATGACTTGGTGGCATGTAGACCCCATTGATCCTTCTGTCGAACGATTTCGAGGCACTTTTCAGCTATCAATATCTTGGTTACAAATGAAACTTGGGTCCTGAAAAATAGAGAAATGGGGATAACCATGGACCGAAAACCTATAGGGTACTTCCCGTTGAACTAGAGTCATAAAAGCTATCATTCATCAAGAAGGGGGACTTGCATACGGAAGGCTCTTTTGCTATATCATTCGGCAAGAAGCATAGCCTCATAGCACAAGTAAAGTAAAATCCAAAAACCGTGTAGTTTAATCACATAAAAATAATTTTTTACTTCTGCCAAGGACCGAAAACCTATAGGGCATTTCCCGTTGACCAACAATCATGAAATTTTGCAAGAAACAAGGTCTTATAATAACGGAACCCTCGGTGCGCAAGTCTAACTCGCACTTGACGTTTTTATTTTATTTTATTTCCATATAGCAAGTCTGTTTATAAGGCAATAATTCTATTCTATTCACCCATATAAGCATTGACCGCGCCCGACGGTGCTTCACTTCGGTGATCGGTACTCAACTTGGTATGGAATTAAAGTTGAACCCCTAACCTTTTATGGTACTTGAGATACAGCACGATGAAGGATGGACGGACAGACGGATATCGGAGGCTTAGTAATAGGGTCCTTTTCACCCTTTTGGTACGGAATCCTAAAAATCAGACTCCTTTTGCACAATTGTTATCTACGATCGTACGGAACCCTCCGAGTGCAAGTCAACGAAAAAGGTCAAAGTCAACTCACCTTTGGCCGGTTTTAGTACTTCGAGCATACCTAACTTATAGAAATTTCAAAGACAGATTCTAATTAGGGGTTAAATCTAAAATCATGATTTTAAGGGTCGTCGATAAAAGAAGTTTTCTTTCTCAGTACGTAATAAGTACTTACCTACACAAAAAGGTGAGATTGAGATCGATCGAAGACTTGAAAGTTATTCATAACTATTGGCTGGACTTGGCATTATTTTTACATTAATTATTTTTGTTCAGATTACTTTAATATAACTAGATTCATTCAACGTCTCATTCAAGCAGCGCGCTCGGTCATGTCGCGATGCGCTGCCAAAATGTCGATAAACGATTACCTACTGTCGCGTTTTGAACGCAACAAAAGCTTCAAAAATCCGTCTATTTATTGCCTGTTGACTCGATGACAAATACGATGAGGGAAACCAACAATTCTATAAATTCAATCTACAAATTGAAACGTTAATATTCGCAGTTCCACTTTGACAGTGATCGGCGTGTGTTGCGATCTGTTTCCGAGCGCCGCACAGCGATTCACTGAAACATTTGTCATATATTCGATTTTACTTTGTACACTATTACTTACTTACATATATACTACGTTGACACTCAGTGTACTTATCGTACCTACCTAACACTGTATTCAGTGTCAGTGGACCAAAATGATTGTGGCAAGCGGAAAATATTCCTGCCGTGAAAACCTGCACAGGTGTAATTGTCACGAGCAATCGGATCGGGCGCGATATTAAAAACCGCCTACGAGGAATTTATGCCGACCCTTGACTCCCGGCCGCGGAATAACAAATACTTTATGTAGGTACCTACCGCGTCCACCAGCTGTCGCCCATTAGCGGAGGTCGACTTGTTTGCCAGTCAGCGAGTCGCTGGGGCTGCTCGATTGGTGGTGTCAGAGTTTGACAGGCAAGTTTTCGTAAACAGTGTTTTACACTACGCGAATTTATAACACGGCTCCAAGAAGTTAATTTCAACTGAACGTGTTCCCGAGAAAAAAAGAGTTCACAGACGGACAGACGGACAACAAAGTGATCCTAAAGGGTTCCGTTTTTCTTTTTGAGGTAGGTATGGAAATCTAGAAAATATCAATTTCTCCTCCTTGAGAGTCAGCAGTTACACTGAGTCGCGAGGCGACGCTGCGCACACTTTTTAAGATAGATAAGATAATGGTGGTTTAAGAATGATTTGATTCAAAACATAAATTTTATTTACGCAAAAAGATACAAATTTTTTTGAGGTCACGCTGCGCCCGCGCTTCGCGCTTTGTCTCGAGATGCTTCGCGTCGATTGCTTTCGGACGCCTCGCTGCGCAGTAAGACGCCGCGTGACGCAGCACGTACTTTTTATGTTAGTGATTCATAAAATAAGTTTACTTTTACCACACAAAAAAATAATAATTATTGACTGAATACGAAAACGTGTATGGGTTGATATTTTGATGGTGGTGATGATGAATACGAAAACTCCTCACAGCGCCGCGCTGCCAGTCAAGATGCCTCGCGTCACGTCTCGGTGTGAGCTGGCCCGAACCCGGTGGTTACCTATACCTATGTCACCTGAAGGGTATCGGTATCGGGGAGAAGGGGCCAGGGACAATGTAGTGTCTCTTCGCCGATACAAGATTGCCTTGTAGAGCTCGTTGCACATGCTCCGAGTGAACAACATCCTTTATGCTCACTATAAGGCGATCAGATGTATCGTTTGCTTGCCCGCTTTTTATGAAGCCTACTTGAAAATAACTGATACACTTTAATCATAAAAAAACCCGTATCTCCTCAATTTTGTTCAGACGTATTAACTAAATGTTGTCAATTGGGTCGTAAATGTAAGATGTGAAGAATTCATATTAACCAGAAAAGAGTCACAAAAATCAACGAGTGCAATTAAATATCTACTCCATTTTAAGTAGGTTATACCTATGAACGACAACGGTGAAATAGCTTTTTTGATCTTTCCCGTCGGTGTAACGAGTAATTTTATGACCCGTGTAACAACCAGACGTCGACGACATTTTTTTATTACTCGTTGTACCCAACCACGGCCAGGATAGATTTGAAATCACCACGCCATATTTCTTTATACAGAAATTCCGAACTATCTAGTCCAAACGGAAACTTCTTGCAGCAAATAATTCTCTTAAAATGTATCTAAGCGCAGGAACGTATGCTGAACCGCGGGAGCACCCTCGTAAGTCTGGTATCAGCGAAGAGCGTCGATAAATCCGGGAACGCAATATTTCCACGTGCGGTGGCGAAGAAGGCTTATTGTAATGGAGCTAGGTGCGATCTGCACGCGATCGGTTCATCACGACCTAGGGCCGGAGGACATAGCGGTTACACTGTTGCTTTTTACATTTTTGTGTCGTGAACTGTTGGAACTACGTGCATTAATTAAAAACTAAATGACACTCACAATTATAAACTTATCGTAGTAAATAATATATTAAAATATACTAGCTACTTCCGGCGCCTTCGCCCGCGTTTTATCGGGATAAAAATGACCTATATGTTATTCCAGGTCTCAAACCATACCCATACCAAATTTCAGCCGAATTGGTTCAGTAGTTTTTGCGTAAAAGAGTAACAAATATCCATACATCCATCCATACAAACTTTGACATTTATAATATTAGTAGGATAGTAGGATGCTAGCTGACCCGGCAAACGTTGTTTTGCCATATAAATTATTTCTAGTAACCGACCACTGAGGGATGAAGATTATTACAAAAAAATCGGTTAATCCGTTTCGGAGGAGTTTGGTTACAAACACTGTGGTACAAGATTTTTATATAAAGAAATCTAGTTCAGAATATGACATAATTATCAGATTTAGAACTACATGACGTGTATGTATGAAAGTTCAGACGGACAGAAGTTCAGGCGTGTATTCAAACTTTTGATTTTACTATAATAGATATTAGTTTCGATACTTCACTGCAAACCCCAGAAAACATCAATTATGTACCATACATTTAATAGAATAATTTGTAGTCACACGTTTCTCTACATCATCATCAATAAAATGTCACCATGCTTAGTGATAAATGAATTACATGAAACAAAAATTAAGATTAAGTCTAGACTAAGGCTAGATTCAGATCTAAGTCTTCGCAAGTTAGTGTCAGCATTATTGTCTTACCCAGTTTTATCATGGTTCGAAAGAGAACCAGATATATAATTATTAGCTGTGTCCAGACTGAGGTATTGGCCTCATGACCTCCAAGCCCACCTCGCCGCGGCCGTGGGAACTTATAACCGATTTTCAAACGAAGGTAATTAATCAAAGCCACTTCCGCAGTTTGGAAACTTGAAACTCGCAGACACTGTATGTAATGTATACTTTTATAAACAACAGGAAGTAAATCAAAGCTTGTGGTAATTAATTCTACAAACCTGCTCCAATAATAGGTTATTCGTGCCGCGTGCCAACATAAAAGTGTGTCCCACGTCTCGTGTGCAGCCAATCTCTAGTAAAAAGACGTGACCTTGTTTTGCTCGTATTATTTCAGCAGTAGCAGGGGCGCTCTCGGACGCGGTAGTAAAGCCTCCTGAGCCCTCAAATAAACTGAAATATTACCGGCCTCAAGGTTTTCAGGCTATTTAAGACCTTATTGTAAAACCTAGCTCCATAACCTTAATGACCTCTCTCAATGCCAAAAACAAACCTCCCCTGAAATTTCTCATAAAAGCTTCAACGGAAACGCTAGAAAAAAGAGATATTTTTTTTTTATGTTTGCAAAATGTTTAATACCTTTTACGATAAATTAATAATAAATAAATAGTTAAATAATGCTGGACAATTGACAAATCATTATCTAGACCCAAGCTAAGCAGAGATTGTAAACAGATAAACAGATATTATGGGTAGTAGATAACTGATATACTTAATATTTAATATTTATTACTTAATATTTATAATACACTACATAGACAGATATTTTTTATTATACATAGAAAACGTCCAGAACACCCTGAAAAACTATTTGCAAATCGTTCAAACATTTTTCCCGCGGCGGGAATCGAACCCGCAACCTCCTGCCTCGCAGGCGGGCCTTCGCCCACCGATCCACAGAGGTTGTCATAAAAGTATAAAAGGATAAAAGTTTAACGTTTTAGAATGTTATTTGAATAGGAGCCTGTGTAAGTGACCTATTTCAGTTTTTTAAGTTGAATATGGCAATAAAAAACCCAATTAATAAATAAAATAAATGCTATTACAAAGTATCGCGTCAATAAGAACGGATAAAAATGTATTAGTTTCTCTCGTTTATTAGATTTGCTCAAAACCTATTTCCAATGTTTCCCTTTTTGAGTTTCAGTCGTCATGGTTTTATAATGATATTCCATTTAAAGTGTAGCTTAAATATAAAAGAACAACATTTGTTTGCATGTACTTGAACTTTTGCAGCCTCTCTGCGGTCAATGGAAACACACAGAAAACTCCGCGGAAATTGTATTCTTATTATACGGAAATCCTTTGATGTACAATTACGGAGGTTTTCGGAACTTTTAATTATTGGAAAGCTTCAAAAACATTTTGCAGCGGACGAGATTATTGCGAAAGTAAGTATATCTTAAAACCCCAGATTGGGAATGCCGGTATTTCAATGATGGTATTTATAGAGGTAAACTTTGGCAAAACGGTTCTGCGAAATTCGTTAATTACTGAAATTTTTAGTTAATGTGTTTCTGATTTCAGAGAAATATCGATAATGAATATACATACATCGCTGATATTATTATAATGATGTATGTTTTGTGCATTAATTACTCTTGATAGAAAGATAGACATTTGATATATATTTATTTATTGAGTACAAAAAACATTACATATTTGGGTTAGTAGTGCCTTAAAACCTATATTAAGTTTATCTAGGCACTCGTTCTCACCTAATTGAATAGGTTTTACAATACTTTTTAAACTTTCGCGATTTTTTGACATAATTAAACTTTCTTGATGTCAAATTGATGGCGAGGCCAGATGGTTCCTTAGCGCACAGTGTCTATCGAAAACCCACTCACACCGACAGGTTGAACGCCGCATCACATCATCATCCGCACCACTTACAATCCGTTGTCTCCTCACTCACAAACAGAGCCTATGCTCTGTGTGACCCTGAACATCTGGAGGAGGAACTCAGCCATGTTCAGAAGGTTCTAAAACAGAACGGATATGTAAGTGCTAGATACGAAAAGCGGAGAAGCCGAAGAATGCCTGAGGTAAGCATACAACCCATCTTTTTGCCGTATGTGAAAGGGGTGACGGATAAAATTGAAAATATCCTGAAAAGGTTTTCAATAAAGTCAGTTCTCACCCCCCACGCAAAAGTTGCTCAGCAACTCAGAACACCAAAAGATGTCATACCTCTATCGTAGGCATCTACAAAGTTGACTGCAGCTGTGGCCGCTCATACATAGGGCAAACTAAAAGAACGATTGCCGAACAGGTGAAAGAGCACATAGCAGCGGTCAAAAATAGGCAACTGAACAAGTCGGCGATAGCGGAACATTTGCTAGACTCAGGAAGTAACCACTGGATTGAGCTACATGACCCTAAAGTTCTATCCTGTGAACGCCACTACTACAAAAGGATGGTTCGAGAGGCGATTGAGATCACAAAATACCCGAACTTTAATCGTGAAGATGGTTTTCGTCTCTCTTCCTCGTGGAATCCTGTGCTAAATAAGTGTGTGCGTCGTGATCCGCCTGTACTGCAGTCAGACACGGTCAGTGTAGTGTGTCGTAATGTGAACTTGTACATTCCTGATTCTGCAGACGAATTGAGGGTAGTCGTGGATACTGCCATCAATTCTCGGCGGTAGCTCCGAGTACATTCAGTCGCCCCGTGACCACGATCGCTGTAACGCGATGGAAACGTAGGGGAAAATATAACAAAAGATACGCGATAAATACCCGATAAATAATCCTTAATTAGGTTTTACAATATATTAAGTTAACAAACTATAGGTATGTAACTACTACTACTACACTACAGCAACTATAAGTAATTAAAATAAATTTATTCGAACACTATCTTGTTTTTAAATTGCTCATATTTAAAATATTCCTAGGTATATTACAATATTTTCAAAGTAGTTGCACATCTACATAAGTTTCGGTGTAAAAAGCTGTAAGCACAGCATGATAAACGCACACAGTCATTTATCTTCGAAGCCGCTTATCTTGTTTTGTATAGGAATACTATATCATTTATTTTAAATACAAAGCTTTTATGTATGTCAAACTTCAGAGAAAAATATACTCACACACACAGGATGGCATTTAGAACAAGAAAACACCAGGTGCTAAGATCGACTCGACTTACCACAATCTGTTGATATATTTTTAGCAACATTAATAACTTCTTTTTAACATTGTGAGCGCCCTCTGTAAAGTTTTAGAAGAGTGCACCTGCTAGGGGTTCACAGTCTAGCTCCAAAATAAGAACCGTATCAGCGTTTAGTTTACGAAGAGCTATAACCATTCAGTATCATTGAGCTCCATCCAAATCTATTACCCAGACCGCCATAGAGCAAACCTACGCGCAGTCATATACCCACCCTCGGGCATCGGCAATCGGTGCA
Organism: Eupithecia insigniata; assembly: GCA_947859395.1. Taxonomy (NCBI): domain Eukaryota; kingdom Metazoa; phylum Arthropoda; class Insecta; order Lepidoptera; family Geometridae; genus Eupithecia; species Eupithecia insigniata. The sequence goes on along the minus strand of OX401996.1, from coordinate 16,983,267 downwards.
ATAAGTCACGGTAGAGGCGCACTTGACCGGCTTCTATCTGCTGATCCGGCCAAACGCGCTCTACACACTACTCTGCTCTACATTGGCATTGTTTTATAATGTATGTTTAGGTTTTGAATCAATGAAAGGCGAGATTTCGAGTGGAAAACAGTGTCTGAAACTGTGTATCAAAGCTAAACATCAGTATTTGCACGTAATTGTAAGCTGAATCCGGCTTTTATGTATCTCTGGTTTAATAGGCAGCTCTGGCAGCATAGGTGGGGTCACAACGACCCGCACGGTTTATAACGTGTTTACTGGCCGCTGGCCGCTATCTGATCATTGGGAGTCATAAGACGAAACGGACGCGGCCATAACTTACATTCATAAAGATACCGTGCGTTATGGCCGAACGCTCTCGCCCCTTTTTATTATTGTCATAATCGCAGACTTTATGTATGGTACCTACTCGAAGAACTGACATACGTTTTACGATGAATAAGCTACGTGTTTCTCTTCCTCTAATTCATAAAAATCACAATCAATCTGCTGCGGATGTATCGAGGCCGATGCGGTCTGTCTCGGATGCGATCGACTTCAGGTATTTGTCATTAATTTAATGTTTGTAATGAATGTTCACTCGCACAAGGGGCCACACATTAGGGCCTCTCGTGGGCGTAATCGCTAAAGGGCCGGCTGTGCCCGAAAACTATCCGAAAACACTTGGGCGTAATTAATGTGCGCGGCTTACGGGCTTATGACGCCTGCCGCGGGCCGCAATACCCCAATTATGACCTTTCCTTGATCAACTGAGAGTCAACCGACACAACAATCAAATTATTTTCCATTTCTTGAAGTTTTATTGCACTAGAGTAACAAGGCATAAAAGCAAGTTCAAATAGATGAAGTCACTTGTTACAGTTAGAAATGCTCATACAAATACATACATATGTGTGTGACTTGGAATCGAAATATCAAGCTCTGAAGATACAGCTGAGCCAGTTCTATCGTAGCTCCGTAGCACCCTAGCCACTGCCACGAATCTCGTAGCACCCTAGCTACTGCTACGAATCTCGTAGCACCCTAGCTACTGCCACGAATCTCGTAGCACCCTAGCTACTGCTACGAATCTCGTAGCACCCTAGCTACTGCTATGAATCTCGTAGCATCATAGCTACTGCTACGAATCTCGTAGCACCCTAGCTACTGCTATGAATCTCGTAGCATCATAGCTACTGCTACGAATCTCGTAGCACCCTAGCTACTGCTACAAATCTCGCAGCATCATAGCTACTGCTACGAATCTCGTAGCACCCTAGCTACTGCCACGAATCTCGTAGCACCCTAGCTACTGCTACGAATCTCGTAGCACCCTAGCTACTGCTATGAATCTCGTAGCATCATAGCTACTGCTACGAATCTCGTAGCACCCTAGCTACTGCTATGAATCTCGTAGCATCATAGCTACTGCTACGAATCTCGTAGCACCCTAGCTACTGCTACAAATCTCGCAGCATCATAGCTACTGCTACGAATCTCGTAGCACCCTAGCTACTGCTACGAATCTCGTAGCACCCTAGCTACTGCTACCAATTTCGAGCACCCTAGCTACTGCTACGAATCTCTTAGCTGGTTCTACGAATTTCGTAGCCGTAGTTCGAAAATAATAATGCTACGAGAAACCGGCTAGTTACCAGCTTGCAGCCTTAGACTCGATAGAACGAAGAGCTTTCAGACTCATAGACGAGCAGTACCTTGCAAAGACTAAGATCCAAAGTCTCGAACACCGCCGCAAGGTTGCTTGTCTCTTGATCTTTTATAGGATTTCGGTGAATGCTCCCAGGAACTTCATTACCTGATCCCACCATCTCCCTTCCCCTCCAGGTTAAGCAGACGGACGGCTCAATACCATCCTTATCTGGTGGATATACCATACACTCGTACTAAGTGGTTTTCCTCCACCTTCATCATTCGGACCGCTAAGGATTGGAACTCATTGCCTGCTTCTATTTTTTCTGCCAATTACAATCTGGGTCTCTTCAAGACAATAGTGAATAGGTATCTTCTAGAACTTTGTGATACACAGTCGGCTACATCGTCACTTTCTATCAGGTGAGATTGTGACCAAACGAAGTTCTATTGTCCATAAAAAAACCAACCATACCATCTTTTGAGTTTTAAGCAAAAAAACAATCTAAACATTATAAATATTTATGAAGTCGTCGCGTGACAAATATAAAAACCCTGCTTACAGATTTATAAAAATGGTTATTGTCACGATGTGATACAATAAAAAAGAAATGGTCGTCAAGTCACAAGAACTGAAAATGCATAATGACAAAATAATTTTGAAAATGCTTCATGGAAAAGTATAAGCTATGTCCGGAATGAGGGAGTTTTACCCTCAAGAGTATCTATAACCGGGAACATTAATAAATTAGAGAGCAGTTTGTAATTTAAACTGTCAGTTAAGTGGCAGACAACGAGCCTCATCAGCGGAGGAACCTCGCTTTGTGAATCATCCTTCGGGCTTCATTGGAGGCCCAGTACTGTGCGATTCAATAACTGATCATTTATGAACTCTCTATAATTGCTGATGAAATGGTAAATTGGATGAAATCTACTTGAATTTAAAATAATTTGAAGAGGTTTAATTTTTCGTAATTAAATTGATTGGATAATCACGCTGACGAGAGTAGGTCAGAAAAGATTTCTTTATTTTGTATTCTCCTTTTACCTACAATGTTTTATTGCATGTTCTATAAATTTATTTATTAAGAGACCATTTATTGCGTTATTTCAGTGACGTGATAACATCACTATCAACCATCATCAGCCTATATTAGTCCACTGCTGGCATAGGCCTCCCCTATTGAGCACCATACCGCCCTATTTCCAGCTTGCTGCATCCACGATCTGCCTGCAGTCTTCCGCAGGTTGTCATCCCACCTGGCCAGAGGGCGTCCTACACTACGTTTGCCAATCATCCTATTACACTTACCTATCAGCTTCTTTTAAACTATCTGAACTTTCTTACATCAATTTATGTATAACAAAACAAAAACAGCATGTTTTCACTCTCCATCAAAAAGCTTATTGTACAATATCTGAATCGGAAACTATCGCGTGTAACGTGAACGTGCTATCTCTAACGTATCTACGTTCACGTTCATGCCGTAACGTAAGTTACATTTGTACTACATTATGCTAGTATTGAGCGTATGTTACAGGATTACAAAGTCGGACAGAAAATGTATTTCTTTGTAAAAAATTCAATTAAAGTAATCAGTGTCAGCGCGGTGCGGTCTGCAAGGATCTACAAGGTCTCCAAGATATGCGTCATGAGCACTTAGTGTAAGTTTAATTTACGGGCCATTTTTTTAAGCTTTTTTTTCAGTTGTAAAAGATTTTGAATGAAAAGTTTAGAAACGCATTTTGCTGTCAAGTTCGGCTATAACCAGAAAGTCGGATATTCTACACCCATTTTTACGGGCCATAGATCACACTATCTTCATCACTAGCCGAGGTTCATAGTTCGCAGAGTGATGCTGATGTCGGATTTATGGTATTATTTCATCTGAGGCTTTACTTAGTTGAAAGGTTACGGTGATAAGCTTGCTTTAAGAGAAAAACTCTTATTTTACTGCACACTTGATGGGCATGGGCATGTTCATCTAAAGTTTAAGTTTTGTCAACTTGAAAGGTTTTTTTTGACGATTTTTTCCGATAATTAATGATATAAGTCTATCATGAAACGTGGTGGTTTCATCTTTGCACAACGATAACGTCGGTAAAATGAGATAAATAAATCTTATATTTTATATATGAGCATAAACAAGGCAATTAGTAGTTTCCGAGAAAGGAAAAAAAAATCCTGTATACATTTTATTACCTAGCGATATTTTTCTTCCACAATATTTTATTATACTCCGAACAGTATTAAAAATACACCTTGCTGGTATAAAGGTTCCTGATATTCTACAAGCGAAAGTTTCCACCGTTAAACGTGGAAGTTTACAAGTAGTCGTGTTCAAGGGGAGGATGGAAAGAATCGCCTTCAAAACTTACAGAACTTTTACAGGGAGTTTAAAATTCAGCGCACGGCCGCAAAGTAGAGCATCGCTCACGATACCCGTTGCCGGGGTGACGAAGAGGGATCGCTGATACGTCATAGTACGTCCTTCTATCAATTACCATCTCGCTGCCTTTTGGCGAGGCAGTCGGCAACGGGCTCGGGCAGCTCGTCTCGGGTAAGAAACTATTACTGGCCGCTTCTTTGTTCCGTTCATTATACTAAATATATGGACTCAAGAAAATGTAGTCGTGTTCGTTTCTGCATAATATTAATGTTGCTGTAGATTTTTTGTCTTTATCGGAAATAATGGTGCTCGTATACACGGGTGAGGTACACATGCAATAATATTATGTACCAATAGGTAAATTTACCAGTCATTCATTAAAAAGGTAGAAATTACCTATCTTTATTTCCCGGTAAAGCCTCACACGCGCGCGGCGACCAATGTTCCACAGGTAATGACTTGTTGAAAGCTGGTATCTGCAAATTATACTGAACAGCTTTTCAAATCCGAAATGTTTATTATATCGTAACGTGGAGAAGTCATTTTAAATTTTAATAGAACTGCGTTTTAAGTTGGTACAAATTTAGATTGACGATAGTGACCAGACGGCAATGCCCGCCCGCATGGTCAATACATTAATCGAATGTTGATCATTAAAAAAAAACTGGCTATTAAATATATCTATTTTTATTAATTTAGTAAAAATTGGCTAAATCGTAAAGCCGGCAAATTCAAACTAAATAAAATATTCAACCTACTAAAGGTTGTTTTCATAAATGAATCAAATTCTCGTCTACGATATTAATTTGCAAAGTTTTATCAGCAGCGTAGCAAACGTTCGTAATAATTATGGATATAATAATTATATACAATGCCATACAATATAAATAAGTAGGTAGGTACATGTATGGGAGCAATCATCCAGAAAGTCCTTTGTGCGAAACTTGGAGGAGAATTTGACAGATTCCCGTGTAATGGATGAGAGGGTGTTTAGCGCTAATTAGCGGAACCCCACTCAGCATAAATCATACGGAACCATTGTTCTACAAAATACTCTGCTAAGCGGGGGTATCTTATAGTACACGAAAATTAAAAATTTTATTTTTTTAGATAAAAGATTTCAGTTTTCTAATGAAGCTTCCACACAGAGAAACAAAGGCTAACAATAGCTATTCAAGCACTAAAAGATCATTATAATCTACAAAATTATATTCAAAATATTGTTTCAGCTACAGAGGGAAAATTACGTAAATTGTACTTTCTTCAAAGGGTTATTAACTTATATAAACCTTTTTGTGTGATGAAGATCTTTCCGACAGATTACACAGCCGGGCGGGGCTCCGGAGGCAGCGAGCGGTGACCGACTCACGACTCATGGCGGACATCACACGGATATTGTAAAAGTTAGACATGCAATCCCAACTAGTACAAAGACTCCATACAGCACATACTCGTACTACGGGATCAGAGAAGACGAAAGATAAAAACAGCAATAATTTTTATTGCGGGTTTAATATAATCTTATGGAAACAAATATTATAACATTTGATTTTGTTTACCTATCATCTCCGTCTCACATCCCAAAGAATGAACTGTTCTTAACGACATTTAGCAGGAGAAGGTTAGGTAGGCAAACACCTCGTCAAGAGTACTATCTAAAAAAACATTGCGAAGAAATCAAACCAATTTCAATCATTATCCAGTTGGATAATTCCGTATCATCGTGGGATCAGAGGCTCACAGGCGCAGGCGTAGCTTAATGAAATGCTAATAGAAGCCTTACTACCATATTAATTTAACGGATAAGCATGTGTCTACCTTAGTACGCAGTATATTATATTAAAGCGACCGCTTTCAAAGACGATAAAGCTATAATTAATTTTTGTATACCTCTACAGATATAAGATGTAGACATGTGAAAAAGGAAGTTGGCGTAAAACTGGTCTAAATATCGTCGTGGCTGTGTCAATCAAAAACCGAGAGTAGGTACACCGATCACAACTTCATCCAACGTTACTTTTAAAATACGGATTAACCCATCCGTCATAAAGCTCGCATAATTAGTATGTTTTGAGTTAACTTCAAAATCCGCTAACAAGGTGATGTGATGAGTGAGCACATCAACGAAAGTTGGAAACTTTTCAACTCAAATGAAAATATTATTCCATCAAAGACAGATTCAACTGGAAGTTGGCAACACTAATGGACCGAGGAGATACGTAACAAACTCGCGGCAGCGAGAGGCGCACTCCGATCCTCCAATTATTATTTTTACAAACTTCGACACACGATACTGACGATACGCGGCTTTACTAAACTCTCTGGAACGTTTTGAAGTGTCTATACGATGAGTTAACAGTTAACCAATTATTACTTGATGAAGTTTTAATAAGTAGGTACTGTAGGTATTTAACAGTCGCACGTAATACAGCTGTATTTTAAATAAACTCACGTTGTTTTATAAATTTTGTGCATTAATAATCATCATAAACATCTATAGTAATATTATAAAATGGAATGATTTTATTGTTTGTTTGCATTTATATTCTTTGATATAAAATATTGAAACAACTCCTCACTTTGTTATTAATCATTGTTAGATGGACTGCAGTTTTCATTATATTTAGACTTGCCAATAATTGCGCTTCAAAGGTTACTTCCGCTTTACGCGTTCTATAATTCTCAATAGTCGATTCAATAATCGATACAATTACCTACTTTACTTAACTACTAGGAAAACTATATGTATAACCCGGTCACATTATCTCGAGACCTCGCTGGAATGCGAACCTCCCGACGCCAGGTCTCGAGATAATGTGACCAGGTTGTAGGTACTCCAGTTTCTTTCCTAAACTTAATTTGACAGGGTTAAAAACCTAGGTAGGATCAATGTTTTGTTGAGAGCATATATAACAAACGTAGCTGCGCAAACATTAGCTGGCCCTGTAATGTAATTCTGAGAGTTTTAATTCTATGACCGACAGCACGATGGGGAGCTATCCCCGATGTTTATTTTATAAAGTTTTCATTGCCGTCCCAAGTGTTTGGATTTATACTATAATTGTTGGGTTCGCGATAACGGCGAGTCGGATTGGGAATTAACAGGAAACTAATAAATCACATTCGAATACACATCATTCTTAACTTCAATCATTTGTGTTTACGAGCTTTTTGTTTTATTTCTCGCGACTGAATATAAAGTTGCGTGTATGTAGGTATGTTTAGCGTTGAAGCTGTGATTCAAACCTCAGCAGAATTAATATGAACGTCGTCAAACATATACTCCGCTCGTCTAAATAAGTTATAGGGGGCGCCACAGTGTGCGTGCGAGTCGCGGGCCCGGGGCGACATATTAACCATTGATCTGCAGTGTGAGTTCCCAACAACGTTACAAGAGTTACAAGCACTTGTAACGATGGAAGTGCTACAAGTGTTCACGCATTCTAATTTAGGTTAAATTAGTTTGAACAGCTCATTTGAAATTTGAGCCTGTATGGTTTAGTATTTGTAGTGTTATCTTGTAAAGTGTTAATTTTATGTTTTTTTTTGTTTGCCCATAAACATTTTCTGTAAACATTTGACCAAATGTGTTCAGTCTGATATTTTTATTGAAGTACTGAGCCTAGAGATTAGTATTGCCTGCACACTCAATAAATCTGATTTAAACTTTGTTTCAGAAATATATGTATGAAAAGCCTCATTCTTTGAGTACTGAAAAAATCCTACAGCCATTGTATAACATCAACGCTAATGAATTAAACTAAGTCAAAAGGATATATCTAGTGAAAGAAGAATAAGTATTTGCCAAAAACAAGTTCAAGGATAAAGTCGCCGCATTTCTCCTTTGTGAGCGGTAAGTGATCCAAAAGCGCGTCGGAATAAATATTAGAAATGTTTACAGAGCACACATTACGCCAGGAATACTTGAGTGCGTTTTTACGTACGCAATATTTCGAGCGAGAGGCGAAGGGATTGTTTGCTCAGCCACGAAACGTTTTTCTGCTCACCAAAGCGTTAGAAAATGTACACCGAACCTTAATTTACATCATAATTGCCGCTTTTAAGGTGATGGAGAAATTTATCATAATTATATTTCATTATGTAGTTTTTAAGCTGGCGCCCAAGAGGGGCTTAATGTGGCGCCCAACGAGGGACAAAATTAAAAACCAATTTACACAATATCAGCAAATTGCATGCAATAACGTGATATAATTAACATTTTCCAATACTCGGCGATGGGAACACGCACACTCACCATGATTTAAAAGGAAAAAGCTTCAATCAAACTACTGACGCGAACTGCCGCGTGTATTCCATTTGAGTTATTATGTACATTTTTTACACGTATGTTACTGATTTTCCGCTAAACAAACATATCAACCTGAAAATCTGGTCACAAACTGTACGCATAAACGATCAAAGCCTCTATACCTGTTTCAATCCTCGTCTGGCGAACGCATTTGTCCACAATACAGAGGATACACTCACAGCACTTGCACTGTCACTAGTTTTTGTAATAGCGTATTGCCGATATCACTGTTCACTCGGTCGGTGCGATGCGATTGCGGTGAGGGGCAAGGGGTGCGCGACGTCCGTCTGACTCGGAAGCTCGGGTAGCACTGACTGAGCCCGCGCGGCGCCGCGCAACCCTCTGCGGCCCGTCAAAGAATCCACCCATTTCGCTCGCTTGTAAGATTTTGGCGTGATTATTTGAAATGTGTCAGGCTTTGATGTTTGATTCTGATTAGTGGCGGACGGGCGATTTGTTCAATAGCCTGGAAAGATAAGGCATCGTTCACATATTTTTACAACGGTCAAGGTTCATTTTCATAATTAGCCTAATTGTATTACCTTACTAATTGCTTGCTTGGCTCAGGACCGCTATTCGTAACGTCGTTTGCGGGAGGCTATGTTCAGCAGTGAACTTATACGGGCTGGTGATCAGAATCAGAATCAATAACTTTATTTCTTTAGGCTTACAAAATAAGCACTTAGACACGTCAAATTTTGTACTATAAACATAGTTATTATTATCAAATAAGAAATAAGGTGTTATTGATATACTCTTCCCTAAAATTTTTTGTCCACTAGATGAAGAAGTGAAAAAGATAAGATGATAACTACCCTGCTTAGTAATAAATTAAGCAGGGTATGTGGTTCCCGCCTTGCCGTGGCGGGGGGGCTTAGTAATCGCGGCCTGGTCACCCGCGATGAAGCTAAGAGGAACCCATGGGGCCGAGCCAACGCAGACGGCGACACGGCCGGCCCCGAGATGGACCGCTCCTCTGGGTTTTGCCCTCTAAGCCTAGTTGGAGCGGTAGTAGGTTGCGGTGTCGTGTGGGAGACACCGCAGCTGAGGCGGGTGGCTGTGCCGTATGGGCGGCATGGCCGCAGAAAGTTGGAGGCCGCGGCGGGAGAGGAGTGCCGGTATAGATGTGCGCCGCTCTCCCTGCCTTCCGCGGCCTTGACGGGGTCGCCACCGTTTGATGGCGGACGCGGTGGGATCACAGGGGAGGAGGAGTGTCGGTATTGCGAGGGCCGCTCTTCCTATCCTCTGTGACCGTGTGGCAGGCGGCGGGGCCACTCGACTGACCCGTCGCAAGGGGACCTAGGGGCGTTTTGACACGGGGTCGTCTAGCGCCCATTTGACAGGGTAAGGTCCCCGAGGTGGTCGCGGCGCATCATGTGTTCCTGGTGCGTCGCGAAAGGGGGTGCTCCACACCCCCCAGTGAGGGGCCCGATATCGGGCAGCCGCGGTGGGTTCGCGGAAGAGGAAACGTTCCCGTGTTCCCACCACAAGCGGCAGAAACAGAACACCCTGAGGGTGTAGTGGGTTAAAGTCCCACATAATCGTACTGTCTCCCCGTGACAGTGCGATATGCGTGAGCATTTCTCTCAGGATAATAAAAAAAAGGGTATGTACTACGTAAGTTGAACTTTTTTTGAGCTTTCACGTGGAACTCGCTACAATCGTATCTGTAACAAAACAAGCTTAATAATGCCTTTCTTCTTGGAAAGGCATTATTATGCTTGTTTTGTTACAGCAGTTCTCAGGCAATTACTGTCTCGAAAGCCACCCTCAGTCTCGGCACTGACCGTCTGCAGATTGACAAATGAAATGTTGATGAGTCCTGCACTCGCTAATGACGTGCACATAGAGCCCTCTCGCGGCGCCGACGCCGCGACTACATTAGAGCGACCCGCGCCGCATGCTGGTCCAACTGTTTACATCTGTAGGGTCGTCACCGAGACCGATCTCAATTGAGACACTAGCTAGATCCATTCGCAATAAAAGACAATATCCAAAGGTTTAGTCCAATCAATAAATTGATCGGACCTGATCGGAGTGAAAAGTTATTATGTACGTGCTTCTACTAATTGAGGACTGGAAGGTATCAGAATGTTATTCCTTTTGAATGGAACGTAGTTTTTCCGGAGAATCCTTCAGAAATATTGTACGCTGTAAATATTGACTCTGCATGGAACAAAACTTGACTTATTTTATCGATATCGGTCGACTATCTTCCTGTTCGACTGACTGTCACGTCCGCGCTCACTCGCAATCATATTTATGTTACAGAAATATGGAAACACTCCACCCCAGCACTTTGTATTAACTAGATTAGTTTTACTAACAACTCTGTTATTTTATTTGGGTTCAAGTAAAACCGATTAGTGCGGATCTTTAGGTAAGAAAGTTTCAGAATGGTATTGCTTATGATAAATCTTCAAGCGTAAGCATTATTGGCTATTGTAAATAATTTTGTGAGAGCTGGTTTTTGGTGATTTGGATTCGTGGCGTCGTATGTCTATGTAGGCCTAAGTCCAGTAGTGGACATATATGGGCTGATATGATGGGTTTTTCTTTTATATCCGTGAAGACTTATAAATGCAAGACAGACTTTCAAACTCGTCGTTTCTGTTTTCTAAACTTTAGTATCATTATAAAGTTTATTCCAGTTTGTGAAAATGCCCGATACCGAAATAATCACCGCACGATACAGAAAGTATCAACGCGGTCCTTTCAACTTCAGAACTGGGACGTTGACACCCCTGACACACACAAACAGACCCCCACATGCACACTTGCTATACACACAGGCGCTAGACCAGACTGTAGGGTCACAGAGAGAGTGTGGGCACAGATATTTATTAACAGAAGTAGGGCGTTACCAGCTGTTCGATAGCTCTGGATTCAATATTAACTAGAAAATATGAAAGAAGACGAATATTTCAACTTCTACCTACAGCCAAAAATAATAAATAAATAAATAATGTTGGTCAATCCACACAGCATCATCTAGCCCCAAGCTACGCAGAGCTTGTGTAATGGGTACTAGATGACTGATATACGTAATACAATATTACATAGATAGATATTTTTTATATGTATATAGAAAATAGCTAGAATACCCGAAATTTGCAGATCGTACAAACATTTGCCTTAAGGCGGGAATCGAACCCGCAACCTCTTGCGTCGTAGGCGGACCTTCGCCCGCCGCGCCACAAAGGTCGTCTTAGATGAAGGATGGGCGTGCGTTTGAACGTTAGGGTTTGACAATCAAAATACAAAAAACGTTTATTTCAAAAAAATGTTGACAATGGTCTTGGTACACTGTCTCCTGTGGTAGGTACAATGTAGCTGTGTTACAGGAGAACAGCTTCTTCCTAAAAGTAGTTAAAATATTATTATATTAATAATCTTAATATTATCTTAACTCAAAACTAAAATCGTGATGTTTGTAGTTATTTTTATATTTAATGGATGAGTTATCCTTCTGTTTGTAATATATTCGTGTCAGAGTCGGTTGAGCAAATGTGTAAACGGAAGATAGGCATTTCTTTGACTCCTTTTAACAGTCCGAGGGAGTTTTAAATAGGATGCAAACACAGATAGGCTACCTGAATGCGAGGCAAGTGTGCGCTCGCACTCTCGAGACATTGTCCGCGCGGCCATTTATAATAGCGGAGGAAATGCACTCGGCTGAAGTTGATGGAAGATCTAAGTGGATCTTAAGTATGTAAGTAAATAAGTTATAGGAGCTGGATGTAATATTGTTCAGAGAATAAAATAAAATTTATTCTGAAATTGTGTTGTCGCTGCGTAAAAATATACATAGGTACTTTATTAACGATATTAATCTTGTCTTATGACAAAATAAGTATTTCGAATCCGGCTTGCAAATTTTTGACACCAAACTAACAATCCGTTACTAACATACACAAAATTAGATCACACCAACCGTTACGGGCCAGCAAAAACTATTTTATAAATAATCTATAACCATTTATTCAGTGAGTACTATAAACTTTACTGGCATATACCGTAAACATTCAAAATCAAACAGAAATAATTGGCAAGGATTAGTGGAACATTATAATGGGCTTTGACGGGTGGCATTCGCGTGCCTCGGGCGCTCTGTCGGCGTGATAAGGTTACCGCCAGCGACCGCGGTTACTGGTAACCTGTAACCTGTCACTACGTAATAATGGAACAAGCACAGTGATTATCAGCTTTCATTATTCATTTCCATCGTTTACGAATAACGGAGAACTCAGCACCGACGACGTAAATTTGCTATCATTAAACTGCCATAGGTACCTTTTTTGTATTGATCACTTTTCTTTAAATTGATCATCATCATCAGTTCAGTCCAACGATACGAATACCGATCCTGGAACGACTTCAACCGTCTTACTGCTCAGCGATGAAAAGTGGTCGTGATGAAGATTTACTTTTGATTATGTATATTAGACTAGCCTCTGCACGCGGCGCGGCTTCACACGCGTTGATAAAAAGTATAAGTATATGATGTGAAGTGTATAACATCACACTTCACATCATATACTTATACTTTTGACCACAAACACCAGCAGAAACTAACTTTATAAATTCCTTGTAAAAATTGTAAAAAAATGTCCTTCGACATTTTAGAAAAAAAATGTTCTTTCTTCGTATGACTTGAATGGGCCACGTGCCCATTCAAGTCATACGTTCAAGAACGGTGCTCTCGTATAATTTAGAAAGCTCTTAAAACGTACTTTCTCTGGCACTCTAAGAAAAATCCACACTTAACCCGGAGCTGATTGATTTTTCAACGGCCTCATCAAATTCAAATCCCCTCCTCCAGGGCCGGAGCAAGGACCGATGCCTGACATCATAGTCATTTCAATAAGCCGCTCTTGTATTATAAGATGCGTTTAATATGCTTGCTTATATAATTAATTTTTCAGCGCCCGGGTACGACGAGCCAGGCGAGGCGTGTGGCGGGCGAAGGTCCGCCTGCGACGCAGGACAAATGTTTGTAGGTACAATCAAATACTGAATGAACTTTAATGATACTTTACAATAATATCGCCCATACAGCAGAAAAACACATAGGCTACAATTTATAAAGAGACTAGCTGCCTAGCCCACGACTTCGTCTGCGCATGATTAGTACTTCGATTAGCTTATTTTCTTGGGCAGGCGTAGCCGCGGGCGGGTCAGGTAGATAGATAAAAAATTCTTTATTGCACACTTATTGGTAAGAAACAGAAATACAAAAAAGACAATTTTAAAACTAAGTTACAAGTGGCGGTCTTATCGCTCGAGAGCGATCTCTACCAGACAACCGTGGATAGTGGTAGTATTAAATAAAAATAGTTTATATATTATTTCTTATTATATTATTTAATATTGTTCTGCTATCATTTGATTTTTGGTGTGCAAGTAAATTTAAACTTTAATTTAAATAACTATTTTATCCTAAGCAGGACTTAAGCATCACCATCCAGTGGTCCATGATGCTGGAGCGGAGGTCCTGGCGCCAGGATGCACTCACTACAGTAATGCGCTAACAGCATCCTGCGACCGCTGTTATTAAGTACATCCCTGCTTTTCCCGTAATAAACTGGCAGTACTGTGAACACTGTATTATTTTGTTATTTTCTGTGTTTACAATTTTCCAATTTCCTATATCCGGGCTTAGGGTGCTAATCTCCAGAAAAAACACGAAATGCTTGTTTTAATAAAGCTTCTTTTAAACGTGGATAATGAGGGAATGAAGGCTGATTATTGCTTCGGCGATCGTTTACTCGTATTTTGAAAATTGGGTCGCTGTTTATTTTGAGCAAATAAAATAACGGGACTAGACTGGCATAAAATAAGATAATAGGATGCAAAGCTTCCCAGAAGACTCGATAGAAAATTTCTGCCAATCAATTTTTGTATTTATCTGTATTTAAATACAATTACAATTAGCCTATAATGTATCAAGGTTCTGCGCCAGTTGGACAGATGGAGTATTTAAATAATGAAACTGAATTTCCAGAATGAATTTACAAAACGAGAGGGAATATTTTTATCTTTGTGAAAAACAAAATGCCTGTTCAGTCATTGACGGTTTCACCGATATTCTTTTGTTTCCTGTTTTATACGACACAATGGGGATTGTAAAATGTACTAGTTCACATTTACCATTCCTCTATCCCCGTACATACGTGCAGGTGACACGTCAAGGACATCGTAAGGTATTAAGCTATATTTTTTTTTTGGTAAAAACTTGTCCTATTTATTTTATTTGTTTGGTATTAGAAAAATAATTAAGTTTTGAAATTAAAAACAAGAACATTTATCAAAAGAAAGATAAAGCAAAGCTTTTCTACTCACACTTCATGATTAATGTCATTACCTACTCCTCTGGTTCTGCGAGTCAGTGTGTCTTTGCCTGCGATAAGATACATAAGTTCTACGAGCCAGTGTGTCACTGCCTGCGATAAGATACATAAGTCGCTTTTTTTTAATTACCCAACAAATAATTTCGTACCTATTATATCTTACTCTACCTGAGTTCCTGAGTTCAATTTTTAACGCAAATCTACTAAACTAAAATGTCTAACTCAGGTAGGTAGCGCTGAATATTTTAGGTAGAATAAAGGAATTTCACAAACCCTCCTCATTAAAAATTAAGGTCAATTTAAAGTGTATGAAGGCTGAAAGTTCAGATGTAATTTATTTTCAAGTTATAACAAATAATAAGTATTCCCAACGCACACGCCTTCTTCGCTGAGGGTCCTAGGTTGTTCCTAACTTTCGTATAATTCTATTATGTTATGAACTGACATCACGTGAAGACTGGCTACAAAGGACTTACCTACCTATTGTCTTCAGGCTAGGCATAATTTTTTTCTCTAAAATGTACCTTTTTTGTACTTAAAGTTGTAAGAACAAGTTATCAAAAAGACATTAAGGATTGTTTGTTAAAATAAATACTTATATAATTTATTTTCAGCCAAATATGTCGGGAAGTCCTTTAAAATCTGATTTGATCAACAACGGTCATGCAATGGTTTAATTGGTAAAATCGCCCGCAACGCTCCCTGCCAGCTAAAACAGTGTACACTGGAGAGTAGTCCCTCAAGATGAACTGATGTGTGTACGCACTGTGATGTATGTACTCGGAGACGAAAAAATATTTACGAGGGTTCGTGATGGAGGAGCGAACTGTGGATACGATATTATTATTGGATAGATAGATGTACGAAGGAAAAACGGTTTAGCTCATGTTTTATTTTCTGTTGAAAACGCCTGAAAAAAATAAGTCATTTCAGTACACAATATTGAACTATCTTCGGCGAAGGTTACAGTGCACATTTCTTTATTCGATAGATCATAGCAACAAAGGTTTTGCGTGGAATCTTTACTAATATTTGACATTCTTATATTCCGCATCAAATTATATGCTAACTATAATTTTAGTGTATGATGCTAATTCATTGGGATTCTATAAGTGAAAGATCTCACTTGTTGTGTAAGCCGTATCCATCTCGCGATCCCTCCACGTACCTATCCGTCTTTTCCTTAGTAGAAAGTCAATGAGCTCGCTAAAAAACTAGTTCCTTTTTTATTCAAGACAGGCAGCAACCTCGCCAATCAATCTTGCAGTCGGATTAATGCTTCGCGCCGCGCACGAACCACGCCGCGGACCTGCTTACACTTCAGCTGGTGCGGTTCCACTCACCGGCTTTATAGATTATTTTTCTAGTCTAGAGTATTTTGCTTTCAGTACACAGAACTACTGGGAATAAGCGCCTTGTTTATTCCGAGTTAAGGGATGATTAGCACTCGACAACTTGCTCTATTCCCGAGTGGACCTTAAGGCCTAAATAGTTCTAGACGCTGTAACCTAAAGTAGATTGATCTTAAGATTAATAAAATAAGTTGATTTTTACTTTCTACAAAGTATTATTTGAACACAAGTGATATTTAATCATCTCATCGGGACAAGTGTAAAACCACGAGCTCGTTAGAAAGCTACTCGTTCCTTGAAGCAGCTGTCTTACAGAAAGCTGTTCGTTGGATCTATTCCAAGAAACCGCACCAAAATACGAAAATACAACAGCTCTGCTTTTCAATTCGAAAAAAATGCAATTTCTAGACGATGCAGGATTATAGAGATTCCTCGTTCTTGTATTATACATAACTACTTACAATGTACGAATGTATCTGTATGCGTCGTCGGCGGCGGGCGGGCGCTGGGCGGGCGGCTGAATATGGATATTGCATTTGTTGTACAATCGCAGGCCATTGATATTTCGAATGTATCGGAGACAACCACAATATTTTATCAAAAAAGTCAGTTGTTTTGAGAGGGAATAGTATCATACATTTTATAATAACACAGATCTACAATCGGTTTAATCTATATCTAAGTCTTAATTCTATGTTAGTTTAATATTATGTAGGTACTAACAAAATAACTACACCTAGGTCCCCAGGTTATTTAGTTAGTACAGCAATGCAGTGTCTGTATGCCGGCCATCAATCTTGTCCGCTATCATTCGCAGGATGTTGTTGGTGACTCCCGCGGACTCTGCTCAGCAGTGAGGCTGCTTTTTTCTCATGCAAGCGGTCGGCAGGCAACCCATCTGTGCGTGCCGCGGCGAACATGCGGACTATTTTAAGAAAAGGTTGGTTATTTTTGGAAGCTCCATCCGATATTTTCGTGTGTAACGATGTTTAGCACACCGAAGCAGCCCGTTAACTGGAGCCCGCGCGTCAATTACAAAACAATTACAATATTATCAAACAACTGTTGAATAAAAATTAACAAAAGCAACTTGGTATTCAGCTTCTTTGCCTCTAGTAGAAGCAACCGCAACGAAACACGACAAAACCAAAAACGACTTTAGTAATTGAATTCCCCAAACTTTGATCCCTGCATTCCTAAAGAGCAAAGTTCCAAATCTCCCCGTCTGCGTTGTGTAAACGCATAATCGTCTATAAAAACCCACTTCCAGTTTGTCGACTCGAACTTTCCGGAAAGTTTGGGAAACTCCGCGAGAAAAACCGCGCGAAAACACACAAAAATGTTATTTTAATCAACAAGCTTCAAGTTGGAGTAGCTTTTGTGAATCTTGGGGTTATGTGGTAAGATGGGCGAACCATGTGTCACACGGTTACAATGTTCATCCATTATACTCATAGATATCTAGTAGATACAACACAAGCAAAGTACGCAATAAAAATTAATTAAATTTACGAATAGCCATATTCAAGAAAAAATGGATGAAAGAAAAAAATTTGTTTCGCAAAATGAGACCTAATTTACATTGAAAAAGGCTATTATTTGCAGACGCGGTAAATCGATGCTAATCTCAAACTGCGCCGCCAGCCAAATCCAAAGTACAAATTACTGCAAACTAGAAGTCCAAACCCATCCACGGCTTAGAGTTAGCATATTTTGTGTACTTAGCCTGTTTCCATTTTCCGGGACTGTGAAACTAGTCCCGAAGGTACTGAGTAAATGCTTTAATTGGGAGCTCAAAATTCCTCCGTCTCTGCGCAAAACAATAAGTATTTTGGCCTAGTTTCCAAGCTGCTGGCGATGAAAATCTGCCTAAAATGTTTGACCTTGAATTAGCAACCAGAATTTTTTAACATGGAATATACGGAACCAAACACGTGATTAAAAACCCATTTATATCTCTTTATTGGAGACAAGCAGAGAAGTTCTCGTAAAGTTCGGGAACGCGAGCGAGTCGCTGCTCGCGCGGATTTTTCGCGTATTTACTTCGCAAAGGCTTTGTTCTAGGATTATTGCCTTTGTCCAAACAGGGAAGGAGTAAAGTAACAGTTTGCTTTAAAGTGAGGAGCAACTTTCAAGTTCTAGACAAATTACAAATCTAAACCGAGAAACTGTCGCAGAATTAAAAACATCGAAGCTAGAAAGGCAAGTTTTGTTTTCCAGACGTATTGAAACTTCGTAAATAATTTAGTGCTATTTCGTCTTAAATTTTGCACTGCTGCCGTTAAGTTTCACCTCTTAGGCTCTTTGTCACAATGCACAAACCATTTTTGTACTAACGAGACTATCTCGTAACAGTTGCTGTCATTATTGCTGTTAGTATGTTTGGAAAGATTGCAATGGTAGTTTGGTGAATAACTTTATCAAAATAATAGAAAAAAAAAACGATTATTTTTATACCACGATTGATAATTTTTAATCAAAAAGAAATCAATATTTTTTTCAAAATCCCCGACTAAGAAGAATTAATAAAACAGCAATCAAAACTTATTTATATCATCAAACATCGTAAACTAATTTTTTTCACCTCGTAATATGGGTATTACAACGACAAAAACATCCGTCGGGGCTGCTATTGCCATTCTCTGTTAACATTTTACAAATGACTAGGCGGGTAAACTCGTAGACTTGAAGAACAGATTTACGTATTGTACCCAGGGCCGGATTGACCCTATCGGGGCCCCTAGGCAATGCAATTTTCATTTACCGTTTTCTTACATTTTAAAATATATTGTTTCAAATAAATTTTAATAAGTTCCCAAAATTGTTCGACTTCTACGGGGATTTTTTCTATTACAAACTCGAGTAGATCAGATCGACTCCTCCACTGGTATACTGGTTACTTCATTCTCTTCTACATCTACGCTATTATTATAAAGAGGAACAATTTCTATGTACATATGTATGTAACGAATAAACTCATTTCAAGCTTCTTGGATTTTTATAAAGTGTTACTGCCTTTTCACCTGAACACATACGAAGCCATGTATGCCTACACATATTTTTATTATTACCGGATGTAAATAATTTGAATAGTTTTAAGTAATAGCAATAAAAAAATATAACTCAACTTTTTCACCAACCAAGCATCTCGTCGAATTTAGGCGAGGAAATCGTAGAACTTACTTAAACTAGCTCTAGTTTTACTGTCATTAATTTTCTGCATTTAAGAGTTTTATTGTAATAGTAGAAGGCATTTTATTAAATACATATAATATAGTCCTGAAAAGGTACACAAGTGAAGACGTGGAGGTTAAGCTAAGAGTGTTTGTGTGATTAGTTAACTTTTCTTGCAGGACTCTATCAAAAGTTTTGGTAAGTTTGCCTTCGCTTCACTAAAACATGACATGAATTAGGACCGACAGACGAACAATGACGGACAATGGACTATATTTGACCAGTTTCACCCAAATTGGACAAATTATTTGATAACAATTCTTTAAGAATGGCTACATGCACAAACCGTGCGAAACCATAATGGAACAAAAAAGCATGGCGTCGTTATTATTTTCCCGATCCATCAACAGTTAGTTCTACTATGGATGAAGTATTTCATCAACTGACAACATGCGTCGAAAAAAAGGTATAATATTGAGGAAGTATACAAATTCTTTAAAAAAAAAATTGTTGTATGAAACATTTTTATTTTCTTGCCCGAATTAATTAGGGCGCGACCGCGTGGGCCCCTAGTCGGTGCGGGGCCGCATTTACCTACTCCGCCTAATGGATAATCCGGCTCTGTGTACCTATGTGTCTCTTAGAGGTTATACCTACGCATCTATTTATATCAACTACAGAAAACAAATGATATTCTATATAAACTGAGGTAGATACGTTTTACCGAGGTCTGCGTGGCAATATAAACTCAAGCTAATTAGCTTGAGTTAACTCAGTCGGCCCTGCGTCCGGCCGCGAAGCGAACATGCGTTACGGGCTTTTGAAGTGCGTAAAAAATAACAAAATGCCATGTTGTGAGTTCAGAAAGTGTAGTACTTATACTGGGACGGCTGTAAAAAGCAGGTAGGATGTTTCTTTTCATTCTTTTCATTTATAAGTAGCTTATTTATATATATATTAGATAGTCTATTTAAAATGATAAATCATAAATTTTATTTTATTCGATAATCACTCCCGCGCTGTTGCCGCTCTGCCACCTACACGAACGAGACAAGTTAGTGCGTTGCATTTGTGAGTGACAGAGAGAAAGGCGTGATGTTGTCAGTTCGAACGACGCAGAGGAGGTTGGGTTGATATGGCACATTGGCCTTCCTAGCTTGCTACAATATTATTTTTCACCACTACGTATCTTTTATCTATAGTAGTAAATATAAGATTTTTCAACATTTGACTATCAACATCAACTTCATTTTATTTTAGATTTCCTAAAGATGAACTTGTTTATTAAAAATGGGTACAAGTAGCATATGAGTAGACAAGAACATATGTAAGTAGAGCGGAAACTTGCGCCCGGGACCGGTTCAAGGTCGCGGCTAGATGTTAAAGCTCGGCTACACGCTCAAACATTTGTGCAACCATGCATGCACAAACACAGTTTGCGCAAGCAAGATGGATCGTGTGGCCGGGATCTTGCTTGCGTAAACTGGTTTGGCAATTTATGTATTTGTTTGGGCCAAATGTCTCGAAGTGTTTACATTACATGAGTGAGCTTAATAATATCTATGCATAACCTATGACATGTCATATGAGTATGTACAGATTAGAATGTATAAGGTATCGCTACACTGGTTTGTGCAATCAAGCATGCACAAATATATTTGAGCGTGTAGACGGGCTATTAAAACAGAATACAAATACTTTATTCATAACGCCAAGTTACAAGTCAAAGATGAAAGGATATAAAGGTAAACTAAAGTAGGTATCCAATATTGACCTTATATACATTATCTACATAATTAATTAATTGTAAAATTCATTTATAATAAAATTAAATAACAGGCAATGCGTAGAACTCGTCTACAGAATAAAAAGAGCTCTCTAAGAGCCATTTCTTCAATCTATTTTTAAACATTATGATGGAAGTTGCATCCTTTTTTATCGTGTCCGGCAGCCTGTTGTAGACCGATGAACCCATTATATACACGGACCTCTCCGACTTGCGTAGCTTGTGTGTGGGCGTGACGAGGACGTGAGCGAGCAGAGCGCGGGCGGTGTTCACACCTCTCCTCTGGAACTCGTCGATGTTGATATGTGTGAACAGGGCTACTTGATATATGAGTTCGAAGGGAAGCGGCATGATATTCAGCTCTTTAAATAAGTCTCTGCACGACACATCGTCATCTACGCCGACGATCGCGCGCACGGCCCACTTTTGCATGACGAAAGCCCGCTCAACATCCGCGGCTCGCGCCCACAGCTCCACACCGTAGTTGAGAATGCTGTGGACGGTCGCAAAGTAACACGATAGTACTACGCTACGAGACGCGGTGTTGGCGAGCCGTCGCAGTGCAAAACAGGTACGACCTAACTTAGAGCAGAGCTCTTCTATATGTGCCTCCCAAGTGAGTCCACTGTCAATGTAGAAACCTAAGAGTTTTGTAGTCTCGACCATCTGCAGTGTGGTGTTCCCGGCAATCATGGTACAGGGTGGCGATGTTGTGCCGTTGAGGCGAAAGGTCATGAAGCAGGTCTTTTCTCTATTTAGGGCTAAGCCGTTTGATTTGAACCAATGTTCCAGCCTTCGAACTACATTGTTCAGCCTGAGCTCTAGTTCGATTGTGGACGGTGCAGTCACGATAGCTGCCACGTCGTCAGCGTACATGTAGACCTGCGCGCCGCTCCGTGAGCGGCGCGGGTTCGGGTAGGTCGTTGAGCAGTAGGCTGAACAATGTGTTCGAGAGGCAGGAACCCTGCGGTACCCCCATAATGTTCTCCAGCTCCACTGACCGTAAACATCCTTTATCGCCAACCACTGTTTGCGTATGGTGCGACATAAAGGAGGTCAGTAAGGACAGCGCTGGGCCGCGTATGCCATAGAATTGAAGTTTGTTGGCGATACTCAGTCTAAAAGCGAATACTCAGTCTATCCCAGTCGGGCTGAGTATTTTGTTCGTGACCTTGGGCCGATCCGGGGCGTAAGTCGCTCTACCTATGTTCTTGTATGTGAGTAGACAAGAACATAGGTACACGAGAAGATGAATGGATCCCAACGACATACTCAACAATTTCTTCTCAACACTTTGTGGAAAGTGAAACGTACGTTACGAATTTTTTTTTCGCAAACCTTTAAGTACATGTTTATTTTGTTCATGCTACATGCTAGGTCCCTTTTTACCCCAGTTCACTCTAGCTGCTAGCCAATGCGATGTCATAGGCTGTCATTGGCCGTCAGCCACTCATGTAACTGTGAACGTATGTTTATCTCTTTCTGACAACACGGTCCTATATATCTCTGTGATCTTTTATCCTGCTAAGTGATAGAAATAAAGTTGCATAGGTCCTATGTAGCTATAGTAAAATATTGCCACGTTTTTATTTCTTTATAAAGAGTAAAACGTCTCTATTTGTAAAAACTCATTGCAGAAAACTGTGTCTCAATCGATCAAATTTTTCTGGAGATAAAATGGCAACTTTTGTTTTCACAAAATACACACACAACATCGCCCCCTGGTGAGTGACCTCTACAACATTATACTAAAAACTGTGTCTCAATCGATCAATTTTTTCTGGAGATAAAATGGCAACTTTTATTTTCACAAAATACACACACAACATCGCCCCCTGGTGAGTGACCTACAACATTATACTAAAAACCATCGCCAATGAATTCCAAAACCGATACAGAAAACCGTATCTAAATCGGTTGAGCTGTTTAGGAGATAATTGGGAATCATTCAAACAAACAACATCTCACCCTAGACGCATACACCATTTCCGTTCCGTCGCGGGTAAAAAAATCCTAATATAAAATAGCAGAACGGTACATTCTTTATTTACCAGGACCATGCCGACCAGTGTAGTATCATCAGACCATATAACTCGTTGAACCGATAACCGTAGGGGAGTAAAGGTTCTCGAGTGGCGACCACAATGCAATGCGAAACGGAGCGGAGGACCGACGAAGTTGTAGCGGTCACAGGAGTCGTTGGATGATGGCGGCTCAGAACCGCTATTTGTGGCGTCGTCGTTTGGGAGAGGCCTATGTTCAGCAGTGGACGTATAGTATAACTATATCATACTAGTAGTTAGCCCCTAACAATAATGTCGAGACTTTTTTAGTTTAATTCGTTTAATTCTTCTGGTTTGAAATTCGAGACGTAATGGCGGAACATATAAGTATGTACGTATTTTTTTTTTTTTTTTTTTGCTTTCTCCTTATTCTGGAACGATCAAAAAGGTTAGCTATAAAACTTTTGAAACTATCATAGTTATTTAAAACACTAAAGTTAATAACGAGATATTTACCGCTGGATTGAATTGCACAATCCTCAAGTAATCTCAACAGAGCGACATTACATACCAAGAATGGTAGAGGAGGACCAAACACAGGAACTTTAACTGAGAAGATGGTTTCCAACTATCCGGAACATGGACCCTGTGGTGAGAATGTGTAAAAATTTAAGAAGTGATGTATCAACCGGGCTGCTTTCAGATACCGTCAGTATTGTGTGTCGTGATCGAGTTGCGTTCGATAATGAAACCGGTGGTAGTGTTAACATTCGTAGCAAAAGACAAAGAAAGAGGGTAGATCGATATATCTGCTAGTAAAAACTAACTCGCAGTGACTTCAGTTGTTCCGTGATCATGGCGCATGTTACTGCGCCGAAATATTGGAGAACTCAAAACTCAAATCATGGTAAATATCTCGTTATTAACTTTAAGGTTAGTTGTGTTTGTTCTATAATGCGGTGTACGAATTCGTAGTTCAAAACAAAACAAATGAAAGCTCTATCTAGCGAAGTGACATTACCTAATCTGTTATCTAGCTTACAATCAAGAGCTCTCATTTTGTAGCGATTCGTAGGTAGGTTATTTGACTTCATAGGTCTTCTGAAATGTATGCGAGTATATACTGAAATATCCGACTTCAGTACATATTGAAACGCGGATTATATGAAAAACTGTACGCGCCAGAAATGTTAATAATTTAAAAAGTACTCAAAAGTAAAGTTTTTTATGAGACCAAACATAATTTAATTGATTTATCATACCCCTTTTTAGACCCTTGTCTCAAAAACCCCTCGACGGATTTGGTCTCACGAAGTTACCAGCCTATTACGCATAGCTCGTACACCACTAAAATTTAACGCAAATCAGATCAACAACGGTTGGACAGTAATGCTCGAAGTGACTATTTCACCATACAGCCGAATCACCCAAGCTGCTACTGAGATCTTAGTTCGCCTCGCACTCCGATCAATTAAGCAACACAAAAATTGTTCTGAAATAAAAGTGTGATTGCGTTGATCTCGCTTAAGAAGTGCGTGGTGTGTCTGAAGACCGTCGTAAAGTGTCGCCTCATCCTGCCTCTGAGGGGACGCAGGACATAAGAGGTTTGTACGCACTGCTTGACGCACAGCGGTGTTAGTTATAAGCGCGATGGACTGACAAAATTAAAAAATCCCATCTACCAGATAGATAACGTCGTGTAGGTTTCGGGAAACCACTGATGATGCAGAAGCGCAGAACTAATTATTGTGGCGGTTTTTGTCCAGCTCTGGACGACATTCATTTTAAAATGTCGAACAGGTCTGTAGCCTCTGCAGGTAACTTTAGTATATTAACAATGGACAATTTACATGAACTTGTTCACTAATATACACACATACCTACACTTCTACACACACACTTCTACACTTTCACTAGATGGCAACATTCAGCAACCGGTCTGCAGATTATCAAAAGTTTCCAAAAGTTATTGTGTAGGTATTGGTATAAAAATTTTGAACAAACTTAGTGATGACTGTAAAGAACACAAAATAAAATAAAAATATACTCATGAAAGATTGCTACTTCAGTTTTTCTGAGGCTTTAGAGGAAAAAAGCTGATGTAATAACCGGTATGTTGCAATTTACATCTTAAGAGTAAAAATTTTAGAGGTGCAGTCTACACAGCATCATCTTGCACCAAGCTAAGCACAGCTTGTGTTATAGGTACTAAATGACTGATAATATACTAACACAACATATTACATAGACACAATTTTTTTTCTATACACTTTTTTATATACCCGGATCATCGGAGATAACAATTTGCAGATCGTATAACCATTTGTCCCAAGGTTTATTATGCACATTATTTCTACAATTCACTTAAACAGCAGCACTTTGACCTTTTAATTAATTTATTACATATTTTGTTCTGAATTTTTTTTTTTATTTGATTTTAGGCCTTTTATGGCCAATAGTTTATTATTTTGTAAATTTGAAGCACGAAAAGAGCCATGTCTGTCTGTTTTTAGGATTCCGTATCTCAAAAGGAAAAAGGGAACCCATATAATATGATCACTTTGTTGTCCGTCTGTCAACCCTCTTTTCTCAGGAAGACGACTCAGTTCCATAACCTTTTGGAGCCGTGATATAAATAAAACTAGTCAACCCAATCAAAAGTTACAGTCGTTTAAGCCCATTTAAAATTTCCTAGGGAAACACATGCAAAAAAAAAACCGATAGGGTACTTTCAGTTGACCTAAAATCATGAAATTTGGCAAGAACCAAGGTTTTATAGCACAAACAAAGGAAAAAATCCGAAAACTGTACGTTTATAGTTTATTTACCTAAAAAAATATTTTTTGATCCTCAATATGGACCGAAAACCTATAGGGTACTTTTTGCTGACCTAGAATCATGAAATTTGACAAGAAGAAAGGTCTTAATAGTACAAAAAAACAGAAAAATCCGAAAACCATAAACTTCTAATTTATTCACCAAAAAAAATTATACTCACCAAATTCTATATTTATATATATGGTATATAAAAATAGGTATACATATCTTTATAATATAGGGTACTTCCCGGCTATCTAGAATCATAAAATTTTGCAAGAATTTTATAGTTATAATACCTTGCGTATTATAACTATAAAGAACCCTGGGTGCGCAGTCAACTCGCACTTGACTTATTTTACAATCTCTTACATAGGGTGTTTCCTATGTGAGTTTGTGTGTGTGAATATTATAATGTAACTAGAATGGAACGGTGGAATAAATATATATTAATTACTTAAGTTCTCCTAACTGTGTGCAAATAGCTTCTACCCGCGGGTCACCTCAAGTTGGTTCTGGACATAACATAGCCTCTCAGTGAATTTCCAGGGTGATTTCCTGGAATTATATCTAATCGTCCATTCCCAGTCTGGAAATTACACGTTTCATGTGTGTATCAATAACAGTTTACATTACAACATGAAACAGGGCTATTATAAAACGGGCGTTTCCGACACAGTGCGTACAACCCACAGTGCGAGTGCGTGTCTAACTTTAGCCACGAAGCGATTTACGGTAATAGAAATTTGAGTTATTAAGTTAGCGCTCGCGGCGTTATCTTCGCCGCTGTATTCGCAATGATTCCGCAGATAGAGATAAAGATAAAGATTTTATTGTCAGCCCCGAGCGCTCCGATAATACAGCTGGAACTTGGATGTGGAACTTAGGATTAATCAAAGCTCGTGTGCTATGGGAATCCCATTATGGATGCTGGAGCGGGAAGTTATAATCGTTTGCAGGATAAAGCCGCGAGTGGCTACATGTGAATCTAGTTACTCTAAGTACTATGTGGAGGCGAAGGAATTATGGATGTTCTTGGTTGATTATAGAGTTGGTATGTATTTCCTGTGCCTTACGGCTTGTTACGATGCGTTGAAGTTATCTTAACATAGTGCTGAAACAGAGTGAGTAGTAGGTTCACTTATACCAAAGATAAAATCAATACGTAAGCACAGTTTTTAAGAAATGTTAAATTAATTCTTACTTAATAAAGTTCGAATGAAGTTCAGCAAGTCTGTGACACCGTGTCAGCGAGTCCTGAGGCGCACAACTATGTGCCACTCCAGCATCTCAACAATATTCATTGTTAGAAACTTCGCCTCAGTCGAAAAGTATCTTATTTTCATGAACAACCCAAACTCAACAAATGAAGATGTAACTTTAAACTCGACGGGAATACACGAGGACCCTTGGATCTTCAATGAGCAACGAACAAAACGGTAATTAAATAAGGTTACATTTCAAAGTTAAAAGGCCATAAATCTCTTGCTCTCAGATCTTTAACATGTAACTGATCCTCTGCTTCACAAATCATGCATAACTCAACAATCATCCGAAGCCTATTAATATTTATCCGAAGGTATTTGCGAGTGCGTACATCAAAGGGCACAAACAGGGCTGCGTACGATGGGCGCCGCACCGGCGAAAGGGGAATATGTAAATGTTGTCAAAGAACATCAGCTTGTCGCAACGCCGCCACTTACCTTTGCAGATTGGAACTGAGGAGACACTCGTACCAAATAGAAAATGTCTACCTAGATTTTTATATAACCAAATGAAAGTTCCCTTAACAAAGATAAACGGAGACACAATCATAATCATAAAACAATAAAAAATTCTATAAACATATATAAAATTCTACACATTTTTGATGGGTACAATAATATTTTGGCCCTTTCTATCCGTCTCTTCATCTGTACTTACATTCAGTTTTCCGAAATTATGTTGATTGTATATGTTCAAATAAACATGTCTCGCTGTCTCCGGATCCCCCGAGGCCTCCACAATACAAGCGGCCTCCGGCTATCGCCGATATAATATGTATGTACATATTTACTAGCCTACAGACGAACTAGATCGTCTAGTTCTTTGCGACCTTTTCAATTGCGGACAAACAGTATCGGGCTAAACATTTTACAGAATATGTTTTATTATTTACACCTATTATATATATACTACACATATTTCAGGTTCTGGATGAGTATAATAAACCTGATTTCCCAAAAAACCTTAGTGAGTGTGTGCTCTTGAAATTATGTTTCCGAGATGATTTATTATGAGTAATTTCAATCCGAGAATGGTGAACTGATGTAAAGGCGTCGACAAAAAGCACACGTTTTTTTTTTAATTGGAGGTTACGTAAGTATTTTTAACAAAAAAAACATTAAAAGCCTAGTAGGAGTCAGACTCGCATCACGTACCGACCGTTCCGTATAATTATAAGATTCTTCTTGCCAAATATCAATTCTAGGACAACAAAGTGAATTATAGGTTAAATAAAAAATAAATATATGTAGGTTTTCGTCCATGGCGAGCATTAAAAATTATTGTTTGCAAAATTATAGTAAAAAACTACTCTATTTTTGCTTTACCTACATCGCTTCTTAACAACTTTTATGATTCTAGGACAACGAGAAGTACTCTATAAATTTTGGTGTTTTATGAGAAAAAAATATTTTGAAGTATAACAACAAAATTAGCTTTTTTAGATTATTTCCTCTTCCGTCTTGTAGTTTAAGACCTAGCTTCTTGAAAAATTTCATGGTGCTACGTCAACGGTAAATCTCTTCCGTGGAAATTTCTAAATATGCGTGCATAAGTACCTGTAACTTAGAAGTCGGATTTATATCACGAATCAAATAAATTACGGACATGAGTATTTGATGTTATTTTCAACTGGATACCTCCACGCGTTCCTGAGTTCCAGGAGACAGATAGACTGACAGAGTGTGTAAGTGTTATTTTTTTTTCTTTTGAGGTACAGACCCCTAATAGTTTCAAATTAATCCTAAGCTACATCTCTTATTTATTTTATCTATTTATTTATTCACAAATCACATAACAATCGAATTATATACAAAACTTAAAGTACTTTTACAGTTTTGATCTAGATAAAAGTCTAATAAGTTAACATTTCATTTCAATCCTTTTTCTCTGTACATTTAAATTCTTTTAAGCAGGGAAATGTATCAATTCTCATCAACTAATTAATTGAAATAAAAATATTTCATCTGCAAAAATGGAGTCCATTGCACTTTTCAGAAGAGCGCGGTATAATGTGCAGTCGAGTACCCCTGGGGTGCGTCGCTGCTCCAGACGGCACTTACATTAGAACCAATGAATGGAATCAAAAGTCTTAATGATACGACCATTGGAATTAAAACGGCTTTGATTTCATGGAGCGGGGGTGCTTCCGCTTTACGAGCTTAGATGAGCGGTGATCATTCCATCTTATGGTTATGGCCTCTTGTTCGCTAACACTGCCTCACGGGATATTGTTATAGACGGTGATGTGTATGAGTAAGTATTAAAGCTTTTTAAACATATATTTTTAGCGTTCGTTATTTGTATGAAAATATTCGTTAACGTGCCGACGGTATCAATTAACAACTTTATTAATCCTTACTAATATTATAAATTCGAAAGTAACTCTGTCTGTCTGTCTGTCACGTTTTCACGCTGACAAACTATTGAACCGATTTAAATGAAATTTGGTACTCATATACTCTAGTCTAGAGCCTGGGAAAGGTCATAGGCTACTTTTCAAAAAAGGGTTGTAAGGGGTTGAAAGAGGGGTTGCAAGTTTGTATAGAAGTATTGTCATTTTTAAAGCTAAAAGCTTGGAATTTATTTTTTAGGCCGTTCGACAGAGACCTCCTCAAAAGATATTCACAATTCACGGCAAAAATTTATGCACTGAGTAGATATGCACTGAAATATCTCACCTCGATGCATATTACTACACGCTAGAAAAAAAATATATTTTGAAATTTATTCAAGTATACTTTCCACGTGAGACCAAACTTGATTTAATAAATTGATTATACACCCTCTGGACCCCCTTAGATATACTTGTATCAAAAATCCGTCGAGGGGTGACGGATTTGGCCTCACTAAGTTACATTATTATATACTACTAGCTAACCCGACAGACGTTCTCCTGTCATTCAAACTTCAAATTCATTTCAAACGTGCTTAGAAAAGAGTAGGTATATATACCTAACGCTGGGGCAAAGGTTACATTATAAAAGTTTGTAATAAAGGTAATTAAGTTTTCTTAAAAAATTTGCAGCAGCTAAGTTTCTGCCCAATTTTCTTAATTTTTTTAATGTAATTTACTGCGTTTCAGAAAACATTTTAAAAAAGATGAATGAAATCGGTGAAGCCATTCTCAAGTTATAACAGGACCAAGAGAAATAGGGTTTAAATTTATATATATGTATAATAGATATTTATGTTTTATTTCACGTCTCATCTGTACAAATATCAAATTTCACACAAATCTGATCAACGAACGATTGAAAAGTTATGCTCGAAGTGATTATTTCACCGTGCAGCCAAATCACCCAAACTGTCACTGAGAACTTTGTTCAATAAACAAAAGTACAAATAACGAGCAAGACATAACAAAACTCCAAACATCCGTAACCTTAGTGATGATTCTATTCAATTTCCGAGACGCTATTCAAAAGACAGTAAACAGACTCGCAACACCTGAAATTAATTTCTCGAAACTGGAAAAATAACGTTATTTTCTTGATAAATATAGGTACGTGATACGAAATATTTCATGATAAAAAGCTGAGAAGAAAAGCACATTTTGATGAACTAGCGGACGTTTTCTATCAGAGGAGTTGTTATCGTAGGTTGAGGCCGGCGCGCCGCCCGCCTCCGCCGCCGCTTGCCGGACAATGGGACGATCCATCATGCGCCGTCTATCCGCGCATTGTGTGCTAAACGGATGAAATGCAAGTGCACTCCGATATTCTTAGACTGACAATATTTGTATGGAAATTGCGTTTATTCATGGGATAGGAGTGGTTTTCTATCTGCTTCTGTTGATGTTACAATTTTTGTTGCGTTTACTTAAACCGACGATATTAAGTACCAATACCATTTCAGAAGAAATAAACTGTGTGTGTATTCTATTACTCAAACGGGTTTATTTTACCTTACTTTATCTACTGCTTTCAATTTATAAATATAACCTACGCCTCTGTTTTCTGGACTATTAAGCTATCTGGGAGTTTTCAATACAATAAGTTCAAGTGTTCATTTGTGATAGACAAGACATTTATAACAGGGATACTTGTTAACACAATCTTGTTTTTTGATCTTCGTACTATATGGTCGGCCATATCGTGACATAACATATAATGAGATAATATTAAATGAATACTATTTCAAAAATTAAAGCAAACTTATACAGGGTGGCTTTTTGAGATGGGAGTGGGAGAGCCTAAACTGAAACCATGAGAGTTAGAGAAAATTCACGTCCTCGATTTATGAGAATACAAAACTACATATTCAGTTTTTGTTTTTAATCTTTCACTTTTGCAGAAAATTAAAAAGATTTATTTTAAAAAAATTTTAATGAATCTTTACAAAAAATGCATAATTGAAAATAATAGAACTTTTTTAAATTTTATTTTGAATATTCCTCCCATCAATGTGGAAAATAATATTGATAGGGACTCCAGGATAGCCTAGCCTGTATTTAAATGGCGTTTATTCTCGATAAAACCATCTATTGGTAATGAATGTCGTAAATTTTAATGAAATATTGGGAAATTATAGAAATTTAGTAAACAGTTTATTTTTCCATGAAATGAGCTTACGACTCTATTCACGACTTTTTTCTAACTGTCATAGTTTTGGATTTGGTCATCCACTCCCATCTCATATTAAATTAAATTCAATACCTTTATTTCAGACAACATTAATTATAATAAAGTTAAAATGGCGTCGTTTGGGGGAGGCCTATGTTCAGCAGTGGACGTTTACGGGCTGATGATTTATTTATTTATTTAATGAAAAAAAAAATATGATGATGAAAGTTAAATCAATATTACATTCAAATTCAAAAAGCCCTCCTGTATACAGGGTGTTAGTCAAATTAGTGCACAATAACGCTGAAGGTTACTCACCTGCTGCTACAGATTAACTTTAACTAAACAAAATAAGCCGTAAACGATTTTTTATTTTTGCCGAATTTTTAATTTGTCTTAAATATTTATCTCAAACAACGCCTTATACTACGTAGTTAGCCATCCCAATATAAGGCAACTACTCTTCCATACCTCGCGGTCATTGTCGCCGCAGTAGCCCCGCCCCCATAAACATAAACATAACATAAACATTTATTTATTTCTTACAAAATATTAACTATGTAGGTTGGTACAATATGTATTTATATATTATATAAACATTAGTAGGTAGGTTTTATATAAAACTAAAGTGTATGTAAATAAGACACTACGGATTATTTACTCTAAGCCTACGACTTTGTTGCTATTTGGTAGGTAGGTATGTCATCAATACCAGAACCTTAGTAAGGTGACAGTCCTCCGTACTAGTAAAAACTGTTTTACGGCAGGATGTCATGCTCTTCCTTCGGAACATTTTTTAACTTAATTTGTAGGATGGTGTTGTATACATGTAAGTAGTCGCTTTTCATTCTACCTATTAGGATCTTATCTGATTCTTATATTATATGCATGCAATGTAGCCTAAAACTAGAGAAACTAAGAAAAATAACTAACTTTAATGCTATATTAGGTTATATAAAGATACTAAGCATGTAAGCTCATCCACTTATATCCAGCTAGTTAGGTATATGTCTGTATAAGAAGTTCCCCATGCGAAAGTGACAGAGCTATAGGTACGTGATCAGGAAACAGACTGACAATGAGTTCATTCCGCGCGAGTGGACCACGCCGCACGGTCAATGCCCTACATAATGTATGCCAATCATCTGTTTGGAGGGTATAACGTAATACTGCCCTTCTTACGATAAACAGCGTAGGTGACATTTTTTGCAAAAATGAGTTATTAGCATATTTGTAATCAGCTAAGCGAGATCTATCTGGATAAATTATCCATTGTTATGTATGTTTGATAGAATTAAAAATAAACATAAGCATAAACATCGTATGTGAAAAAATTTCATTTTCTTTCTAAACTTAAACAATGTATTGTCCACTACGCTCAGAGATTCTAATCAATCTCCTAGTCATAAGTATCGCCCGAGCACTTACGTTGTTTATGATTAGTAGTACCTTCGACTGTCCGTTCAACTTACAAAACATAATGAGCCACTTACGTTGTGCGGTGAGGTATAGGAGGGGAAAACATGAACAAAAAAATTCTTCGCGCGGCGAGTGAGGTGGTCGTCGTCACTTGGCGGGAATTTGGCTCGAAACGGTGAGTTTGAACTTTAATTTACCACTATTTATAAATGTTAAATTTTTTACCTCGGTTTGTCTATAAAAGCGGCTGCACACTGAAGCCGGAAGCAAAGGCTCCTGCCAGTTGTATCTTATGAATTTACCATCACATCTCTGCGGCCAGTGTGTAGTCATTCATAGAATACAATTCGTACACCTTAGCCTCCGGTTTCTGTGTGCGGCGGTTTTAATATCGGTATATGTTTATTTATGTTTTCCCTTTCACGCTAATAAGTCTCTTCCGTCAGTAGTTATCACCACGCGTAGGTAACGCGAGTAAATACGAAGGCACAAGTAGAGGAAGTTAGATATGTAATTTTTGTTTTCTTTTTCACGCCAATGTCTCTACCTAAGTAGTTATCACCACGTGTAGGTACTAGGTACCACGAGTAGATACGAAGGAAAAAGAAGATAAAGTTATGGCATTGTGTAACAGCTAGGCAGGTTCAAGTAGGTGAGATAGGTACAATTATGGCTTTATTTGTGCAAATTATATATAGCTGTGGATATTGTATTTCACGATGATGAGGACGAAAACAATGTACGTAACTACAATTAATTTCGTATTTATAGAATTAGTTACTCGTAGATATGTTTAAAATATGAAAAACTAACCTAATGTGTTAACTGGATTTATATAATTTACAGAAAACCGCTGCTAGACGAGACAAAATACTAGAAATAGTAAAACAACAAGAATCAATAAATACCAATTTGAATGACCAAAGTCCAGACCACTAAATCTCAATAACTTCAATGTGATTTTTAATCATCAATATTGCAATGAGTACGGTAGGTAATTCGTTATGATTTGTGCAATTCTACGATCTTTCGAATTTACAACCTCAAATACTCCCGGAATTGACAAGGCGAAAAATCCCGCAAATGAAAATCCAAACAATGAGACGGGCATTGATCCTCTTTTATGTAGAAAAGAATTACTTACATCAGATATCGAAGATGATGAGGCGAGATATCGACATATGGCAACTCTGATGATAGCTGCAACGATAAAGACTATATACCTAATTTTGACGAAAGCACAAATGATATAGATATAGTAAATAAAAAGATAAATTAATTTGTGTACGCTTTAAACAAAATTAAAAATGTTACAAACGTGAAAACTGCAGTAACATCTTTTCATGCCTATATTGAATCTGCTCTTCGCTATGGGCTTGTAATGTGGGGCAACAGCACTGATAAAAACAGAGCATTTATAGCACAAAAGAAATGCATAAGAGCGATCGGTGGAATCGCCCCTGATGAGTCATGCAAACCCTTGTTTAAGAAGCTTGGTCTGCTACCTTTACCGTCGCTCTATATTTATGAAGTATCAATTTTTGTAGAAATCATATAAACTTATTTAAAAAAGCATGTGACAAATTCCCTTCATTATGTAGAGATCCGAATAGACTTATTCTAAAAGGTACCCCGCGTTCAGCCAAGTTTAAGAAAAGTTGTTTGACTCTATGTGTAAAAATATATAATAAGTTACCGAATGAAATAAAATTATTGAATAATTATTTATTTATAACAGTTTGCCTAACCTACCTGTATTGAAAATTTCTTATTTTGTATGATAATGTATCTTGATACAATGTTATGTAAGAATCAGCCTACAAATGGAATAAGTATGTACCTACTTGGCTTGTATTCAATGTTATTTAAGGTTCATTTTCTATTCTATTATGGTTTGGAAAAGGACTAGCGCCCTTTTGGTGGGCGGAATGTTATGTCTACTTAGCATTATTTTAGTTTCATGTAGATATAGGTAGTCATAGGTAGGCAGGTCAGTCAGTCGCTCAATAAATGTCAAAGCAACAACACACACGTATTTTCAGTTCCCTTCTATCCCGACGAAATCATCATAGGATCAAGCTTAGCTACCTACAAAATTGTTTAGGTGGCTGAATGACAGGATTTTTTATGACATAAATGATTATTTAAATGCAAGATCTTGGTCACAGTAATTAGTTATAAGTAATTAATTATTGCATGCTAGACCATAGTGAGATATGAGTGCATTATTTTGACATAAACAACATTTATACCATGTTTGATTAGAAGTCGGAGGCACCCACCCCATATACCTAGGGTACAATTAGTAACAAAGGCCTCCGACTACCTAAGTATCAAAAGAAAATGCTATGGACAATAGGTGAACGCTTGTTTAAGACTTTTATGTAGTCGGGTTTTAGTTTTTAACTATATATTTTTTTACCATACATATATCGATACAATATATGTATATCGATACATTTTTTATTTGTCCATCCCTAGATGACCCGTTGCCATAGTAACAAATAAACAAGAGGTCTCCATGACAACGGGTGTGTCATCCTTCACTCATCACATCAAACTAAATTAGACTCGAACTGTAACTAGATGTCGTCTCTTGCAAAATTTTATCGCGCTATCGAAGTGTTCCAGGTGTAATTTAGACCCAGCTATCTCTTAAGACTCTCAGTTTTGTTGGACACCATATAGCCTATAACCATCGGGGTAATGAGACGAATCAATCGATACCTCACTTGTTGAAATCGAAGTAGTAGTTTCAGCGCTACGTGGGAACAAAGAAATCGGCTACATACATACATACATATATAAATACATTCATACATACATACATACACACATACATACATACATACATACATAGGGTGCTAAAATCATAACCCTCCGGTAGTCAGGTAAAAAATGCACCTCATACATATGTATATCACCGAAGAGCAGCGAAAAGAAATTCATGATAAAATGCATTTTCATCAAATGCTCGATAAAGTCACAAACCAAACAGCTTAACTGCACGTTGTTCTCCTTAAATTTACTTTGGTACTAGTCATATTCAACGTATGTTCCTTAAGATACAATTTTTTGTAAATCATTTTTGAGATTTATGAAGATACTGGACATAAACATCGTATGTTTACTTTCCTAGTCATAATGAACGTAATCGTTCATTTACCTAGTCATAACCATCGCAACTCCTGCACATGCGATGATTATGTTTAATATTTCAAAAAGGTGAAATTACTTTTTACAATCATTAATAGATTTTCAGTTATATTAACTCAGAAATAAAAGAGAAAACAGAAGTATGTAAGTTATTATAAAATACACACTTCAACCTACAATACCTACAACAAAAGTAACAATTTTGAAAATGAGATAATTAGTGTAATCGTGAAACCTAAAATAGGAATAAAAACTTTAGGCGCGATTTTCTCGAAATATGCTGCGATGCACTTACGCTGTTTATCATAAGAAGGGCAGTACAGAACTTGCAAAATTAGGGTTTGTATAATTTTGGGTAGGTATATATATACCTTGGACCCCGTTTGTTAATTTTATATTATACTGTGGCACCAAAAGAATATCCCCCCGCTATATTGTGCACTAATTTGACTAACATCTTATATAACAGTAATAGATAAGAAAACATTTGTATGGTAGTAGTTCCCGAGTTCGGAGGAGTGGCAAGCGACCGCAACTGCATGCTAAGAAAGGACTTATTTTCCGCATCAAATGAACTTGCCCAGTTGCCTTTAGGATGATTGCACACTGAGAAGCAAAAAGGACAAGAAAGGTGATTTTTAAGTGCTGTTTAAATCTATGTTCTTACCACTTGAATGTTTGTGATAATATTTCTATAGCATAACAATCGAATAATCTCGAGTGACGTTATTACACTCAATTTCTATATCGTCATATCGAGGATCATTTTAAAAGCTCGCTCATTCATCGATCTCAAGCGTATATGACTGAGCTAGCTATGATAATACAGGCTTGAGAGACGTAAGTGCAGAAGGCCCAGTAAGCCGCGCCGCGCGCTAGCGGCAGTAGGTACTCTACTCGTACAAGTTTTGATTTGTGTGTCGGCCCGGGTGGACAGGACGGCGCGGGCGGCGCGGCGGCGGCGGCGCCCCACTTTGCAGACTTCTGACCGTTCAACTATCAAGAACTTATTTGTTTGCTGAATCACCGTGCGACTTATGAAGACGAGTTTTAACTTTATTATCTTATTATAAAGATACATTTTCAATGGGTTTAGCAAGGAACTAGTGTTTTCGTCGATGATGTATTGTAAAACTATTTTGAAACTTCACTGCAACCGCTAGAATTACCTACTCCCTACTCCGTTCGAAGGTCCAATGACCAGTTCCAACATTAAACCTTCCGTATTTCATATCCAAAAGGTCGCGGTGCGCGTGCGTCTCTCGCCGCGTCTTGTAGGAGAATGTGGTTGCGGGGTGTCACACCACACCGGGGCGGTGGCCGGCGGGCGCAGCAGTTGTGTGAAATTGCCACGCTTTGCGGCGTGAACACAACTTATATCCAAGGGTTACGTTATCACTTAACATGGTGATTAGTTATTACAATAACTTTTTAAACGTTGATTTCAGCGCCTCCTGGTGCGTGAACACAATACAACATGCCTAAAAACTATCGCCATAGAATACTATACCTTCTACAGACTATACAAATCATAATCGATCAAACCGTTCGCTGGAGATAAATGGGAACATTGGTTTTCATTTAAACGTTGATTGCAGCGCCCCTTGGTGCGTAAGCACCATACAACTTAGGTAAGAACCATCGCCAATAAATTCCATAACTTGTACAAAAAATTGTGTCTAAATCGATAAAACTGTTGTCCTCGTGACACACACTACCTACAGCTCCTTCTGCTGAGTGACCATCGTAATACCTAGTTAATAACTACCCCAAGTCTTCCCGCGGGTGTCGGAAGAGGCGACGAATGGTTATACACCGGGGAGCGGGCAACAGCGCCGCCGCGCCACCTGAAGAACAGACCAACCACCAAAACTGCGATCGCCAACCTGCCAGCCAAGCGTGGCTATAATGGCTATGTGGAGATCCTTAGGGTAGGCCTATATCCAACAGTGGACGTCGATCGGCTGATATTTATTTATTTAAATCATCATCATCAGCGCGTACACGTCCACTGCTGAACATAGGCCTTATTTAAATCACGTGGGACTCTATTTTTACAGGATATACCTAATACAATAGAGTACCTATTCCTTACAAGCTAGTTATTTTCAAACACTTTTCAACATTAGTATGTACAGGGTGTCTGGTGGCAGATTTATGTTTTCAAAGTTAAATAAAAAAAAAAAAATTTGAAATAAAGTTTTAATAAAAATAGTAAACAAGAGAACAGAAATGCGGATTTCATTTTTTAAAGAGTATTTCATCCAAATGTCTTCCGTCGAGTTGCACACACTGTTCAAAACGGAGCATTGTGTTCTGCGCTACACGCTGCAGCAAACTTGCTTCGATTGAGCTGACTTCTCGACGAATATTCTCTTTTAAATCCACCAGAATTCGGGGATTGTCATTATAAACTCTCTCTTTGAGGTAACCCCAAAGAAAAAAATCCATAGGGGTTAAGTCGGGTGACCTCGGTGGCCACGGGATGTCCCCAAAGCGACTAATCAATTTTTGGGGAAAAAAATCCCGAAGCAAGGTCATCGAAGCCCTGGCTGTGTGTGCAGTCGCACCATCCTGTTGAAACCACGTATGTGATGAGTACGATGGATGAGCTCGAAGGTTCGGCAATAAAAAATTCGTTATCATGCGTCGATAATTCTCACCGTTGACATTCGTCGCCTGGCCTCGAGCATTTTCAAAAAAAAATGGTCCAATAATCCCATTTGTGGATAACGCACACCACACAGTTACCCTGGGGCAATGCAATGGTTTTTGATGTTTCAGTCGAGGGTTGCAGGTTCTTGGAGACCAGTAACGGCCATTTTGTTTGTTGACGTGGCCGTTTAAATGAAAATGAGCCTCGTCACTCCAAAAAATCGGATTAACAGTGCGAAAACGCTCCAACATCGTTTCACAATAATTTTTGCGTAAAACAAAGTCACTTTCTTTCAATTCTTGAACGATTTGAATTTTAAAAGGAACTTTAGATCCTTTTTTAAAATTTCATGAATAATCGCTCTAGGAAGTCCCAGTGAGGCCGCTCTTTTCCGTATTGAAAGTCGTGGATTTTCACGTAAGCTGCTTTCCACCAGTTCAATGTTTTCGGGAGTCCTTGAAGAGCGACTGGGCCCTGGCCGTGGGGTGTTCATAGCCGAAGCAGTTGCTTGGAATCTCCGCACCCAGGAACGAATTACATTTTC
Organism: Eupithecia insigniata; assembly: GCA_947859395.1. Classification (NCBI taxonomy): domain Eukaryota; kingdom Metazoa; phylum Arthropoda; class Insecta; order Lepidoptera; family Geometridae; genus Eupithecia; species Eupithecia insigniata. Next base: position 16,943,815 of record OX401996.1, on the reverse strand, counting down.
ACTCGGTCCATCACTTATCCGTCGAATACCGAAGCGTGAACAAAATTGTCGACGAGCAGTTACGTAGGAATCATTACTTTAAAAAAATGCCTCGATGGCGAACGCACGATGTTCACTCGACCACTGCGACATCGTGACTGAGAATCCGCACGGTCAGTGTTTCCAACGGCACCAAACTCCCCCCGCACCGTTTATTACTTTTCGAAATAATCGTATTTAAAAACATAAATCTGCCACCAGACACCCGTACAATACAATTAAATTACATTATTTTGTCAAATACAACATTATATATACTAAATATCAATAAAATAAAATGGATATGATGATGATGAACTATCACCATTAGATACCATATCCAATACAGAAAACCGTATCTGAATCGGTTAAGCCGTTTCGGAAATAATTGGGAACATTGATTTGCAAATGCACACACATATGTACAGGGTGACCGGTGGTATTTTTTAGATTTTAATGTGTCATAGTAAAATAACAAGTTTTACGAAATATCTTTATTTCAAATAAAAGTACAAAAATGAGTTTTTTTTATAAATTGTTATGCCGTTCTTCTTGGCGCAAGTACTCTTCCTATCTGAGACGCATATTTTCAAATTCACATTGGCAAAGATCGTCTAAAATATTGGCAATATCGAATCTAATATTTTCTTTTAGTTGCGCGATAGTAGCAGTTTGGTTCCGGTAGGTTGAGATAATCCCATAAAAAAAGTCGCATGGGCTCAGATCAGGCGATCCTGCTGGCCAGGGTATATCACCAAATCGAGAAATTATTTTTCACAGGAATATTTCCCTCGTGGCATTTAAAGACGCGTGTATGGTATGCGCAGGAGCACCATCTTGTTGAAACCATGTGTTTCTGTTAGCAAAAGAATAACATCGAAGTTTTTCTCTAAAAAAATTGTTGATCATTTCACAATATCTTTCAGAATTTACAATTATCGTCGGACCCTATAAAAGAGTTTAATTTTCGAAAAAATACGGCCCTATAATTCGCGCCCGAATTCGTTGGATGTTTTATTTGGTCGATACAGAAGGAACGGGGCTTTGGTGACGAGCAGGTTCGGCCGATCCTGAAGCTCTCTAAATCTCTCTAAATCTTACTATCCAATATCTAATCAAGCTTTTTGAAGGAGCGTCGCGTATTCGTGGAATATTGTAACGATTACAAAACCTGCGCTGCACCGTAATTAAAAAACTTCGATTGCAAACGCACGTTGCTCTCCCGACCACCGCTCCATTGCGACTTAAAAACTCACAACGCTGGCGCTCCTAATGCTGCATCCCGCACCCCTGTAGCTTCTCGCGTTCAAAAGTAATGACTGTTCTTAATGTGAAAATTGCGATCGAATGTACAAACCAACAATAACAACATCTCAACCTAAACGCATATAGCGTCTCCGTCGCGGGTAATAGTAACTTTGGTTTCAGAAAGCTTATGAAAAAGTTAGTCATAGTATTTGTGTGCAAAGATCACTCAAAACATTAAAATGCAGCGTCAAGAAATTAATTCTTTTTCAATTACTTCACTTTGCTCACACTTTGTCGCGTCCGGTTGCAAAGGAAAAGGTCCTTCCTGTGCCTTTGAAAATTAATTAAGATCTTCTAATTATATTGTACCTCTCTAGGAAATTGTACTACGGTTCTGTAACCCAGCTTTTATTTTATAAGTTCTTTGTTTAATTTTATCGAGCTTTTCTTTCTAGCTGCATTGTCGAGAGCACTTGTAAGGTAACAAAGTAGAAGTATTCTGCCCTCGGAAGCCAAGAAGCGGTAACCTGATCGAAGTGAGATTCGAGTTATGGGCGATTATGTGAAAATTGATTTCGCTTCGCTTTTAATAATACATTATGAATATTTTTGGAGTTTTATATCAATATTGATGTCTATATTTATTATAACGATTTATATACGATTTAATATAACGGCGCTATAGTCCGTAAAGATTTTCGACAAGTCGGGTACGGCCTCCGTGGCGCCGTTGGATAGCGCATCCCCGTATTCAGGGGAAGGTCGCGGGTTCAAGTCCCGCCGGAGTCGTAAATTTTTGGGATATTATTAAATTCTATATTTATTATTTCTATGCTTAAAAATTCAATATGCATGTTATTTCTATGATTTTGATGAGATACCGTCATTTGGCTTCCGAATATTCTATTTGAATCTAGACTTACCGCTTAGTTTCATAATGAACCTAACGGAGTTTTCATACAAAACTAGGAATAGTTGTTATTGCTAAAAATCAATATAAAAGTAAAGAAAATACAAATGAAAACAAAGTAATATACATATATATATACTTAATTATCATTTTTATTAAATAAGCAAAAAAAATCTTTAAAAAGTATGCATGGTCTATCTTTTATGACGTTTTAAAGTTAGTATAGAAGTACAGAGAAAAGGTTGATTTAGCAAGAAGAATACTTCAACCTGACTTCAACTTCAACTTTGCTATTTGTGAATAGTTGTTGACAGTGAGGATCTTTAGGGTGTGTTTTCAGTATGTAAACAGCGTGAGCGCGAGAGAGGGTTTTTTTTAGATACAGTATCTTTATCCAAATTGATACCTACGTTCGTAGGGATTCAGGAAGGTTGAAGTCCAATCCGAAAGTTCACGTGACCTTCCGATCCCGTCTACAGAGTACCTTTACTTGATGTCGAGTGTAGCGAAGCGTAAGGCTCAATGAGGTAAGTACCTAATGAACAATCATAGTTCTAGAGGGTCTGAATTGTGTACATGGTACTAAAGTTACCTTCTTTAGATTGCTAAACGACACTGCAAATAGTGTTTAGATGATAATAAAATTAGTTCCAGTCATTTCTGAAGATTTGTTCCCCCGATTTCGATTCTCTGCGTACTGAGTTCCCTCGGTATCGACTTTCTGGAACCAGTACTGGACAGAATCTTTTTTTTACTGCACATTCATTATATCAGTGAAATAATTCTTGCGTTTATTTATCACCTACGTTTTAGGGCTCATTACACAGCATCCGTTTTACAGGATTCGTTTTTTCACGCGAGTTCACGATTTTATTCAGTAGGTAATAATCGTTTACTGGATCCGAAACACTGTCAGGTGTGTGAACGCTCTCCTAAAACTATATACGCCATCACGGTAAAATAAACGGATCCTATAAAACGAATGCTGTGTGTATTTAGAAAATAATAGTCTAAATAGTCTAATAGTCTCGTAAGTGAGTCCGGTGGCTAAAACATGTATCAAATAAATAGATTAAGATTTATTTATTTTACTCACAATACTCAGATGTACATATTAGGTTTTAAAATAATCATAGGTCAATAGTACATGCACCCTGTATGGCACTGCAAAAGTATTTATATAATAAAAATAAAAACATCGGTGCGAGTTGGACTCGCCCACCGAGGGTTCCGTAATTATAAGACCTTGCCAAATTTCATGGTTCTAGGTCAACGGAAAGTACCCTAAATAGCAGTAAAAAAATGGTTTTAACGCCTGTACCTTTTGATTGCATTGACTTAGAAGTATGATTTATATCACGACTCCAAGTAGTTACGGACTTGGATATTTTATGTTATTTCTGAGAAAAGAGGGTTGACAGACGGATGAACGGATGGACAGACGGACAACAAAGTGATCCTATAAGAGTTCCATTTTTCCTTTTAAGGTACGGATCCCTAAAAATTACAAAATTTTGTTTAAATTAAAATAAATAGGTTAGCATTATCGAATAGTTATTTCAAGATCAGATAGGTAAGTCATGCATGTCAGTCAGTATTAAAAGTTAAGTTTGGTCCAGGAATCTTTTTTAGAATTACCTAATTGTATTGGTAAAACACTCCGTTTTATATATTTTTAAAGTAGCCAAGACCGTTAAATATTCCACAAGTAAGTAAAAAGTGTTAAAGAAGCGATTTGTACGTGCATTGAAGCGAATGGCTACAAACCGTCTGAGTAGTATAGGCCGACACTTACAAACAACTACCATGACGTGCGGGGCTTGCTTACAGCATCGGATACGATTACCGACCGATTTAATTTGATCTAGGCTTACAGGAAGACGGAAATAGTAACACATGCGAGGGTACAAACAGGAGAACTGTAGAAAGGGACGATATTGATGTATTAGTATGTTCACGGATAACTGAACTCACTCGCAGTGCATTAGAATCTCATCATCGACATCAGCACGTATACGTCATAGGCGGGGGCCTACAGGCCGGCTCCGGACCGCTTTTCGTGGCGTTGGAGGGGGCTCCAACGCCACGAAAAGCGGTCCGGAGCCGGCTCCATTCACCGACTCCCTATAACCGCTACAATGTCGTCGTTCTATCGAGTGGGAGGTCTTTCCACACTCTGTTTTGCATTGCATCGTGTTCGGCACTCGAGAACCTTAAACCCCCAGCGGTGGCTGCCCATCGCCATTACATTCTGCTAATTTTGAACTCTCAAAATGGTCGGTTACTTTGGTTCTTCTACGGATTTCCATATTCCGAATTCTATCACTTAGAGAAACTCTCAGCATACCTCTCTCCATAGCTCGCTGACTGACTTTAAGCTAATGTACGAGGCCTATTATAGTCAGCGACCTTGTCTCCAAGCCTGTGGGCCCTGGCTGCCTGCAGCTGCCAAACGTAGTCTCGCCAAAGGGTTTCGAAGATTTTGGCTTAGTCAATTTCCGCCGGAATGTACCGGTACCTATAAAGGATCAACTGGAACTCCTCGGTGTCACTCTTACACCAACTCTCAACTTCGGAACCTTCATCGAGTCAAAGGCTAAAAAATACAGCAGCCATGAAGCTAGGAATCCTTAACAAGGTTAAGCGATACTTCACACCGGGACAGCTTTTATCCCTTTATAAAGCACAGATCCGGTCTGGTTTGGAGTATTGCTGCCACGTTTGGGATGGCTCGGCCAAATACCAGCTTGCAGCCTTAGACTCGATAGAACGATGAGCCTTCAAACTCATAGACGAGCAGTACCTTGCAGAGACTAAGATCCAAAGTCTCGATCACCGCCGCAAGGTTGCTTGTCTCTCGATCTTTTATAGGATACATTTCGGAGAATGCTCCCAGGAACTTCATGACCTGATTCCACCATCTCCCTTCTACTCCAGGACAAGCAGACGGACGGTACAATACGATCCTTATCAGGTGGATATACCATCCACTCGTACAAAGCAGTTTTCGTCCACCTTCATCATTCGCACCGCTAAGGAATGGAACTCGCTGCCTACTTCAGTTTTTCCGGAGAATTACAATCTGGGTCTCTTCAAGACAAGAGTGAACAGGTATCTTCTAGACCTTCGTGATACAACATCGGCCACATCATCACTTTCCATCAGGTGAGTTGTGGTCAAACGAAGGTCTAAATACTATAAAAAATTATGATATATAAATGTAAATGGCGGCGCGCGATAATTCCCTCATATATAGCTTGGAGACACTTAAATAAACAAAAAAAGCTAAGTCACATATTCATAAAGTGTCACGTTACAAAGTTATTTGTAAAAACAGATCAATGGTAATATAAAAAAATTATGGAACTTCGATCTTTTTTGCAGCTAATTCTGAAACGTGACGCTTTAGGACTATAGTGATAATTATATTTTTTTGTTTGTATAAATATCCCTAATCAATCTATGAAGGTAATATCGTGCTCCGCTATTTTGAAAAAAAAAACTAAATGGCGGCGGGGCACTAAGCCAAGCCAGGCTTCGAACAAAAATCTTCGAACCCCTTTCATTCTAGGGCAACGGGAAGTAACCTACAGGTTTTTGTGTGCATATTTCGAAATATAAAAAAATTGGACATTAATTTTTGATTGCGTTGACTTAGAATGTTGATTTATATTACGGCTCCGATAAGATACGGATCTGAATATTTGATGTTAATTTCTCGATAACACCATGCTTTCCTGAGAAAAGAGGGTTGACAGCCAGACGGACGGACGGACGGACGGACAGACGGACAACAAAGTGCTCCTATAAGGGTTCCTTTTTACCTTTGAGGTACGGAACCCCAAAACCGAGCATTTAATTAGGATAACAAAATTAATGAACGAAGGAGAGTTGCCAAGTCGCATTGTGTGTCTTCTAATAGAGACGTCTTCACAGCTGATCACTTTAGGTTCAGTTGATACTGGTTCAGTGTTTACCGGATCGGGTGCTCTTGCGGCGCCTCCTCAGATCTCAAAGGCGACACGAGAAAGCTTCTAAGTTTAACAGGAGGTGCCGATTTAGGTAATCGTTTGGACGCTGCACTACGTTTACCTCCTATAGCTCTCGGCTCTTGCTGTGGCATGATTTTACATTGAGCTAGTCAGTTGCGGTAAATTACACATAGTGTAAAGTAAAGGAGGTAAAAATACATTCTTACAATATGTTAACAAACGGTTGTTTAGTATACTGTTATTTGATGAAGTAACTACTTAAAGTTATCTTTGTTTCTACATAATTGATTATGCGGAGTTCTGCTATCTCCTCATAGCTTATCCTCTCTTTTATCCCAATGTTAACGTGTCAAATGTAATTATTTTTCAATAATGGCGATGAATTACAACAATTGTGAGTAATATAAGCGAACAAAAAGAGACAGAAATTATGTTATACAAAAAAATTATGGCGTACAGACCATACAAGTAGGCTATACAACTTCTTGTGCCACCTCACAATCCGCTACGTACAGCTAGCTACGTGCTTCGTTTTCTGGTTTCCATGCAGCGAGCACTCACCGGTGTTTTGTTTATGGTTAGTGGACACGTCGCGTCGCTCGAAACGGCGCATTCAGCGCACACCTCCGTTTTGCTGAGGACGACGAATAGACAACTCAGTTATAAGCTAAGAGATATGGCCGGCGAAACAGCAAAATTTCTATGAAGCAAGCTAATTTTGAGCCAAACGCGTCTATGGAACAGGATTTTATTTTCGGCTGGTAGGGAATTGTGGTTAGTTTGGCGTGCGAATAGATAAGTGCAGCCTTGCTAAAGATGGATTTTGATATTTTGAAAAGAAATCAAAGCTGCAAACAATCCTCATACATGTGTCATAAAAACGCCAATATACTCCAATATAGACTTTATTCGACTATATACATATATGTATATTATTTTTTAAACTTTGAAATCATGACACATGTGACTAAGGCGCGTGATATCTACGTACTTACATCATAGTGATCTAAAGATACATTTATTCTACAATCGCAACGATTTTTTAGTACTTTGTTACGCAAAGATCCTGAATGATACCTACACTTTCCATATTTTACGTAAGTGGCAGTTTACTCGAAGGCAACTAAGTTTAATTTAGATATAGACAAATCTCTAAGTAATATTGTAAATAAAACACAATGAGATCAGATTCTTTGAACATGCAGATAAAAGAAGAATGCCACTCTTTCACAAAAAAAAAACACGATTCATGCAGACGTATCAATCGCCATTAGAGCTAGGTGAATCATATAACTCGCAAGAGCCGTCGATGGTTGAGCCCGTATTGTGTCCATCGCCCACCGCCCACTGTGCACCGCCGCAAGCGGTGGGATGCGATTCTGGAGATCCAATGTATAGCAATTGAGTTGTTCTTTCTATAGTTAAACGTGCTTATTAAGTGATGAATGGTTTAAAAACTACACAAAACTCACTTGGTAAATAATCGAACCCTAGCGTAATAGAGCTGAATGCTTACAAGGTGGTCTTCTAGTATAAACTTACGTGGTTCGGACGGTTTCAAGGAATTTACGATCTAGGATCTAATTAAGACCAAAGAAAATTATTACTATAAAAGATTTACTGTGTAGAAATACCAGCAATAAGTAAAATTTTTAAAGTTATATGTTGTTATTTTAGCCTGTGAAAAACCTAAACTAGTTATAGGATAAGGTTCTGTCCGAAGCTTCGGACGCGTTTTAAAAGCCTAAGTATGTATTATATTTATGTTATTCCAGTTGGTTCTAGAACTACATCTATGCATATGCATCAACCAGAACTTTTTAGTAATTTTGACGCAACATCCATCCAAAATTTTGCTTTTATTTATTAGAAGCAGAAAACTGGGATCTCAATTTGTATTGTTAAATCCATTGTTTCTCTCAAGGTAGTGTCTCAACACGTATCAAAAACTCACATTACTGAGGTAATTCCACCAGTTGGAATACCCCGGATGCTACCTACATTACACCCATCTAAGGCTACGGCATCCACCGTTGTGTTTACCCGACCCGACGTGCCTACCGCAAACTGCTCTCAGTTAAATATTTTTAAATTCAATCCCGACATGTGATAACAGTTAGCGCGGGGAACTAACGAAACCCAATACAATCCGCAGTGCAATAACCGTTTGGAGCGAACTTGCACCGTCTCGCTAACTTCTTTCGGCTAGTTCGGTTCATAACAGCGTTAAGTACTGAGTCTGCGCAGTGAGCATGGTAAAGGACTGACAATTCTTATATGGGACATCCTACTGAAATCCTACCAAGGCCTCGGTACCATGTCAAAGCTTTTAAACATACCTACAAGTATGGCACGAAAATTTATCACGCTCAATCTTTCATCATCAGCCTGTATACGAGCACTGCTAAACATAGGCCTCCCCAAACAACGCAACAAATAGTGGTCCTGAGCCACCAACATCCATTTGTTTTTGGCAAAAAATTATACACTTTTTTGTGCCGTCAATATACCTTTTCCCGTACGCTATTGAGAAACCCTTGCATCCATCATGCGAGTATCTTCGAGACAAATGTCGCGCGTGCGGCGAGTGATGTCGTCGATCGGCCGCTGACACGCGGGTGACGTGACGGAGCGCTGCAGGATCAGGTGTCCATCATGTGTCGTCACTGTGAGGCTAGGAAAGTGACCTCATATTTTTAAAACCATACCCAAAAAAAACAAAAAACCCCGTCATTTTCATATGACAATAGTGTATATGTATTTAAAATAAAATTGACCAAAGCGTATGTAATTTCGTATAGGGAACCCTAACACCGGATTTTAAAATCCAAAAATAGCAAAAAGTTAAGATGTCATCCATCCAAGTACTGATTTCGGTCGTTCGGGACTTTGCTTAACTTCGGTGATCAGTAGGTATTCAATTTGGAATTAGCGTTGGACCCCATAATTAATTAATGTATTTATTATTCTGTTTCTCATTACCATGATCACAGGCCATATAATAGTGACCCGGTCCTTTAGTAGGCATGCGTGGAGCCGAAGCCAACAGCACAAAGGCCCTATAGGAGAATTAATGTAAAGGCAAGAGCGGGCATCATCCTTGGTTGCACAATATGATACACCCGAAGATGATATCCGCCAGGTGTAGAGTAGAGACTAAAGGAAAATGAAAGTAATAGAAAACCATGTTATTGTGATGCAAGGATGGACTGGGCAATCGGCCTATGGGGGAGAGTACGGACGTATTTATTTTATTATTATTGTTGTTCTTTTATGTTACAGCAACAATAGTTTAATACATCTTGTAAAATTTTTTTGTAGTTCTACAATAGGCAGTAATATTTTTTTTTTGTATCCCCTTTAATTTTAATACTACTAATTGATATGTAATATATTTTTAAATGGTTCTTTTTGACAATAAACTATTCTATTCTTTTCTATATTTTTTTATTTGGTGTTGAAGCGGCAAGATAAAAGACACATTCTGTAAAAATTACAATTTTAACAATTCATAAGATGCCGACCCACAGACAGACAGATAGACAGACGGACAGACTGACAGCGAAGTCTTAGTAATAGGGTCCCGTTTCCACTCTTCGGGTACGGAACCCTAAAAAGATCATAGTTCTAATCAAAAATATTTGGAACTGGATTTGATAAATATACATATATACATTGATAAATGAATTTATGTATATATTGACTTTATGCCGGGGGAGGCCTATGTCCAGCAGTGGACGTGTATGGGCTCATGATGATGATGATGATGTTGAAATGAATTTATGCCCGCTCGTGTCGGGGCCCGCAGAAACTGATCGGCGGCATGTCGAAGCTCTAACGACGTTTGTTTATTATATTTTTGCGATACGCCAGTAATCCCCCGCTGAGGGATAAAAAATATTCATAAAATATCACTATAAAAGTTATGCATGCTTTCACCGTAAAACTTGATATAAAAAAGAAAAAATAATATTTTCGCTCGGCGGAATTTTCTTGTTGGAGTAATTCTTGAAGAACGTAGAAAAGAACGGCTTGAGATAACATACTTTGGTGTTGGCCAGCTCTTTTCCGTTCTATGTACAACATATGTAGACTTGATTTCTATTTTAGAAACGCAGACTTATATAACTGTGTCCGTATAATATATGTAGTAGGAGAAGTGCAGTCAATAACGGTTGTCAATGAGTGTTATTTATAAGTTCATTTATAATTGTCGTTTTATATGGGTTCCGTACCTCAAAAGGAAAAAGGAAAAAGGAATCCTATATGAGGGATCACTTTTCCGTCGGTCCGTCTGTCAACCCTTTTTTCTCAGGAACGCGTGGTGCTATCGAGTAAAAATTAACCTCAAATACTCAAGTCCGTAACCTCTTAGATTCGTGATATAAATCAAACTTCTAAGTCAACGCAATCAAACGTAACAGCCATTTGACATCCCGATGACCTAGAATCATGAAATTTGGCAAGAAGCAAGGCCCTATAGCACAAGTATCTAAAGGGAAAAATCCCAAAACAGCATATAAATAGGTTCTTTTTTTTATATATCCAAGCATCCAAAATCTACCTACATCCCGTTCATGTGGCAAGAAATAAGATCTTATAATTAAATTACGGACACCTCGGTGCGCGGTAATATCATTTGTCTTTTCATATGGACCACTATTACGGGTCTTAAATAAATGATTTTTATTTTGCATTTGATTTGATTTTTATTTATTATTAACTCTTTGACGGTTCGAGTTTACCCGCTAGACTCGCTCTATCACAGATAGCTTATTAAAGTGATTCATGGCCCAAATCATTAATTATCCAGTTCAATGACGAGCCCCAATTCCACAGTTTCAGGCCTTTGATTGCGTCAAATGGTCCAACTAATTAAATAGCAATTTTTCTGTCCGATTACCCTGCCCTCCCCCGCTCCCCGCTCCCCGCTCCCGGCGTCGCTAATGAGTCGATTAATTGTCATTCCATGCGATTTGCTATCGACTGCCAGGACAGGCCGGTGCAAAAGTCTTACCAATTACAACTGTACGTTGTAAAAAAGCCTATCTATCGTACTGTACGTACGATAGATAGCATTGCAAAAACTGCTCCAATTTCGGTTCGTTTTCTACATATAACTACACAACATACTGATTATTTTTACTTGCTTAAAATTAGGATCTGCTAAGATACATTTTTGAAAAAGTTTTTTTACAATATTTTGGTATTTATTTACGTACTTAGTTTGGGACTAGATGATGCCGTGTGAATTGTCCAGCATAATTATTATTATTATTTACCGTAAGTACCTACCTATGTGCTTCTATTTCGACGTTAAAAGATCTAAGTAGGTACCTATAGAAAAGACTAGCGATGTAAGTAAGAGCTCAACCAACATAAATTCGCCTTTTCTCCGCCAGAGTACGAGCGAAGAAACTCTAACAACAATTAACAGTCATTTAATCCGGAGTTACGTTTGAAAGTAAGTTTTCAATCGGCTCGCGAGCTCACTCCGCCTGGAGATCAAACGCTTCGAGCGTCTCGTCACTGTTCCTAGACGACGCGTTTTGGCTAATTTTCTTTGCAACTTCTTTGCTTCTTATGTACTTACTCACCTTGTTTTTAATAGCATGCTTGAGCAGGAATTTATAATCCAATTATTTTGTTCGCAAATTTTGCTATCACGTCATTATTTAGACAAAATTTGTTCTTTTCTTATCTGATTGTACCTTTTACGTTGGTTAAATTAGCTTCTGTTTAATTTCTTAAACAAAGGATGTTCCAATTACTACGTTCTGAAGCAACCTGCTTCAGCAAAGAAGAAGGTAGGTACCTTACCTACATACCTTCGAGAGGTGCGTTATATCCTTTAATAACTTTCATAGTGTAGGTAATTTTAGTAAGTCGGTGGAAAGGGGTAGCTAACCTGATTTTCCATACCCGTTAAAGCAAGACATTGTTTCGCTCTTGCTTCCTTGGAGGAATTAAATACCCAGTTTCGTAGCTCAGCTAACCGCTTAGTTACACATCCCTGATGTACAGACAGTTTTAAGCGTGCTAACAGCAGCACACTAGTGAGCTAGTAGGTAATATATATTTTTGCAGGAACTACAAAGCAGGTTAGTTTACGGGGCGTCCATAACCCGCTGCCCTGGGCTGCAACTTTACATGTAAACATGTACCTACCTGTGCTAGGTAAGTACCTACCATTAGGGTGAACGCACACTGCCAACATAGACGGACGGACATGTTGTTTGGTCAGAAACGATAAGCATGTTTACCTAAACCTGCGATCGAGCAACTATACAACGTACCACAAATATGAGATCGCAGCCGAAATTAGATTATGTTATACTAGCTGCTGCCCACGCCTTCGCTCGTGTTTTATACAGATATCAAGTAACCTATATGTTATTTCAGGTCCCGAACTATACCTATACCAAATTTCAGTCTAATCAGTTCAGTAGGTTTTGCGAGAAAGAGGAACAAATATCCATACATCCATACTCACAAACTTTGACATTTATAATATTAGTAGGAAGAGTAGGATTGCAAATTGCTAATCATTTTGACTTGTACAGTTACAGGTGAAGTCAGGGTATCAGTAAGTAAAGGTTCAGGATAGTAGGATAAAAAAGAAGAGTCATATTCTTTATGAAGTATTGACAATTTTTTGAAAATGTTTTGATAAGTCCAGCGCTGATGCGGCTAGCAAGGGACCGTGGCTTAAAGTTATAGCACAGGTGCTGCCTGCGCCTTCGCCCGTGTTTTATTAGGATCAAAATAAGCCAATATGTTATTCTATATCCCAAACTAAACCCATACCAAATTTCAGACTTATCGGCTCAGTAGTTTTTGCGTGAAAGAGTAACAAATATCCATACATGTACCCTTCCAAAACTTGACATTTATAATATTATATGTGTGTACTGTGTGACTGTGATGTAGTCGAGCAACGTCGCAAACTTGTCGCCCTCTGCGTGGCCCATTACTGCACTGCCCGCGTTAGCACGCGCCCAGCACGGCCGCGGCTGCCCCGCCGCCGCCGCCGCCGCCGCCCGCGCCGGCATGATTCATCCGGCCCGCTTGCTGAACACCTTGTATCCACGGCTTTTTTTGATATGTTACAATAAACTCACCTCTTACTAACACACAAGGTGCCTACACTTTCTTGGAACTTTGGAGACTGTTCTTTAAGCTGAAAACCTGTAGGTTGCCCTGTTACACCCTGTGACCAGGAGGGATGACGATCTGCGAGAAACTGAAGCTGGTTACGCTGAGCTGAAGGCAGACACCATGGTGCTGATTAGGGAAGGCCTATGTCCAACAATGGACTAAAATAAGCAAATTAATTCACAATTAATTTCTTTTTGCTTGCTTAAATGTATGTATAGTAGAGTAGTAGTAGTACAATTCATTTTTAGTGTAGGTCGAATGGCTACCAACATAAATATGGAGATATTCTTCAGTTTATATTATATGCTTATTATATTCAATAAATAAATAAATAATAATGTTGGACAATACACAGATGATCAATGAGCAGGAGTGCGCTTTAATTTAATGAGCAAGTGTTGTGTACTTCGAGTTCACTTTAAAAATCAAACATACACACATCCCTTAGTAACATTAATAGATAAGTGAGTACCGTCATTTATTCATCAACCACTCATGACCTAGGTAGAGACGTACTCTACCTTTCAGCTTTTAAAGTAGCTTTTGTGTATTTTCAGAGGCAAATAATTTAAAAAGTTACCCCATATCAGAAGCACTCGCTGTCTTTGATCATGAAGATTGTAAATCTTTTCGTTCGGGGTTTTAATTTTTTGTTAATTGAGATTTATTTGTCCAGCTTTTTACTCTTTTGACTCTCTAAAAGGGTGCCGCATTTTTTGATTTACGTTTTTTTTATGCGAAGGGTTTACTCGTACCGTTCTAAGATGTCTTATGAATAAATCGTTGTGTTAATAAACGCCAAAAGTATAGTAAAACCTTGTCATCAGACCGTTATGTGTCGGACAGAGAGTGCCGCGTTGTCTCCCTACCCTGCAGGCCCGAGCTCCGTATAAATCTGAACATTTTTCCAACAAGAGCTGAATTCAAAGAAGTTTATAAGTTTCAAACAGTGTTGATACATGTGATGGAGCTCAAAACTTTGCCGATCCTTTCTGTACTCTTTTTATTTTAATCTTGGACTTATAAGAGGTTCAGAAACAAAACATTTTACAGCACTTATTCTGTGAATAATTTATTAGGTACATATCTATTGTGTCGAAACGATTTATGAAACTTTTAGTGCTTTTATATAAAAGGTCTTGTACTTTCTGATTGAGCAATGTTAAGAGGTCGTTGCTGTAGGTTATTTGGAACGATATTAAAGTTTTCCTAAGGGTTCACGTATATTGTCCAAGTGACTAGAGACTATTTTAAGATGAATCGGATCATATTCTCGAACGATGTTGGTACCTATGTAAGTGCCCAGAGCTTGTCAGCAAAATGTTACTAACGCATCAAATCCAGCTTATCTTCTAACGGGCCGTCGTCTGAGAGAATAGCGAATAATTTTCTAGTATTTATATTAAAAATGTCGGCAGTAGCGGGAGGGACTCACCCAGCCCAGGGGAAGCCAGGGGGAGCATCAATATATCCCTTATCAGTCCCCAAGTTATTGCCGCTCGCGGCGAAAAATGCGAGGTGCGTTCCGGCGATTTTTCACGCCTCTGTTTCGAACTTGACTTTAATAAGTCTTGTGGAGTTAATTGGATGAATTCTTTATGTTGTTTTGGTACTTTATTCCTTTTAAAGTTTTTTTCTTGAAAGTATTTGACCCAGTTAAGTGCATCGCGAACCTGTGATCGTGATAGGTAGGTAGGTGTCTACAGGTCCATCAACTAGACATTATTGGCGTGTTATGGCGTTCTTGTAACTGAACGATTCTTATTCTTATTCCTCCACGTATATACAAAACAGAAGAATAACTCAAACACAAAATGTTAAACTTGAAGCTTCTGTAAGCGTACAAAGCAAAGAAGCAGAGACTCTTGAAATCGCGAAGATTGTCAGACTTTCCGACAAATACATCTCAATTAGCAACGAGTTAAAAGTTTAATGGAAAGATTTACAATGCTCTGCGTCAAAGCCTTCCTAATGAAGCGACCGCACCCGCGGGCTGTGGCTATAGCTAAGAATATAGGTACTTATAGTATAGCACTAGTTGCAATAATCCTTGAGAACCCTTCGATCCATCAACTCGAAACAGCTTTGAAGTATCCGCAGAGCAAAGAAAGTTAACGAAATAGAGGCGGCATTCTTGAATTATTCCGTGAACTCTCTTTGAACGTAAACGGGATAACGATCGTAGTTTACTTTTCTGTGTATGGCGTACCTATACGATACTTAGTTTTTACATTACTTTTTTACTAGCTTGCTTTAAACTATGAATTTGAAGAATTTTATTATTCCAGACATAAAAAATTCAGTCTGATCTTTTGAACTCATAACTGAAGGTAAGTAGATACGGAGATATTCGTACTCATATTACTTTCGGTGTTTTTAGGTAATAGATAAATACATAGATAGAAGATAGAAAATTCTTTATTGCACACTTATTGGTAAAAAAACTACTTTAAAACTAAATTACAAGTGGCGGTGTTATCGCTCGAGAGCGATCTCTACCAGGTAATAGGAGTTATCTGAGATGAATATAGGTAGGAAAGCACGTCCGTAATAGCGCACTACATTCAGCGATCCACGGAAACAGCGAACAATTAAAACGGAATCCCATTGTGAAACTCGGAAAGCACTAAGCTCAAGATAATTGGCATAGATTGTCTCCAGCATCGCCGAAGTTTAAAGAATTGACTACAGTTATCTCGCAAGGGTTAATGTGGGGGCAATTAAACTTGCTTAACCCCGTCGGAACAGCTAATCTGGGCTTCAGTTTTTATTGGGTTTGGGGTTAGATGTGACTATTACATGGCGGTAGCTGCCACTTTAAAAGTAGATAGATACTAGGTACTTTAGAGTTTACAAAGGTTTAAAAACTACCTACAAGTTTTGCCGGATTCAGAGCAACAATGTTCCACTTGGATGTTTCTAAATTCAGCTTAGACAAGTGGCCTGGCCTGTCCACGAGCACAGGTAAATAGCTCTTGCTCTAATTCGACCAGTGTACAGAAATGATATTAGCGTCATCTAGAAACACAAACGGTGTCGGAACTGCAAGTAGTACACTCGCGAGCATCCATAGGCGCCATTATTTGAGGAGCGACTTAATGAGTCCTTTTGATGTCGTCCTTTTGTTTGAGTTTGAGGAGCAAGACATCAGAATTTACGCGGCTCGTCGGTGATTATCAATAAGGAAGGGAATTCGGGTTGTTCGAGCGAGGATTTTTGAGGCAATTTGATTAGAGGGAACTCTGAGAGTTTTAGGGTTTGAGGGCCTGACAGGAATTTAACTATGAGAACTCATTTGAAAGATATATAATAATCTATGAAATTTATTTCTTTGTACTACTGGTATTCATTGTTCTACGAAGACCAAACTTAAAGAAAATTATTTAAATAGTACTAACTGCTGCCCGCGGCTTCGCACGCGCTTTTCATGTACCCTATGTCCATCCGGGATACCTCCCTGCCAAATTTCATTAAGATCCGTTCAGCCGTTTAGGCGCGAAAAGGTAACAGACAGATAGACAGAGTTACTTTCAAATTTATAATATTAGTGGTATTATTTCTTGTACAGATTGAATTTGTATTTGTAATAAGCAGGAAAGCTTGCATAAATAAAATGTTTCGTAGAAGGACGTCGTCGTCGGTTCATCACCGAAGAGCAAACTATTCCACTTTGCCTTGAATATAGCGCCTAGAGCCGTGCTATTTCCAAACACAGAAAGTGATATAAAGGTAATCGGTGTCATATTTCCCCGCAGCTCGCAGAACGATGGTTATAAACCGATTGCAAGAAACGCGAATAATGAATTAAAACTTAGCGCACGACGAAACGTGTTTAATAAATTGTTATTGTGGCCAAATTGGCCCCGGTCACGATTACTGAACTACTGAACTTTAGTGCCTTCGGGTCAATTGTGGCGGTTAATAAGAAATTGATTCGGAAAAGTTACTTCCAACACTCCACAAAACTTGAAGGCCTTTGACCCTTACCCTACCCCTTGGGTTTTGTACCTTTATCGATTGTAAACTAGGTACTACTACACACAACAACTTGTTTTTACTCTATGTACCTACAGTATAGTATGTATTAGTGAACCAGCTATTCTGTACGTAAACAGATCCGTCACAACTGTCACAATACAGGCATTATTGTTGATCAGCAATGTGTGCGGCGCAGCACATTATTGTGTCGTTACATCACAATGTGCCATTGTAACTGAAAATCAATTTGAACCTCGTCAATTTATACGTACAGCTTTGTGTCGATTCATGCTAAGGTAAATGTTGGTATGGATGACTATATATCAGCGTCAGCGTGACTCGTCTTGCGTCAAAGTGTCATTATTTTGACAACTAAGTAATCGTACAGAGTAAAGCTTGAATTAATGATGAGACAACTTTGTTGCAGTGAGATGAAGCACAAATTGTGATTGAACATAAAATTTTCCTAATTTAAAGATGAATGGAAGACCAATTGTGTAGCGCAGCAGTCCGCTAAAGGATAAACATTAAACTGAGATAAATTTCTTGAATATTAACGATTTATTCCGGGTATTAATGCTTATCCGTCCGCTCGGATCGAGGTCGAGGAGGTATCTTTTGTTACTCTAATGTTTATTTAAATAAATAACACCTGGAGCTACCTTCTGTTTTGGTTGATTCTGCGGAGAGTTCTAGACAAATCTCAGAAGTAAGTAAGCATATTTTTAGGAAATGTTTTTATCAGATAAAAAGTAAGTAGGTGATATGCCACATGTGATATGCAAAAGCACATTTTAGCAATGTTTTTTAGCAGTTTTGGTGACAGAGAGTAAACATTATTTCAAAATGGCCTTTTCTTAAAAATGTGATATTTTGTAGCAATATTAAAATTCCACGCGAATCTCTGACCGGCGAAGCAACAGGAATGGATGTCTGTGAATCAGGGGATGTAACAAACCTTGAAAAAATATCGCCCCTTAGCCGCGGCAAGGGGTAGCGATTTATTTTTTCAGTCTTTCCGTAGGTTTTTCTAAGGCCAGGAATATACTCGGTTTTCTTTTAAGCGGAGCCGTGTCTAGGGGCTTGATTGGGGCTTACTGAAAGAGGTTTTCCTTCAATTCTTTCTATAAATAAATTATAATTTTAACCGTGACTCTGTTCTCGACGACGAGTACCTACCTGGATATAAACGGCATATTTGATACAAGCTAAGTCTCTTTTACAATCTACATTGACGTGAGGTGTTTAATTTCCAGTTTCCGAATGCCGTTAAACGGGTTAAGAAAAATATTCTTCAAAAAGCTATCAACCTCCATCTAAATCCAGAGGCCCCGTCCTTCACCCTGGCTACGACCGTGCGTTTTTCCAAGCCCGAGATATATTCCGTTGTAAGTGTGCCATGGAGGACGGTTTAAAATAATTCCTCCGACTTTATTGTCGGGAATTACGTAAGATTTCGGGAGAGCATGAGATTCAAAGGGTTTAGGCATGTTTGGGTACTCGTAAATTGTAATTGTAATGGCTTCGTGAGATAAGATGAGCGAGAGAAACAAGAGAGAATGGTGGCTGTAAGAATGGCGCATGGTAGAGCGTAACAAAATATTCTACCATTTTACTAAATAACTTAGGTTCTCGACCGAAACGAGGGTCTTTTCTGGCGCCTCGCCAAATAACTTATTAGTGTCTAATATGTGTATAAAGCAAAAATATCCGCAGCCGGTAGGATTCGAACCTACGCTCCCAGAGGGAATCTGATTTCTAGTCAGACGCCTTAACCGCTCGGCCACGGCTGCTATATCTGGTATGTCAAAAAGCGCAAACTTCTTTTCTTACTTTCACTTTTAGACTACTTCTGCTCACATTGACCTACTCATGAGAGTTCAAAAAAAACTTGCTCGACGAGGTAAGGCTTTCATTCTGATTTTCGGATTTGTTAAATAGTTTACTAATAATCACCAAAATATTTGCGCAAGGGCAAATATTTTGGTGATTATAACAAAGTTAAAGTGGAATATGAAATGTGAAAACCACGCTCATATTAATGAACCCAGAATTCACTAAACCAATACGCGGTCGCGGAATGACTGACTCAAACAATCCCGCGTCAAATTGCCGCGCGCCAAAACAAATGAACTACGCAAATGTGCTGCCCTCTGAGGGACCACCACTGGGACTACCAAACAACTACTTATTTGATGAATATTGTGACGGATTAAATTGGCCATCGCCATACCTCTTTGATGGGTTGATACAGAAACATTTTCAAAGACACTAATAAGAAAACATCACACTGAACACATTAATATTATAAATGCGAAAGTTTGGATGTTTGTTTTTGTTACCTACCTCTTCACGCCAAAAGTACTAAACAGATCAGACTGAAATTTTGCATACAGGTCATAGGCGTGGAATCAAATATAGGCTACTTTTTATTCGAAAAATTATTTCGCATTGCACAAAGGTAGTTCTAGGCCTGGAATATATAGGCTACTTTTTATTCCACAAATCAAATCCCATGGATAGAAATAACTTTTAAGCTTTTCCATAGAAATAACGCATGCAAAGTCACGGGCAGGAACTAAAGGCTTAAAAATATGCTATTGTACCTAGTTTATGAAGTTATAATTTTATGTCACGTACAGTCACGATTAATAATCGTTAAAAAATATTTTCATGGCACTATCGTTAAAATTAAATACATATATTTCTAGCTGTATAATATACACAACACATTTAACGAATATTTTTCCTAACTTGTAGCTCACTTATATTTTAACCCTTCCCTGAACCCGTGCGTCATTTTGAGGCATGGTCTCTAGTGTTAACCTCTCCGCGCCCGCGAGTGATTAGCGCTCAAATACGCTGATCGAATCACAGTAACGAGCTCCGCTGATTGTGCCTCATGCATATCTGCAGCCGAAACCGTGTGGATGGCTAGTTTCAATATATCTACAAACCATAGGTATTTAATACATTAACAGGGTGCAGAAAATACTTCGATCAATGATTATAAAACAATTAAGAAATTTCAATATTATACAGTTTTTGAGGTCAAACTTTATTAGGAGTATGAATTTCTTGATTCATTTCTAGACAGATAAATGCACTCTAGGTGCAGATTAATGCAGTCAAACCTACCTAACCTTATCAAACACACTGAGAATGCTGTTGGAGCTGGCTCGGACCCTGCGAGATGCAGAGATGCTGTTAATAATGTCACGATAAGAGTAAAACGAACGATATAGAGGAGATACATGGAATCTGTCTTAAAAACCTTTAATTATTTGCCTTTGAAGATTATTTAAGCTATAATTATGTATGTATGTATGTACAGGTGCTGCGCTCTCTTCACTCTCGATCTAAAAAACAGTTGACCTGTCTGTGTTTAAGGAACAAAATTCATAATAAATTGATTCTCTACAAGTTTATAACAGATGTCAACATCATTGGAGCTATAGAAACCTACATATATGTATAATTGCGAAAAACGTATTTTTGTGACATTTGACTTTGAATAACTTACGAAGCGAACACGATATTTTATGATACTTTTGAAACAACAACGTTTATAAGGGCAAGATGAAAGCGTATACGCGTTTCCAGCTGGTTCGCTCGAATTAATACGTGAAGCACTAAAATAATTTGACTATTATTAGGTGCTATTAGTATTAATTCAAATTGGCACTAATATGAAATTTTTATAGGTCAAACAACCCATCAAAAATATTCGCAGCCGGTAGGATTCGAACCTACGCTCCCAGAGGGAATCTGATTTCTAGTCAGACGCCTTAACCGCTCGGCCACGGCTGCTAGTACATATAATACCATAAGTTAGTATTCATTCACATAAACGTTTATTGCATTGAAGTGAAAGTATAGACAATAACAGGCAATACGTGATCTTGCAACAGATGTTTCGATAAAACAGCTGTGACCTAGCAAAGGTGCACTCAATTTCTTATACAAATTATGCAAGTAAGTAATGTTTTTTGTAAGATAATGTTACTTTATACATAAATAATAGATTCAGGCGTTACTTTGCGGAAATCCATTGCACAATATTAGAATGAAGAAATATTTAGTAACAATTCCGCGTATAACCTTCTCTGATAGTATTCATCAAAGTAAGTTGTCTACTAGTTTCGTCTCTCCACGAGACATCTTCAGGACACCACAATACTCGACCTTGACATTGAGATTGGTAAGCACAGCAACACCGACAGAGTCCCGCCAGTGATGTTGCCTCTCCGAGCTCCGCGCGCCAAGCGACTTGGCTGGACTTGGCTTGGAAGATGTCTCGTGGAGAGACGAAACTAGTAGACAACTTACTTTGATGAATACTATCAGAGAAGGTTATACGCGGAATTGTTACTAAATATTTCTTCATTCTAATATTACTTTATACATAATAATGTTTCATCTGTGTAGTATAAACTACACACACACACACACACACACGAAACATTCTTTGACAACACTAATTATGTAACGATAGGTACTTTAATAATTTTTCAGAGCGGCCGGTGCTAAAAGACAGTGCCATTAATTATCCCATTATCTTATTCTGGGAGACACGTGCAATCGGGCCATCAGCGCGGAGTCCAATTAGAAGGACAGCTCTCCGATAATCAGGAACTGGAGCCGCGTCAGCGATCACCCGCGCTTCTTATCTGGCGCACGTGAGGAAGGAAACTAGTTTTTAATTCCTGAGCAAATGGAATAGAAATCACAATTAATGAAAGTGGTTCGAGATACGGACCGATTTAGGTACACACCTACAAATATATTTTATTGTGTCATTCACTACGAATTTAACTAGCAAACTGAAACCAAATAAATATTATCAATATCAAGAATATTATTATTTATATTATTTCTTTAACGAGAGTCCCAATCCTTTGTAAAAGGCAATTCCCTACTTGCTCTGAAATTTAGTACCGTGTATCAATTCATAAATAAAAAACAAAAGACTGACAGAATCTGAAAGTTGTAGGTATAAACCGAAAAGATCTTGCATTTCAAAAACCTAGTAAACTTTTAGCCAAGTTCCTGCATCACGAGAATTCAAAGTGAGTTACGGCGAATATGAAAATGGCGTAACGTGGTGTTCGTTTTACCTACAAAGTAACTCCAAAAGTGAGTTAGATCCGGTCCGGGGAATGGAGAATCCTCCAATTACATCAGCTCAAAGCATTGCACATAGCATTGTATGAAATGCCTAATTTCGGAAGTTTATCCGTTTTTTTATTGATTTTAAACGATTAAAACGTAATTAAAGAAAGAAAAGCTATTAAAATATTGTTTAAGCTCCCCTTGTCTCATTCTCAGAACTTTTCTATTCACGCCTCGGGACCGGGAATTTCATTTTCACACACTACCCACACACAAATTCATACCATTCTGGGAAAAAGTCTATGTAAAATAGTAGTTTTCTATGTATAATAAAAAATATCTATCTAGTACGCATAACACAAGCTCTGCTTAGCTTGGGGCTGCATATGCTGTGTGAATTGTCCAGAATATTATTTATTTATTTATTTATTGGAAATGGTCTTTATAAAAGTTGACATAATGATAAATCGACCATTTGACCTTAAAATATTAGTAAGAAAATGAAAAGCAAAATAAAACTTCGGAATAAGTCTTCCTAGAACCTTAAGGAAAATCTTCAGCTGTTTTCTTGCCTATAACATTATAAGGAAGAAAACAAAAACAAGAAGGATTATTTAACTTCGTAACAAATCAAGCTGAACCAGTAATGTAATGTAAGTAGAACCTAGCAAGTAACCTAGCAAGCCAAACAAACGTAGTGCGGCCACTACGTTTGTTTGGCTGGTACGTAACCAAATGAAACCCCTAAATCCGACCAATTACAGGCCGCAGAACGAGTGTTTGTGCAGCGCCGGCCAACAGCGGACAATCAGCGGCCGGCAAACACGCCGCTATTCTCTGTCACAACGACGATTCCTGATACCTTTGTCCTAACTGTAAGATAAATAAATGTATGTACCATGTTATCAATCCAAATAACGCACTTTTAACGCAAAATTGGCTGAAAAAATGTATATATTTCTTTTCAATGGATTGTTCTGAATTTATTCAGGTATTAAACGCATTTCCAGTTATTTTCATCAATATCGATTTACTAAATAGGTATTGGAAAATACCGTCCTATTTCATTGTTTTATACGAATTAAGGATTATATGCCTCAGCTCAGAAACCATCATGCTTAGGTGTTTGATTTAGGTACGCAATTTTATAATAGAAGTTTATATATATATATATATATATATATATATATATAAAAGGGCTAGTTTACTAGTTAATTGAAAAATTTGGTAGAAACATTGAGGTGAATGTCTCTAGATTGTTCTAGGTATCAATAAATCTACAAAATACTACAATCACTGAACTAAAATAACATAATAGGATAAGTTAGAATAAGTTTGAAATTATTCTCAAATATGAAATAAATGTTTATTACTTAACTGTTTATAGCAGATAAGAATATTATAATTCGTGAAAAGTGAGGATATAATTTTACAGTTACTTTATAGACAAAAAAAATAACAATGGAATAATATAAACAAACTAGTATTTACAATTGAAACAATTAAGCTAACTGCAGACTGTTAGTCACAGTTACTTAATTGAAAGGAAGATGTCATTATAACAAATATGATAATCAAGATATTTAATAATTAAATAGTAATACATACATTATGTTATTTCATAATCATAATACCTTTTGTACTGTTATTATTTTAATTTTAGATATAAGACTTTTTATGTAATTTTAATAGGTACAATAAAGTGTTCATTCAAAATAGAACTGGTATTTACAATTGAAACAATTGAGCCAACTGCAGACTGTTGCAAACAATGTACAGCTAACTCAACTGGTCCATATCAGATGTTATGTTACTCTATTTTACGTGTAAATGTATTATGATATGAACCAATAAAACCTTTAACTTTGCGCCTAATTAATGTCCCCTTACTAAAAAAGTTTTAAAAGTTTTGTCGCTCACCTGAGCTACAAAGCTTTGATATATATATAGCTATAAAGCTAGTTTGTTACAGAATGGCTTCCGATTAGAAGCGCAGGTGAAGGGACCGAGTGGACTGTCCTATTGCGAGGATGAAAGCGCTTCGATGAGTATTCTTCTCGAGTTGTTGCTTCTCGAAGTTAATTCTGTACCAACGGAAATAAGCTTGTTGCGGTGTCTACCAGCAACTCGGAATTTTTATAACTACGTACCGACCAAACACTGACAAAATGGATTTGTCAATTTCAAATAAATGCAAAAGTCTTGGTATGGTACAATTCTACTGGCTTTCGACTTGTATTATTAGTATTTTAGTGAGGCTTTATTTTTAGTTATTAGAAATGTAACATTCAAAAGCTCTGTTGTAGAATCAATACCGATGCAGGGTTAAGATAATTATATTTTTGTTTAGGGAGGCAAATAAGGAAATATTTAGGCAAGAATTCCCTCGGGCTGACATGAAAAAGTAGGAAGGAGAACTCATGACTTATATATACTAACTTACTACTAAAGGAACATGTTTATATCCGCTCTTAAAACATTATTAAATATATGAGTATAATCTAGGAGTTTTCAAATCCAGAGTGAATAAGTTCCTTCTGGGAAAGCGTGCTCCATCTTAAGCCACATCTTCACTTTCGCAAGTGTGATGGTGGTCAAACGCTTAACCATTATAAATAAAAAAAAATGTACTTCTTGAAATACCTTTTTGTATCCAATCCTAGTACTATGTAGTTATTTTGTGTTCCAGTTATTACCACACGACACTATTTTCATTAAACAACGTGACAAGCCAGTCGAGATTTTGGCTTGTCGACATTTGGGAACAAAATCTTCGGACACTTTGTCCCAATTGTCACATTTCAATTTTAATATTTTCTTCGCTGACTTTTCGGACAACAATGATTATGATAAACGTTGTTTTGTACAGTCAGATAAAAAAATACACCGACTGACTACCATTTCTTAATGTTGCCAATTACCCATCCGCTTAAGTTGAGGCAATTTATAGATAGCTCTGATCTGTATCGAGGCTGGAACCTGTATATCCTGTATTGTCCTCCGGTAACTGGCATCGTAAATACTGTAAATAGGCCAGTTAGTGCAGCCGGCATCAAAGAGTGCTTACTGCTAATGTACGACCTCTTAGCAAGAAATGGCGGAGAAAGGCTTGACTATAGTTTAGTTACAGGCCTTTGGGGAGTAGAAACTTGCTTATATTTTGCCTAATCTTTGAAAGTGAGAGTGCTATACAATGGCAGTATTTAATTTGGCACCGTGCTACCGGTTACTTAAATAATATTCTCATGCTCGGAGCATTACTATTTTAGCATCTACTCAATAAACAAACAATACTATAAAGTCTTCTTTTCTTCAGTTTCTCTGTTACTTTAAGAAACGCCTATGTTCCAGGCGGACTTTGCTTGACTTACGACCGCTATCCAATAAGCCCCTCTTTAGTAAATATATACTCGTAGTAGTATAGTATAGACAAGGTACTATAATATTTGTATAAATATTAGCCTAACCGACTGCACCATACTAATATGTTTGTGTTCTAGCAGACACAGGATTACGGGCTGTTTGTGCTGGACGCAGCCGGTAACAAAGATATCTATCAAAAAAAAACATTTCTGATTAAAAAGTATTTGTATTGGGCATAGTTAAGTAGATAGCTACTTGAAAGAGAGAACTTCACAGTTTGCGTTATCTTTAAGGGTTTATTTTCCAACAGTTTCCATTAAAATATGCCAAAGATGCGATGAGAACAACAGAAAGGGCAGCTTTCAAGAACAAATTACATGATCAAGTTTCAAAGAAACTTCACATCAACAAACCCAAGGGTCAGTCCACTCATGAAAAACTCTCGGCTCCCAATTCTCTTACCCTTTGAACGGTTACTAAGTTATTGTAAAGGAGAGTTTCCAAATTCGAACAGTTTGGGTCGAGCGGAAGTTCCCGCCCTCCCTTCTACTTCCGGGGCCCGGGTTCCCCGACCGCCAATGGCCCGGAAATCGTCACACGTTGTTTTTCCGGGCTTTCTTTGCGTATTTCCGCTGCTTTAACCTCGGCTTTGTTGCGAATAACGGACGTTTTAATATGTTTGCCCCTGAGTTGTTTTGAAAGTTTTGTTACCAGGTTGTTTTGACGCAAAAACGTTCTATTTTGACGCAGTTTTAAGGCATTACTTCCCTCTGTATCCACTTAAGCAGCTGCTCCGTGTCAACCGTTTGAAAGTGATTTAATGATGTTGAGGTATTAACTAAACTAAAAATTAATAAACTTTCAATTTTTTTTCAATCGATTGAAAAATGGTTTATTCCGCTCGCGTCCCCACTCGTCGTCCCCAGTGGGGACCAACGGGAAGTTTTTGTAGCGTTCGTCCCCACTAAAATAATATGAGGATGTTGAATAAAATCATACTATGTTTTGTAATCAACTTTAATATACTAGTTATTTAAACATTGTAACAAAAAACCATGACTATAAATAATAAAAATATTCGCTGCAGATAGGATTCGAACCTACGCCGTAGTAACATTACCTAATTTGTGCCTACGCTCTATAATGCAAGTCTAATGTTTAACATTTTAGTTTAAGCACACTGCGCATTAGGGCTAAGAAACTTTTGACTAAGTTTAATTTTTAAGTTCTCAGTAAGCGAATTTTGTAAATTCGTATGAGAAATAAATATATTAAACCGTAAACCGCAAAGTCATAAATCAGTTAAAGATGAGATCACATTGAGATTAAATTAAAAGCAATCGATTTGGAATAAATTCTATTCGTGTAACTATATCTAAATATAAGTCCATGTCTAAGTGTAAATAAAGTTTAGTGGATAGCTAGTTTTAAAATAAGAGAACTAGAGAGAGAAGGAGCGCAGATTGCGCGGAGTAAATTCAGTTCCGGTCCGCGTTCAAACATATTTCTCCGCAAACGACTTATTTCTAGAATGAAATGCTCATTTTGTTTTTAATAGGCATTTTGTTGCTTGAAACTGGATCGTTTGTTTAATTTATGGCAGCAAATATGGAAAATGAAATAATTAGAGAAAGAAATGGTTATGACGCTCGTATATTCCCGGGTTTCTTGATTTTTAATTTTGGACGGCGCTGGTTCTAATTTTAATTGTGAAAATACAAGGTTGCTTATTTATTTCTAGTATGTGTCATTATTAAATACCTACCTTGGTTCTATCTGACTTATGTACTTATTTATATTTTAGAACATTATCATGTAAATACAAGCACCACGCACTTCAAACTAATATTAAGCACGTGAAATATTGTACGTTTAGATATTTGTTACTTCTTCGTGACAAAGCCACTGAACGGATCATGTTGAAATTTTGCGTAGACGTCGTTCTGCCCCCCCTGGCACGGGGATTTTTGTCTAGAGTAGAATAGAGAAAAATTACGTCACTTTGTCATCGAATGCGTAAATTATTTGAAATTCATTCCTTCAACTTGAATAATGTACGCAATGTATGACGATGCG
This sequence comes from Eupithecia insigniata, assembly GCA_947859395.1. NCBI lineage: Eukaryota > Metazoa > Arthropoda > Insecta > Lepidoptera > Geometridae > Eupithecia > Eupithecia insigniata. The sequence goes on along the minus strand of OX401996.1, from coordinate 16,915,960 downwards.
ATGTTATTATTGTCTATTCTACCCTAGAGAAAAATCCCCGTGCTAGGGGGGCTGGACCTGGAATAAAATATAGGCTCTTACTTTTTATTCCATAAATCAGTTACCAAGGGATAGATAGAAATAACCGATAAAAGTTTCGAATAACCACGTATGAACCCTCTTTAATTTGCTGGAAAGCATATTTCATACAACTGTGATCGACAATAATGAAAATCTTTTATACTTCCCGAAAAGGACTATTCTCCTTGAGAAAACTATGATTCTCAAGTTATTTTAGTGAGCCTGTTGTAAGACACTAGCTGTTCTCATTTATGTTTACTTTTCTTTTTTTTCTTTAAATATAGGGCAGTTATCTAGATCTGTTGCACGGCGTATCTAGCGATCAGCTGAAGCCATTACCCGCCCGCCCTAACGGCTCACTCACAAATCAGGATTATCGCACCGCATCGCACATCGCAGCGCAAGTGTGCACCCGCCCTAATAGAAAACTATTGGGAAATGCTTTGTGTAATGTAAACTCAACTTCCTACAGATTTTGCTGCGAATACCTTTATTGCCTTAATTTTTTGGCCTTATTGTTTTACAAAAAAAAATGTTCTAAATATGGTAGAGGGAAACCTCGAGATTAGTATTTATCTATCTTATTCTTCGATAAATTAACTACGTAGAAGTTTGTAGATGTTCAGTTCTTTATGATGGTAATTCATCAGCCAAGGTTAACCAGAATTGGATTACCAACCCGTGAGTTAGCCAAGTAGACACGTGCAAGGAGGTTTACTTCTCCTAAATAAGTATGCAAATATAATGTTTTCAAAGTTTAAATGAATTTTAGCAAAGTTCTCGTCTTGGTTACTTCTCGCATATTCAACAAAATAGCTCTCTTCATCTTCCTACATAGTGGTGAAGTAAGAACTACGAGCTCTTAAAGAACTTGTTATTTAAAATGGGGCTTTACAAAGAAAATTTTAATTTTATTTATAGTTTATTCGAAATGTATATGATGAAATGTTTACCAAAAATTACATTAGATCATATCAAGTAAAGCTAATAACTCTAAATCTAAACCTCACATGCTTCTATTGGTTTTATTTCCGAGACCTTTCAGTTTAAAGAGGTACACGTCTCGTTTGATTTACTGCACTGTCAAAGGGTACATTCATCTGAAAACGTGACCTCGTTTACAGGCTGAACATATAAAAAACCACTTCGATCCTCCGCGGTAACTGTACATTTTATTGTGGATAAAAAGTTATCGGTTTCGTGAATAGAGTTTGTTTGGGTTGTATTGTGAGAGTTAGTTCGTTGGGAAGGGTCAGGGGCATTGTCAGTCTGTCATTGCATTAGGAAGGGTCAGGGTGCGTTGTCAGTCTGTCATCGCGTTAGGAAGGGTCAGGGTGCGTTGTCAGTATGTCATCGTTTTAAGAACGCTCAGGGTGCGTTGTCAGTCTGCCATCGCGTTAGGAAGAGTCAGGGTGCGTTGTCAGTCTGTCATCGTTTTAAGAAGGTTCAGGGTGCGTTGTCAGTCTGCCAACGCGTTAGGAAGGGTCAGGGTGCGTTGTCAGCCTGTCATCGCGTTAGGAAGGGTCAAGGTGCGTTGTCAGTCTGTCATCACGTTAGGAAGGATCAGAGGGCGTTGTCAGCCTGTCATCGCGTTAGGAAGGGTCAAGGTGCGTTGTCAGTCTGTCATCACGTTAGGAAGGATCAGAGGGCGTTGTCAGTCTGTCATTGCGTCTGTTAAAACATTGTAGAATAGTTCACCTAACGATACTTTCGAAAACCCCATATTTTAAAGAGCTCGAAATAAATATGTTTTGGTTGGCAGCAAAAGCGCAATCAGATGTGATTCTAAGATAGTTTACATTTGAACTTTTCAAATGAACGCTGCGTATAAAATTTGAACGAAAGCTTTAAAAATTATTGAACTTTGGTTGTCCACTAAGAAAGCAACCCAGAAACCTGGTCCTACACGTGGGATCTACACAACGTCTAAAAATAATGTTTTCGACAAGATGAGTAACCTACCCTCCTAGCCTGAGCTTGTGGACGGACATTAATTATCTGTCCACAAGCTCAACAAATAACCAGACGAAACATCAAAGAAAATCAAAAGTTTTCCTCCAGCATACCAATGCGTCCATACAAATATCTATGATTGTCGTTCGACAGCAGCGAGCGTTATGCTGATGTAAGTTCAGATATTCCACTCCACAATACTGCCTGCATCAGCTATGGTAAAATGTGAACGTAGGTAGGAATAGGATAACCTGTAGGTACCCTGAAATCGATTCAATGACCTCGGTAGCGCAGAGGGCGGAGCTCCACCTGCGACGCGTAGGTGCTTTTCCTGCCTCGCCTCGGGACAAATGTTTGTATGATATTCACGTATTTGTTCCGGGTCATCTGCGTCTTTATAGCATCTGGTACCCATGAGTACACTAAACAACATAGAACAAGCTACTATATGTATATACTTTAGGTCAAGGTAATGCTGATGCTAATCCATCTACTTATCTATGAATATGTTAAACACTTTGGCCCTGTTCTACTTAAGGTTTCTAAAACTGACCGAATTCCTCTTCGTTCAACCTGTGTAGTGAAATTGGAATGCCGAAACGTGACAGTTTAGTCCCATTTCAGGCCCTCCGTGCAGGCCCCTAGTTACAGGAACCCTCCAATGAAGGCCTCCTAAAATGCAGCCTTGATTACTTCAATTACTTCTCACAGGGCTACCATTCTAGAACGAATTGTATGCGTCGATGGATCAAGCAGTATTGGTTTATCCATTTGTAGAATTTAAAGAACTGGGAAAATACTTGTATTGGTAGAAGAATCAGAGAATAATTATGCTAATACTAAATAGAATCGTTTAGTCGTTAGGTTCTGCAAGTCTTGAACCAACAACTTTCGTTGATGTTTGAAAATGGCGTGTCCATTCAACCGTCCCACTGGCTGCACATTGCAAGGAGTAGTAAGTACTAATAGATGGAACAACATTATGCAGTTATAATATAAGCACGATATAAGCAGACAGTTTTGAAGGAGGTTTCAAAGGCATAACGGTACGACTAATTGTAAGATAAATCCCGAGGCTCCAGCAGCCTGCGTATTATCCGTGTAATATACTTACCTCCAACAAAGTAAAGAGCAGCAGTTGTACGCCTTCGTCTTGGAGGAGGCTTCGTTTATTATTGCTTTAAAGAGTATGAAGGTAACGGATTTCATTCACTACTTACTAAAATAACCGATTATTATTGTTACTAAAATAATATTAATTCGATGCGGGCACGCCTTTAGCCACGTGTTTTGTTCAAACTTGCCTGCTGAAAGTCCAAAAGTTTCATACCCAAATTCTTACCTATAAAAATAATATTGCGCTAGCTGCGCATAGTACAAGTAGAATGCAGTGCCCATTCAGTGATATAAATATAAACCTCAACCAAATTCGGAAATAAATTTCACACTAGCCGGGGTCGCGTGCGAATCGCTAATAATTCGCGCCCGCGTACGGTCGGCCGACGCGGACGGCACCGCATTGTACACACACTTACTAGTAATATAACAAGCTCCATAACTCTATACCACACTCTATACTCTTAAAAAAACCACAGAAGAACATTATATCACTAACAAAACGCAAGGCGCACAGCGCGCACGCTAGACTGTGCTAAGTAGGCATAATTGTCTACCTTATGTACGATGTGCTTGTAATGTTGTAATTTGCCCACTTCAGATCAGGAACTGACTGTCTTTTTAGTTAAAACTCAGGTTTAATTTCACTTATCGTTATTTCTTTCTTTATCTAATTTTAATCGTATAATTTTATTATGAATGGATTTTAAAATGGGTTTTTTATACGCTATGTGTGTGATATGGAATAAAAGCTCTTTTTATTTTATTTATTAATCGTTATTTCACCAATACCGTGGTACATTTCATGACCGTAACGTTTGACTGACGATCGCCCGCGCCGCCGGCCGTGGCGCAGCATGGCGGTGTTATTTTTCATAAAAACTAAAATTGTGTTGCGAGTGTTGTTAAAACGTTGGCAATGATAGTTTGCATGGAAACAAACATTATATGGGGGCCATGCTAAGTCCATTCGAATAAAATCGCAGGCGGGTCAGCTAGTCAGTAGTATTTACTAAAGTAATATATCATTGGCAAAGGTCGACGTGCCATGCAGGCACGCACCCTAGGTTTGATTCCCACCTCGGGACAATTGTTTGTATTGTACGATAAGCAAATATTTGTGCTGGGTATTCTCGGTGTTTTCCCTCTGTATGTAATAAAATATATTAATCTATTTATGTAAAAACCTATGTAATTAAGTATTTCAGTTATCTAGTAAATACCCATAACATAACACAAGGTCTGCTTACTTTGGAGCTAAATGTACAGAAGCTGTGTGGATTGTCCAGCATTAGGTATTATTACTATAATGAAGTTGCGTTACTACAAACAGCCCCAGTGTCCTCGACACAGGTAGGTATTCCTACACGAGGGCGATCGCGATCCTCTAATTATTAACACGCTATTGTTGATTCAACCGCGATCCTATCGTGCATACCGCGCCCGCCGCCGCCGCCGCCCGCCCCGATGCGCTTAATGTCCGCCCGTCGAGTGAGCAGCCGCCCTTAGACCGCTCGTTTCACCTTCATTAACTACAAATTACAAATTTTACTAAATGTTGATCAAATTACTTACATCTATCGTAGGTATAGGATAGGAAGGGGTATCGACTGGCCCCGGATCACAGTTCGGTAGATTAAAATCAAGTCGTTTTCCAACTGGTTATTAATTGTTCTTGGGAGGAAAGTTGTTTCGTGCCAGTTGTCAGCGGCTTCCGTTTTGAAGAAGCAGCATTCATGTTTAGTCGTTATCATCGCTAGTCAAACTTTTCGTACAACTAGGCCGATGCTTGAAAACTATACCTACTATTATATTTTTTAATCAAAATAATAGTTCCTAGCTACTGCACGCGCCTTCGCCCGCGTTTTATCAAGATATAAAATACTAGTACACTACCTACATATACTATACCCATACCAAAATTTTTGCGAATCAGTTCAATAGTTTTTGCGTGAAAGAGGAACAAACATCCATTTTCACACTTAACATAACTACACATAACTTTGACATTTATAATATACCTAATCTATAAATATGATTGTATGATTAGGTTGCATGCTTTGCAGTACATATATATATATAAGTACATTTTTTTTATTTATTTGTCTTCCAGTGCAAAACCTAATCGGATACACACTGTGAGCATCATCGATGTCATCATCATATCTCGATGGTGAGCATAATGTTGAGTTCTAACAAATATAGATCGCGCGGTCCGGAGTATGGAATTCAAAATAAATCCATCTTTTTATTTTCACTTATTTTCTCAGTCAATAAGCTGCTTCGGGTCCCTATAGTATTCCAGAATCAGAATCATTTATTCATATAGAAACGAGTATTATTTTGATTATTCTGTTCAGCATTTTCACACTCAATAACAGTTAAAAGCTGAAAATTTTCCGTCACAACTGTTCTTTTAACTTCCTAGAAAAAATAAGAGGCAAGTGATAAAGAACCTCTCAAGTTTATGCACGGGTGCAGGCGTGTCACTGCAATTACGGTCCGTAACAGCTACTAACCGTAACCACCTCAAAGCCATTCACCACGTAAAATAACTCCGTACAAGTAGTGATGTCACCTTTTCTGGATAATTACGGAATCCATCTCGTACGTAGATGACTGTATAATATATTCCTCGCATGAGAGCAAGTAAAACAAAAATACTTACGTAAAATCTAGTGGTACTATTAAATTTTTGTAAGCGGCCAGTTTCTTTTACCCATCTCATTGCTTGCCTAATCCAGGGGGTGACTATCAGTCTATCTTAACTAGGTTTAATAGGTACCCTGCATGTTTTTTTCTACTGAGTATTTACTGGAATTTTTCTTATGTTTGAAGTGAAGCGGACGGTATGGATCTTCTGTATGAAATTTTCTAAAAAAAAGAATGTTGCATCAAAACCAAAACGGCTACTCCAAAGGCCAGGTATGGCATCCACTTAATTTATACCATAATTGATTCTTTATTAGGGCACTATCACTTAAAACTTCAGTATGTTCCGAGGAAAACTGTGATAAACCTTGATTCATAGGAAAGACTTGATCGGTTACAAATATTAAAGACGAAAATGTAAAGTTTCCGCCTTCCGTAAATGAGTCCGTGTCTCCGAAGTGTGCTCATAATGTCTGTATCATTGTGTACACCTCTACCCTCGCTCTCACTATAAAGTAACCGGCGATGTTTCCACGTCAAGAGAAATTCATTTTACTTATGAATATTATAAATTCGCGTCGCGTTCGCGAAATAATGGCGCCGGCAATTCCGCCGTGGAGACAAATGTCCGTGCCGATGTGGCGTGCTGCGTAAATGGTTATGTACCTACTTGAAATACAGGTGAGATAGATAATATCATCGAACATTAGATAATACGGATTTTAGCAAACACTGCCAGCGATGCGTACAGATAGTTTTCTATAGTTTCCCTCGAGAGCTCTCGGTCACCTTTTTATGCGTTAAAGGTAGGTATGCAAGCGCGAGAGGGAGAGACAAAATACTGATCGATTGTGCAGCCTTACGGAAAATGTATGCGCAATCGAAATCGTTCTTATTGTTTTTTAGGGTTCCGTACCTCAAAAGGAAAAAGGGAACCCTTAATGTAGGTTCAATTTGTTGTCCGTCTGTCTCTCAGCTCTCTTTTCTCAGGAACGCGTTAAGGTATTAAGTTACAGCCGTTAATGTATTGTGTTTGAAATTTCCAAAAGAAACACACAAAACCCACAGGTTACTTCCCTGCGACCTAGAATCATGTGGCAATAAAAAAAAGTCTTAGAGCACAAGAAAAGCAAACGCGCCAATTTGAGGATTAACCGCAATTTATTTATCTTTTAACCTGAAGCTTGCTTATCATTGACCATTTATTATTATATTTGGCACGAATTAAAGTCTTATAATTGTACAGAACCCTCGGTATGCGATTCTGACTCACACTTGACGATTCATTTTATACAGCCAATAATTTTTCCAGGCGCCCTCCTAGCGCATACTTCATTCAGTAGGTGACTAGGTCCGGCGCGAGCACTAAAGTTATTGATTTGCGATAGAGATAACTTAAGGATCACTAACGTCAATACGAATTCAATTCAAGTTCCGGCAGCGGTCCCCACTAAGACTTGGAACTGTGTACTCCGTCCGGACCTTTGCTTTCAGAACGTTCAAATATTGGCCCAGCGCTGCGCTGCGCGCTGCTCTGGTAAATCGAACTAAGACTTCGGCGCCCGAAACCGGGCTCTTTCCTTCTATATGATATTCACGACTTGCTATAACCAGTTATAAAGGATTAAAGCTGGTTTGCCACTTTCGGAACTGATAGGAAACTATTTTACTATGTCAATAGTCTTTGGCAAGCGCTTACTAACTGTGCACACAGAGTAGTATCTGCACGCTAACTACGACTGGGTATAATATAATCGACATCAAAAGAGGAGATTAACAATTCGTTTGTATGTTTTTTTTTATGTATGTTACGCGATATCTCCTCCATTTATGGAACGATTTTGAAAATTCTTTCACTATTGTATAGCAAACGATCCCGAAGGGGTCCCATAATTTTTATCCGCAGGGGATTAGTATTTATCCCTCAAAACTTAAAATAAGTGTAAAGGTAAGGGAATTTCAAGTCGGTTTATCGTATTTTAAAACACGCCATATTATGATTGACGTGTTTTAGATATACACTCATATACTCGGTACCGAGTGTAAGAGTTCACCCGCGGTGTGTTAGTGTTTAGATATACACTCATAGACTCGGTACCGAGTGTAAGTGTTCACCCGCGGTGTGTTAGTGTTTAGATATAAACTCATAGACTCGGTACCGAGTGTAAGTGTTCACCTGCGGTATGTTAGTGTTTAGATATACACTCATAGACTCGGTAACGAGTGTAAGTGTTCACCTGCGGTATGTTAGTGTTTAGATATACACTCATAGACTCGGTACCGAGTGTAAGTGTTCACCTGCGGTATGTTAGTGTTTAGATATACACTCATAGACTCGGTACTGAGTGTAAGTGTTCACCTGCGGTATGTTAGTGTTTAGATATACACAGTTGTAAATAACCATGATAGTTTAATTTTTTCTAGTTTTATTTCTATGAATGTTTTAGTACGTTTTATTTTTATGATTGGTGACGACTTTTGTCGGAGGCAATGACGACGTTCCGTGCAGAACTGAGAGAGAGTACTTACTTAGTACAGTCAGACCAAGCGCTGTAGTTAGTGCTATAACTGTTTACTTTTATAATATCAGCCGTGGACGTGACTGCTACTGTTACGTCAATCCACACAGGATCAACTAGCTCCAACTTCAGAGCTTGTGTTATGGGTACTAGATGACGAATATACATATTACAATATGTCATACATAGATATACATTTTTATTATACATAGAAAATACTCAGACCACCATGAACAAATATTTTCAAATCATACAGAAATTTGTCCTAAGGCGGGAATCGAATCCACAACCTCATGTGGAGGACCTTTGCCCACCGCGCCACATCCCTGGACGTTAAGTTTATTTATCATAGAAGTGCATCCTTTGTATGTAACTAGAATTGTCTTCATGCAATTCCTCTCAAAAAAATTAAAATAAAAGCTCATCTGTAAATGCAAAACTTCATTGAACCGTTCCCCACCTTCGCTCTTCATCTTGTGAAATATATTTTAAAATAAAAGACAAAATAGAAATGAAAGCTTTATAACGATTGTTATGAAAGTACAAATAGAAGCGGAGGGCGCTAACACAAAAAGGTGGTTTGATTTCTACTTGATAATAAATACGAGGATGTTTACCTACCCCTGCAAAAGTACTGAGACCGCGTTCCATTCAACTACTTTCTAATACATCGCTCACAATGTCTAAGACTTATCATCACACTATCAGAAAAACCGAGCAATCTATTCAAAGTGTGCATTAGTGTAAAAGGGGAGGAAGCGGTGGATACATCATGGTAGAGAAGCAACAGGAAATCAAAAAAGTAAACATAGTTTTTGATTAATCGTTTGTGAAAAAACTGTGTTTTTATATTATTAACAGGTTGGTTTAGGAACTGTGTTAGTTGCTTTATTTTATTTGACTGGGTTAGGACTTTGGTAGACCAATTGCTGTATAGCAAAATATTGTGCAACATGACAAGATAATAAATATATGTTTTAAAATACTAAAATGGTCTTTCTCTTTCCTAATTTCTTACAGTTATAGTTATAGTTAGTTTATTGATAACGTTCATATGTTTCATGTCATAGTCTTAATTCTAATTAAATTAACAATAGCGTTGTATAAATTAATATAATGTATACATACGTGCTAAAATAATTAATTGTAAAATAATAAATGTGGAAATAATATAAATTGAATCATAATTAAATCATACACTATGGCTTTTATTTCGGTCAACGAAGTAGCATTGTCATACAACGTGATAACGCTGCTAGCGTACTGGGCGTCCTAGCTTTGTGGTGACTGCTAATAGTTAAGAAATGGAAAGGTATTTATTTATAGAAGTTATTTTAAATCCAGTCTTGGAATAAAACAATGGATTTATACCTATTATAAAATTGTATTTAGGTCGTACCGTGTTCTTATCACAGAATAGGTAACTATACAAGATGTCACGTAACATGTATATTAAGCCGATAAGGGGTGAATCTGGATCCGGAGGGAAAGATTTTTTGAATTTCGTATATTTTTTGAATACGATACGTATTCTTCTTATTTTCGATCGCACTATTTCATTATTCAATATAACGAGTATAAAATAGTATAATTTTTTGCTAGTTTTTTAAGTAAAATAATGTTTTATCAAGATGTATGATTTTATCAGTAGGTATGAAGAATTTTTTAAACAATATTAGGAAAGCAAACTCAAAAGAACACAAATAGGTATTAAAAACAAGGTTTCTTAAAATTGAAATATTTGGTAGAAATAAAAAAAACGTAGATCACAAGTTGATCCCCTTGGGATCCAGAATCACCCCCTTTCGGTTTAATACACATGGTACCCTGTATAGTAATAATGTATTGTGTATGTATGAAGGTTTGTCTTGTCAGTCCATTTTTAGCTCAAATAAAAGCTCGACCAGAACAAGTGTCAGTTATTTCACCATCCGAAGAACATTCCAAACTATAAATTACTTTATTTTCTCTTCAGTCTATTGTTTCTGTGCTGGATAGTTGCACACAATAATTGCTTCTCAGCCGTTTAGTTGAGTCTAATCGGTTCTAGACAGTCTCCCGCGGAGAGCTGCTTCCTTAACTTTTTGATGTATATCTCCATTATTCTCACTTGTTGGTTGTACAAGAACTGCTCTAAGAAAGCAGAAATTCAACCATCTTAAAACATGGTACAGATGGATCAGATTTATTTCGGTGACTTAGAATTACTTAAAGGCTTTATAATGCTGAGCGTAAACTGAAAGAAAATAATGCTATGATGCAAGAGGTCGATGACCGTTTCAGTTGCCTCATCTGCACTAACAGTATTACCGCAGGTTCTAGACCAAATTTGCCATTTCTCCCCGAACCCTCCGTGAAATTAGCCAAGACAATAAATTCATTACACCAGTTCTCGAAGTTTCTAATCCAATTGCGTGGAATATTGGTACGGAGTTGGTCTGGTCAGCAAATTGGTCCTTTTCACAGGGCACCCGCAAATTGCCGGCATTTGGAAACCTCACCTGGGGCTTAGCGACCACCTCCGAGGCTGAATTATGCGAGCTTCATCAGATTGGACCGTATTGGAGTCGCACTCTATATAAACTTACGCACCACGTATAGTGTCACTTCAAACTACTTAACTTCTGGGTATAATTTATTTTTATAATTTTGCAGAAGCAATTGATCACGCTGAATTTTTTCAAATAAAATCCATAGAGAGTGCCTAAATTATTTCAAACTCAAAACACTCTAATTAAAGTCTACTAATCAACACCAAGCAATATTCAAAATGCTGACATATATGTATTTTGAATTCAACACCATTACCTGCAAGTTTTTTTTTATAACGCAATATATTTCAGAGTATGGTCTCAGTCAATCTCGGTTATTTAGAAATATATATAGGGGTCTAGGATCAGGAAATCACATTTAGCCTGAGTTGATCTAGGTTCCGCCTCGTCTTAACTCCAATCGAGTTTGCGTTGTGGAACTTGACGAAGTTACCGGCTCTCACTGTCTGCTTGAGGTCTAATGCAATATCCTGATTATGAATATCACAAACTGATGCACGCTGGAGTTGCCGCTTCATAGAGTCTGTTCTGTGTCGCTCTTACTCAAGGCTCATAGTTTGCGTAATAAAGTGGAAGAAAAGGTTACTAAAACCCATGTTAACATTAAATTCTAGCCACTTGTTTCTGATTGCACTGGCCAAGAATATAAAAATGAACATTTTAAAGAACAGTCCGTAAAGCCAGCAATAATGATGGACTTGACTCGGTTACATGAACTTATTCGTTCAAAAACATAGTAAGAGGAAAAGTCCTTTTACGTTCAATAAAACAATACAATATATTTCTTTCGAAACAAATTGAAGTATTTGTATTGAATTGAATCGTGTACGAATAACAAATCACCATAACGAATCTGAGTTAATATTCAAAATTCGTAGTCTGTACAAATAGCGAATGGATTTTTATTATCTCGTAAAATTTGACGCAGTTTATTAACATATAAAATTGGCAAGTGTGAGTTAAAAATAAATGGATCTTATAGCAGAAAATGCTGAATTTTATATGACTTTTATAGGCATTAAAGCAAATAGAGCTAAGCGATCAAAATTAGTTTTTGAAATCTTTTAGGACCTTTACTATAAAAATGTCCCTTTTTATCGATTCAGAGAATAAAGTTGTGTAAAAATTATCAAAAGTATTCTTTGTATTATAGGGTTAAACTATCGACAAAATATTTGCACTATGAACTCTAAAAGGACTTTTGTTTTGTACAAACGGAAATTAAAATGATTCGAATCGCTTTTAATATTTGAAAACATGTTCATTTATATTTTCCATTGAATCTGTTCCATCAATGATGTAGAAGAATGAACTCATAATCATTTTAACTTTGCAATAAAACATACAAATTATAGATATCAGCAGCACCGGCTGTATTATCCCAGCTGTAAGTTAGTGCAGACTCGTATTTCGATGATGATGACATGGAGTATGATACGATATCGATCTCAACTCAAGGTGCGACGGTAGCGGTAAGTTTCGCTTGGATTTCGCGCGGTCCGACCGCGGTATTTATCGAGTATTGTAGTGACAGTCGATTACCTCATGCATACTCGTATTTCGCTACCGATCCGGGTATCGTATACCACGAGCATACATATGTATGTATGTACCTAGGTCTAAAGAGGCCTTCAAAACTGATTAAAGATCTTTAGCCGATTTCGAACTAAAGACCGACTGTTCATTTTTAACCGACTCGAAAGGAGAAGGTTCTCCGTCATACGAATTCTGGTCATTCTTTTAGTTTTGTATAGAAAATGAATTCAGAATGGTCCTATATAGTGTTTTGCCTTAGGATTTATGCCACAAACCTAAAAAACTTATCTAATTATAATGGGATTCGAAGTCTATTTGTAGTTTTTATAAAAAACATCAAAAAAAATAATGTTGTGAAGCTTGGTGCTTGGGAAGCGTGGTTGTGACGTACCTCTCGGCCCAGGCGCATGTAGGTACAAACAATTATTAGGTAGGTACTTTGTTATTCTTTATTAACAACGGACTTATTTATTCTGTTCGCTGTATTTTATCACATTCCTCTACTAAACCTAATTAGCGAGGAGATAACTCACTGGCAATTATTAGACTATTTAATTACTGTTGTGAAAATTCATTTTAAACGACACAAATTTATTAAACATTTTTACTAATAACTCTTTTTTACACCATAACTTGATTTGACCCTTTACGTACTAATAAATAAATAAATAAATAATGTTGGACAGGGCACACAACGTCATCTAGTCCCAAGCTAAGCAGAACTTGTGCTTTGGAACTAGATGATTGATATACATAATATATTACATAGATAGATATTTTTTATAATACATAGAAAATACCCAGAACACCCGAGACAAATATTTGCAGGTCGTACAAACATTTTGTCCCAAGGTGGGAATCGAACCCACAACCTTCTGCGTCGCAGGCGGACCTTCGCTCGCCGCGCCAAATCATCGGTCGTCAAATGTAATGTATGTATGTATCTTTGCAATAAGGCTTTCACTGCCCAGGCTAACAAGGAGATGCACTACTTCGGCAGTTTAGCACGGCACTCTTAGTGCTAAACTAGTTTTTGCCCGCGACTTCGCACGCGTTGTTTCTACCTAAATGTATGTTTAAAGGTTATTTCTATCCCATGAGAACTGATTTATGGGATAAAATGTAGCCCATATTTTATTTCAGACCTAGTATGCCTATAACCGAAACGTGGTGTGGGAAGACCTCCCACTCGATGGACCGACGATATTGAAGCGGTCGCAGAGAGTCGTTGGATAGAGGCGGCACAGGACTCGTGACGGATTCGTGGAGTCGTTTGGGAGGCCTACGTTCAGCAGTGGACGTATACGGATTGATGATGATACCTATAACCTGTACCTATACAAAACTTCAGCCTGATCCGTTCAGTAGTTATGTTCTGAAAAAACATCCAAACCCATCAATTTCATCAAACGTTATAAATGTAACGTTAGTTGTGCTTTAGTCTTTGAGCAGGTTTGTATAAACTTCAATGTTTCCCATGCAGGTGAAGCTAACGGCGCTAGAGTCTGGGAAGGAAGTCCTGGAGTTTTTCGACTACGTCAGTTGACCCCGTGGCGCAATCGCTTACCGCATCCCGTACTCAAGTCGGTTGCGGATTCAAGGGACTTGACTTCTAAGAAAACACCCCGAGTCTGAGGAATTAAGCACTATAATAACAAAAACCTTAACAATACAATCTGAACCTTAGACAAGTGTGAATAGGTGTCTTCTAGTCCTTCGTGAAACACCGTCGGCCACATCGTCACTTTCCATCAGGTGAGATTGTGGTTAACCCTAAGGTAAGTACTATTGGATTGATCTGGGCAATTTTAAGTTTTTTATATGACTGTACAAAACAGCGTTTATCATTGTTGTCCGAAAAGTCAGAGAAGAAAATATTAAAATTAAAATGTGACAATTAGGACAAAGATTTTGTGTCTCAAATCTCGGCAAGCCAAACAATCTAACCAGCTGGGTCAAACGAAGGTCAATTGACGATAAAAAAATCCAAACATTAGTAGGTACCTACATCCAAACTATCGCATTTATAATATTAGTGTAATGTAATATATAATTAATGCTGGACAATCCACGTAAATACTATCAGGTTGTTTCTTGTAGGTATTCTTAAGTAATTTATTCATTAAATTGTCACCAACTATTGTCGCCTTCCTCTCACTCATTACCGTCCTTTGATGTTCAAATTAAAGCAATATCAAAGACAAATTAGGGAACGGTTCTATTCCTGGAGATAGAAATAGGCGAGTCAACAATGTCGGAGATAACTACTACCTACTCGTGATCAGGTGCACGATTATGGTTCTAGACATGGATCGATATGCGACGATTTTGTTTCTGGAGTCGAAAAAACAAGCGTCGGTTCGTACTGGATTTTATCGACACCGGTGACATAAAACATTACATAAATAATTTGACGTGTTTTAAAAAACGATAAACCGACTTCAAATTCCCTTACTTTTTAAGTTTTTCGGGATAAATACTAATCCCCTGGAGGTCATTTTTTGGGACTACCTCGGAATGATTTCCTATACAATAGTGAAAGAATTTTCAAAATCGGTCCATAATTGGCGGAGACATCGCGAAACATATATACAAAAAATAACATACAAACGAATTGAGAACTTCCTCCTTTTTTGAAGTTGGTTAAAATATAAAAATAATTTATTCGACACAGTTGTTAGTGTTTCAATGTAGGTACTTACATAATGAATCCGTAGAGTCCTATACCTATAATACCCAGGCTGTATTTCGGAATCCAGGATAATCGGTGCTTATCGAGAAATAGGTGGGTAAGACTATTTTAGTCGTGAGTTGTGAAGCATTGCAGAGAATTAGTAGACTATTCCGAATTCATACTTCCTTATTTTTTAAAAGTCTTGAAACTCCCAGATCAAAATAAATACGGAAGTAAGTTTGGGCCTCAAGTAGCAAAGTTGCACCGAGACTGGACCTTGCCTGATAAATATTAAAACGGGCCTCTAATTAATACGCCTCGGACTAAATAATAAACTCGGGAGGTAGAGCTCGCGCGCGGCCGGCGCGGCGTCGGCGGCGGGGCGGCAGCGCGTCGGCGGCGCGGCACTACCGGTATCCTTCATTTTGAACTTACGTACGCATTCTTTTGTTACTGTTCTATCATCTTCTGCAACTAATGTAGAGGTTCGAGGTTCAAATCCCGGGTCTGACCAAAAAAACTTATTTTTCTACCTTTTCCTACCCCAATTCTGAATGAGTAAATACAATATTATGAATTATATGCAATCGGCATACTAGTGCTTGCGCCCACGGTTAGTCTTCGTTGAGACTGGCCGCCAAACAATATTATCAAAAATTTTCTAGGAGGACATGATCCGCAACTTGACATCCCACCTCACGAAATAACTACATACAATAAATCTTAGTAGTTAGTGAAGACAACTTTCTATTGTATATCAAGTAACGCGGGTGCCACAACACCGCTTAACCTCCCGGTATCCGTATAGCGTCTCAGGCACAATGGATTCTCTATTGTTAACGTTCTAGTATAGTGGTAGAACGGGGTTTACGGGTTAAATTATTATCCTTTGTAAATGATGATATTATTTATTGACAATGGTCGTATTTGATTTATTACCCGTGAGTTCAATTTTTTATTAACAAGTAAGAAGATATAAGAACAAATCAAATAATTGTATATAATCAAAACATTACCTTTGCTTACAGTTATGAAATACGAAAACAATATAGTAGTCAACATAATAAATTGCAAACAATATAATCACACTAATAATTAAGTTTGTATGTACATATGTATGTTTGTTACCTCTGCACGCCAAAACTACTGAACGGATCGGGCTGAAATCTTGCATATAGGTAATTCTAGGCCTGGAATAGTAAGTTACGGTTTATCCAACTCAACCCATGTATGTCGTAAAAGCCGACTAAGGGAACCTACCAGAGGAAGGGCAGCAGCTTCCTTCTGAGTATTTTTAAACACCAACACTGCGATCACCAATCCGCCTGCCAAGCGTGGTGATTATGGCAAATCCCCCCCTACATGGTAGACCATCCACTCGATGGACCGACGACATCGTAGCGGTCGCAGGGAGTCGATGGATGGAGGCGGCTCAGGACCGCTATTTGTGGCGTCGTACGGGGGAGGCCTATGTCCACCAGTGGACGTGTATGGGCTGATGATGATGTTTTATCCCATAAATCAGTTACCATGGGATAGAAATAACTTTTACTAACGTTTCCATGCAAACAACGCGCGCGAAGCCGCGGGCAGAAACTAGTCTGTTTTTTTTTTTAAATATTTTCGCTAGTATTGCTAAAACACGAGAATGGCTGGACCGATTTGGATAAAAATATGTTTTATTTGCTTGCTCTGATAGAGGTGTTTTATAGGTTTAAAAATGTAGGTGTTACTTTCAATAAAAATGTCAATAATCAGAATATTTTTAACAAATACATATATTTATAATCCTGAAACATTATCAACAAGTCGACCGGCCCGGGATTCAAAATTCTTATATCGGCTTAGTACTCCGATTATGTGGCATCTCGTACAGTTCTGAAAATGTATCCCAGACCCACTTCAGAACAAAACCAAAGCCTGATCTGAAACCGATGAACCCCTCAAATAAAGTGAATGGTGAACGTAATGACTGCTCTGTAAGCCGACACTGGAGCAGCACGAGGCAGGCCCAGGACCTCAAATGGTATCAAATTGTACCATTGACCGCGTCTCACCACTTCTTGGGCAATTAAAGTTACGCGGAGACAGAATCAACAGACAAGATTGCAGGGGAGAGGGAGTTACTCTACCCGATACGACATACGAACTTTACCACACCGGCTACGATAACGTCTGTGTAATAGACGAAGCCAAAGCTAAACGCAAAATAAAACAAACAGCCATTTTCGGACAGCAATTAGGATCATTATTTATGTCTAGTACAAGATTTTTTGTCATGTACATTTTAAATTTTGTATTTTTCATATTTTCAACATATATATTCTTTTACTATTTTTTAATTTACCATGACACATACTTATGTTATTTGAATTTAATTTTACTTTATTACTAGTACAATTATTATTTGCATTATTTCTTCGTCTGGACCTATTTAGCAGATGATATTATGTACCCAAATGCGTTGATATTCGCATGCCAGTAGGTAATGCAGCGAGATAGGACTAATTTATTAATAAAAAAATCACCTGTGTAATTTACCAGGTCTGATTTGAAGTACCTTTTTGATTACATTTGAAAAAGCCAACATGGCGCGGCCACCGATATAAGTACTTACCGCGCCATGCTTTGCGATCTGATCGGTATTCAACTTGGACTTTGCTCATTAAATATATTTATTTTACTTATAATTTGTGTTATTAATTATAGTGGCAAAAGACGTTTCTGTGTAAAGTTCAACTTTCACAGAGTATGTATATGCTTTTACGGTTCATGCGACAGCCTGTTGACAGACGGACGGTCTGTCCGTCTGTCTGTCAACAGGCTGTCTCAACAGTCAGCGAAGGCTTGCTATGGTATCTAAGCCGCATTATGATTCGGTTTTACTTAAAAACTGTACAAAGAAAACAGACAGACATAGTATATTTCGCAGTATGGATTCCTTCTTCCCGATGTCTCAAATCGGTTCATGTGTGAAAGCTCTAAGAGGGCGACGCGACGCGACGCCGCAAATTCGTTCTGTCTCGAGCCAAGTTCCCGAAACTTGTCCAGCTTCAGTTCACCCGGCGGCGGCGGCGGCCCAACTTCCCCTAACTATCCGATCGACTCACGAAAGCTTTACGAGTAATTTGTTTAACAAAAGTCCGACTCCAGATTTACGAGTTGCGTTGATAGACCTACAAGTTTTATGGATTTCGTGTTGGGGTTAACTTAATAAAGAATAATGTCCACTGATTCCTGATTAATAGACGGTGGTTAACCGCATTCAGAATAAGGTAAACTTCACTAGGTATTGCTGAGAGTAAAAGCTCTCTCTGATTGGAAAGACATTGCCTTGCCTCTCTGCCAGATCCGATTCCAATGCAAGCCAAACTTTTATGATCGCACATAAACAGGGCACTTCAGCGGACAGTGGCCTCGCAATAACATTAATCCGAAACGTAACCACTCCGCCATAGCGGATTATTGGAGGTAAATTATTTATGAGGTCCGAACACGACTCAAATCTCAATCTGTCGCTCGAATCAAACAAGAGCGGTGAAAAATAAAAAAATGATGAAAGTCCTTTATAAAAATTCTTTGGTTACTTCCCAACTTTTTACTTTGAAATAAAAATTGAAAGATTTTTAAGAGCTAACTTGGGATATGAATATTCTGAAACGAATGAATCGACCAGACGACGACGACGTATCGACAAGCTTTGATTTTGGCATATTTTACCTGGTGAAAAGAGGATTATGGGATAAATTTAATGAAAACTACTTTTGGCTTCGGTTAACAACGCATAGTGGTATGGTGGATACAGCAGACCAAGCGAATGAGTGTGAGCTAACCAGTGTGGACGTCATAAGAGACGAAAGCAAGCGAACCCAAACGAGGGCGTTCGATCACCTTCAATCGTGCTGCGGCGGCGGTGGCGACATCAAAGAAAAATGCTGTTGCAGCGGTCGCACGAAACGGACGTTCCTGTTGAGATCCTAATGGTGCATGGCTGATAGATTGGATGAATAAAATAGAATCTTGAGAAACACAACGTATTTTATTTTTAACTGAACTTGCTTCAACCGACATTACATTGTTTTCGTATCAAAGACAACTCATTGTAACCATAAAGATAAACTAGACAGAAGTACTACTAAGAAGTTCTTACAGTATACTGTCTCTAGTCTATGAAGCTACCCTAGCACAGATTCATGTCTTCTATCAAATCATATTACATTAACACACCTCCTTGATTTTATACAAGACATTCTGTGAACTCTACTATCTATCATAAATAACATTATTAATTGAAAGATTCACAAACTTAAATAGCTTCATAACATAACATTGTTCAACATGAAACAACACAACCCTTTTTTCAAAAATAACCGAAATCACTAACTACCTTATAAATCTATCTTAAATTAATAAGTTCCCTAAGTTTCTTAAACTTTAATTTCCAGGCTAAGGCTTTGGTCAGTATATCGGCTATCTGATCCTCAGTATGAACCTTAACTATATTTACAATACCCTGCTTTTCGTAGTCATACACGAAATGATAGCTGATGTCAATATGCTTTGAGTTTTTACAGAACTTCCCATTTTTTGACAAAGCTATGGCTCCGGTGTTATCTTCAAAAATCTTTACGGGCTTATTGACTATCACATCTAAATCGCCTAGTATTCCTATTACCGGCAAAACCTCTTCTACGCAATCAGCTAACGCATAATATTCTGCGTGTGTTGAAGCCCTAGACACAATTTTCTGTTTGTGTGATTTCCACATTATTGGATTGTTGTATACTCGTATAACAATACCTGTGGTTGATTTCCTATCATTCCTATCAGCTGCCCAATCGGCATCTACAAACGCATCTAAACATTCATCGAACTCTGCATTATAATTCAGTTTTATATTTCGTGTACAATACAAATATTTTAAAACACGTAACGCATATTTATAATAAGTCTCACAGTAGCAATTTTGGAAACGGCTTAAGTAGTTTACACTGTATGATACGTCTGGTCGCGTTCCACAGGCTATGTACAAAAGAGCTCCTATCAAACTTCTATATTGAGTATTTTCATTGTGTTCACCAGACTCGAGCGATAAATTCTGTTCCATTGGTGTTTCATAATTTTTAGTTTCTTTTACGTGGTATTTTTCAGCTAGCGTTTCGATATATGCTTCTTGACTCAGTGACATTTTCTTTTGTTTAGGGTCATATTCGATATCTATACCCAAATATTGCTTAACCTTTCCCAAGTCCTTCATTCGAAATCTCTTACTTAGTATTTGTTTGACTTCCATAATGGCATCTATATTCTTTCCACATAACAAAATATCATCAACATATAAGCACAAATATACTTCATTATTTTTGACACATCCTGTGTACAAGCAGTAGTCATAATCTGATCTTGTAAAATTGATGCTCTGCATAAAATGATGGTAGCACTCGTACCAATCTCTTGGGCTCTCTCTTAGTCCATACAAGGCTTTATTTAGCCTGCAAACTTTGCCATCTTCCACTTTATATCCCTTTGGGGGATAAATATAAACTTCAGATTTGATTATACCATTTAAAAAAGCCGTTTCAACGTCCATACTCTCTATATACCAACTCCTTATACATGCAGTTGACATTAATGCCTTCATTGTAGTCATCCTGGCCACTGGTGAATAAATCTCTTCATTTTCTTCGTAAATTTGCTGAAATCCACGTGCAACGACTCTTGCTTTAAATTTACCATTTGTTTTAATTCTAAATATCCATTTCACATCTATAATTTTCTTGTCTTCAGGTTTATCAACTATATCCCATGTATTATTGATTTCTAGGCTGTTTAATTCATCACTAATGGCTTCTTTCCATTTGCTTACTTGTTCACTTTCCAATGCCTCTTCATATGTCTCGGGTGCATTAGCAGCACTGATATTTACATATACTACATGGTCTTTATATTTACTTGGTAGTTTTTTTTCTCTTCTTGGTCTTTGTGTGTTCACCTCCTCAGGAATAGCGGGTCTGACCTCAGTTTCTTCTTCCATAGTATCATAAAATTCATCATTTTCATGCATTACTTCTCTTCTTAGGTTTTCATTTCCCGTATTTACATCATCATCAGTTGTTCTAGTTACAGCGTCAGTTCTACTCGTTACATCATCCGTTCTGCTATTCGTATCTTCAGTTCTTCTCGTTACATCGTCAGTTCTATTAACATCTTCAGTTCTTCCCGTTACATCGTCTGCTCTTCTATTTACGCTATCCAATTCTATGTCTACACTATCTTCATCATCAACTTGCCTTTGTCTGATCACTTCTTCGACCTCGATAAATCTAACATTACGCGAAGTTACTATTTTTTCACCTACCAGTATCCTATATCCTGTGTCTGTATATCCTACTAATTTCCCTTTTACTGCTTTAGGGTTTAACTTTGATGAGCGCCTTTCGTCAGGGATTCGTACGAAGCATTCTGACCCGAATATTTTTAAGTTTTCTACATTTGGCTTCCTACCCAGAAAAATTTCGTATGGACTTTTCTTATCGAGTGTGTTCGTTAGTAATCGGTTGCCTAGATATGCAGCTGTTAGTATGCATTCTGGCCAATATTTTTTACTAAGATTACCATCTGCTAGAAGACATCTTGCTCTATCCATCAGCGTTCTATTTAAACGTTCCGCCACGCCGTTTAATTGATGGGTGTAAGGTGGCCCAGGATTTAGATTTATACCTTTACTTTTACAAAAATTGAAGAAGTTACCATTCAAGTACTCTTTTCCGTTGTCGCATCTTATTTCCTTTATTTTCTTTTCAGTTTGAGTTTCTGTAAATTGTACATATTGACTAAATCGATCGAAAACATCACTTTTGTTTTTTATTGCACTAACAAAAGCTAATCTACTGTAATCGTCAATAAATGTCACAATGTATTTTTGACCGTTGTACCCTTCTGGTTGTAGTGGACCCATAACATCAGTATGAACAATTTCTAGCACATCATTTGCCCTCCTTCTCGTATTCGCATAGGGTAAGTTTGCCATTTTATTTTTTATACATATCTCACAGTCTATGAAATCGTCATTTAGTTTTTCTGGCATTCCGTCGAGGGTTTTATACATGCAAATCTCCCTAAGTTTCCTAAAATTCGGATGACCTTATTTTTTTTGCCTATTTTCTTTTAGAGACATATTGACAAAGCTATCACCTGTGCGTAACTTATTTTTAATAATGGTTGCGTTCAACTCATAACTCTATAAGCTTTAGCTAAAAACTTACCTATGTTTCCATAAATGGTTGCCATGTTTCTTTTAAAAAATATAGAATTGTTGTTGTTTACGATAGAAGACACGCTTAACAAATTTCTTTTCATTGATGGTACATTGTAGACATTATTTACTGTTATCTTTTCTGTTCCGCAAACCATAACTATTCTTCCTTTTTTAGTTGCTTCTAGGCCAAAACCGTCACCTACCTTAATGTTAATATTTTTATCCAGTTCGTATATTTTGTCAAAATATTTTATATCATTGACAATGTGATCACTGCAACCACTGTCGAGAAGCCAACTAACTCTCATATTGTTCCTTGATTCGGCTACAGCAACTTCCACGTTGAAAACATTGAATGATTGATTTGTAGCACCGTTGTAGTTGCGGCCTCTACCTCTGCGACCGCGACCACGTCCATGTCCGCTTCTTCCTCTTCCTCTTGGAGTGAAGTTGGTCTTCCTATTTGGACAATCTCGCCTAAAGTGCCCAGTTTTATTGCATTCATAGCATTTTTCCTCTCCTGTGGTAAAAACCATTGTCTGTTGGTTTTCTCCCTTTTTCACGTCCATTAACAATTTGGATTTGACATACTCAACTGTTTGAGATTCCGTAGGCATCGCGTCTACAATATTCACCACATATTCATATTTCTTTGGGAGTGAAAGCAGTAGATAATTTAATCTTTCTTCTTCTGAGATATTTTCTCCTGTGTTTCTTAGTTCATTTATAATCCTCTCGAATCTTTGAAGAAAATCTTGTACATCTACTTCTTCATGTAATTTTAGTTCCAGCAGTCGTCTTTTTATCAATAGCCTATTAGCGCAACCTTTTGCAATGTAGGTCTCGTCTAATTTTTTAATCATCTGATATGCGCTTGTTTGATGCATTATAATATCAAGTTGGGTATTGTTCACGCTATTCACTATGATGTTTCTAATTCTAATGTCTACTTGCTTATCTTGTTCGTTTTCTTTTACCTTTACCTTCATTTCCAAGAACAAATTTAGTCGGAATTTCCATTTTTCGTAGTTTAGACCGTCAAATATTTGAAGAAAATTTTCTTCGCATTTCTTTTTATCTTCAGTCATTTTTGTTTTATGAAAAAATACCTTCACTTGTTTTACACCACCTTTTCTTCTTTGTACGATTTTCTTCTTTTACATTATCATCATTTCACCCAAAGAACAACCAATGCAACCACGCTCTGCTACCATGTTGAGATCCTAATGGTGCATGGCTGATAGATTGGATGAATAAAATAGAATCTTGAGAAACACAACGTATTTTATTTTTTAACTGAACTTGCTTCAACCGACATTACATTGTTTTCGTATCAAAGACAACTCATTGTAACCATAAAGATAAACTAGACAGAAGTACTACTAAGAAGTTCTTACAGTATACTGTCTCTAGTCAATGAAGCTACCCTAGCACAGATTCATGTCTTCTATCAAATCATATTACATTAACAGTTCCAATCGTTTAATCATCTACCTTGTTTTAATTTGCAAAAGTATTCGATCCTGATCGCGATATGGAATGGTTTAATGACAAATTACATATGCTCCTACAGCTTTATAGGCAAACATAAGCTGTGTGATGTGAAAAATGGTGAATAGTAAGTAGTTGAGATAAATAGTAAAAAAACGGCGACTGGATTCTTGTACACAGAGTACTTTCGTATACCACAATGAATGCAGCGCATATTACAAGGTGGTTGTCATTTATCACTAAAATACTACATATGGTTTATGGTTTCATGTTGGCGCGAAATTCAAATTATTAGTAATTAAAAAGGCTCACAAGGAATAAAACTAGCAGAAAATTAATCTGCTGAAAAAAACAATTTTCTATTAACTCATGAAAAAACTACCTTTGATTCACTGGTAATTTTGGAACATTTGGGAAAACAAGAGATGGGCTAAAAATAAAAATTTTCCCTAATGCTCCCTTTATACAATTGAATCGAAGTGGTTTTATCATAAGTTCATATAAAATAGTTAACGATTGCAGCAAATTACTTTTCAGTTAGACTTGCCGGACTCAGAAAGATTCAAAACCACAAAAAAAACTCGCGCCAACAAGAAATTATCAACCTTTCTCCTGGTTCGCCGACTTCCGGTGGGTTTCAGATTCGTTCGTTTTGTGTGGACACAACTGCAAACGCGAGTGAACGGGCGACGGCGCAGGCGGCGGCGCGGCGGCGGCGGCGGCGGCGGCGGTATCGATCGTCGAGTCCCACTCGTTTGCATTCGCTCGCTCATGTTCGCTTGTTCTGTGCCCACCATTAGGTTAATAACCTAACAAGGTAAAGGTTTCTTGTTCGCTTCTTTACTTCACCTTAAAAAGATAGAAGTGAACAAATAATCAAAGTGATCACTTTTTATCCGTGCGTGTCGTAAGACGTGTCCAAGAGTCGTGAAAACCAAGTAAATATCTGAAACACTTAGATTTTTTTATTTTTGGAAGACACCATTTGGGTCTTGCTTTCAGAGATCTATCTCCATGCATTATCAATTTCTGGCCGAAATAAGCTAAGTATTACATTGCCAATTACATATTCCACATGTGTGTTTCTAGTGAGCGGTCCTACTTATAGGCCGCGTTCATTCCCATTTTACATTTTAAAATTCTCACTTTGCAAGTTTTAAGTTTTTAAAGTTAAGAGTGAGCTAGCTGTAAGCACGTAATGGTAGATGCTATTTATGAATGAATTATTCATTTCTTGCATAACACGATGTTCCTTGTAAGTTAAATGTAGATTTTGTTATAAACGGCTTGCGGGAACATTTGCTTTCCTACGCTGAATGCGATGAAACATTGTAATGTTGTAGGTATTTGCTTTTTATCAGATTGCATTCAGGATAAATGAGAATAGACTGAACGTCTAACGAACATAGCTCGTTTGGTTATACTAAGTTCTATTGCAATTTTAATTGTGAAAACCAAGTAAATAAATTAGTTAAGTTAATAAGTTAGAAAAGCCACGTTCCCTTGCCAAAATGCATGCAAGTCCGCATCTCGGCATGTATTCTCGGAGCATACATGTATATAAAATGGAAAGTCGCGGCGCGGGGCGCGGGCCCATCGAGCGAGTCGGGCCAAGTCTCTGCACTCCCCGAATGGGGGAGTATACTCAAAAATGCAATGAGCGTACCTTACGGGCCGCTCGGTGTGCATGCCTGAGCCGCTACAAGTCTGCGACTCTCAAGAATGAGTCGCGTGAACTTGCCTGCTTGTTATTACTATTTACATGACCGAAAAAATCACCCCGCAGCACCCAGAGAAGGGTTACTAATTGAAAGTTTAAATAAACGCTGAAGATAAATGGTTTGTATGGCTTCTTGTTTATTTTCCATTTAAACTGAAATAAAACGGCAAAAAACTTTGGAATTATGAGGAAAATTGGACGCAATGCTTAAATACATTTATGAAAGCGGTAATTCAAGCAATATTTTCATAACGTACGTTCAATAAATTAGCTTGAATCGAAAGCAACGAGGTGGAACTCTCCAATAATACTACAAAAGCAATTTGCTATCTCCACAAAAGCTTCAAGTTTCTAGGTTAAGAACACAATTGATATTGAACCAGTTAGCGAGCGCGCGCGCGCGGGTGGATCCGGTCGCGACTCGAGATGATTTGTTCAAATCGCGCGACTCTGCAATAATTTCATGAGTCAATATTGGTCGCTGAACTACCGCTTCTAGATGAGCACACATTATAATTAATATAAGTATTTATTAATAGTTCTACACGAGAACAGAAATGCAAAAAAAGTTCTTTGCTCATTCTTATTACCGCATTATTTTCTATGCACAACTAATTTCTGCCCGCGCTTCGCACGCTATGGTGCTATGAAAACGTGCAAAGGCTGTTTCTATCCCATGGTAACTGATTAAATTAAATTAAATCTTTATTCCGACACTAATTATAGTTAAGCTTATAATAAAAAATTACACTGCTATAATCAGAATAATCTAAAACCAATACAATAATGAAAACACAGAAAATATAATATTGTTTTGCAAGAATCATTTTGAATAATTAAACTTGTTATTAATAGTAAAAACATGCATCCTTAAATAGTCGTACATATGTATGCAGTATATAAGCAAACATTCTGAGATTGCTTAAAAAATAAAAAGCTTGTGTTCTATTCCAGGTTTAAAACTATCTCTAAATTTCAGCCCAATCCGTTAGTAGTAACCAATAGGTAACAAACATCCATACATCTGAACATCCAAACTTTCACATCTTTAATATTAGTTTGAATAAGCGATTCGAGTCAACATTCGCCCAAGTTATAGCCAAAGATAAAATTAGAAGCGTAGTCCTATTAGAGGTCCTAACAAAATAAAGAGAATAACAAAGCGTATCCTGCAATCCATACCTAAGCTATGTTCAATGTACCTGAAGTACCGGAGGGAAATTATCGAATCACGAATGATACCGGCCGGGGGGAGGCGGGGGCGAGTAGAACCTTAATTTAACATCTTGTAGAAAGGTCTGCTGCGGAATCTGCCGCGAGGGAAAATGAATATTCGGTGTAAATTGTTTATTTAGTGTTAATCGAGTCGTGACCACGTGATTGGTTTACAGATCAACGTCAAGGCTTGTTTCGATGATAGCTCTTGACTCGGGATTTTAATAATTGGGTGCTTCGTTTGAGAATCACTAGAACGAAGTTACATTATGTCGCCATTGTAGCTCTGCGAGACATGTCTGGTGTACGCTTTGTTTCTCATTGATCTTCGTTTTTGGATTTAACTCTAAACCCAGCTTGCACAAGGATTTTTAAATTTTCTGTCTAATCTAGTATAGTTTGACTATTTTTGCTTGAATACATTTGTATCGAATGATTCTATTGTGCTTTTTGTCAATTTTATTGAATTATTCTAATTTTTGCACATTGACATTTAATTTGAATTATTATACTAATTGTTTTTATTGAATTATGTTGCGTGGAAATTATTGAGAAACGGAATCAGAATCAATAACTTTCTTTGGACTTACAAAATAAGCGCTTAGACAAGTCAAATTTTATATATTGCCTATTACTATGTGTAAGAATAGATGTATTAATATAAATAAACACAAATACAAAATACTCAATAATCATATTAAAGTATTCTAGCCAGTTTAATATCCCTATGCAAGCAGCCCTATGTCTTGGTCATGGCGGATACTGCGTTCATTTCAACAGTCAGGAACAACTTAGCTCAACTAATTAACTATTGGTATTTTTGAACTTTATGTCCGTGATCTAAATCTCCCTCGCTTTCTCTTAGGACAGATCGCGTCACGCGTCCCAAAAATCACACAAACTTTTTTAATTAAAAAAATCATCCTTTAGGCCCCTCCGCCCCCAACCCCCCGGACCTCGTTAAAATTAACAATGAAATATTGGCGCGCTAATGGCCGCTACTCTTACTTGAATTTGAATTTAACATTTGCAATTCAAGTTAAAGGACTAAAATTACACATAAGTCGCGTTCTCCGAGATCGGCAGGTGTCGTAACGAAAAATTATTTTCTCTTGTATATAAAATACATACTCGTATGTACATTATTAATTGGTCTTGATAAATCTATTCTTCGGCACTGGAAATGTATTCCGATAAAGAAAAACTCTGCTGGAAAGAGCAAATTGCTCATTGAAACCGCAAAGGGCAAAATTACTATTATTTAAATTATACATACATATGTATGTATAAACGTTCCTCTTGAATCACTATATCTAAATCCGTTGCGTTGTTTTAAAGATCTAAGCATACATAGGGACAGACAGACAACGAGAAGCGACTTTGGTTTATACTATCAAATTAAATCACATTTATTTCAGACATAGTAGGTTACATACACAGTCCATAATATAATTTAAAAATATATCGACACACAAATTTTAAAGACATACACAGAAAAACACAATACCTTTAGCAACCAACATGAAATTTATCTAATAACTATGTAGTGATTAACTTGTAATGTGTATCCTTCGTAGGTGGTTCAATAACAATAAATAAATTTCCAAATGGACCGAGGTCTGACTTGGAGCTCACATGTCGACCGATTGTGTGCGAGACTGGGTAGCGCTTGCTATGCGTTGCGCAGACTGGGCCGCGTGGTCTCACCTGATGTTGTACGTACATGCTACTTTGCAACAGTGCATTCGCTCTTACAGTACGGAGCTGAACTGTGGGGCCGCGCTGCCGACAGGGAGCGCGCGTTTCGAATGCAGAAACGTGCTGTGAGGGCCGTTGCGGGCGTGGCTTGGGACACACCGGCAACAACGCTGTTCACGTCCCTGGGAATACTCACGCTGCCAGGTATCGTCATCTTCCAGGTTGCAATGTACGTGCGAGCGAATCATGAAGCGTTCGCAACACGCGGAGACGTACGCGCCCACCGGTACGAGACCCGTGGAGCTGACAGGCTCGCCTCAGTGAGGCACAGGTTGGCGAAATCGGATAGGCTCACTCACGTGCTGGGGCCTGCTGTGTACAACCGACTACCGCAGCATGTTATCACCACACCCAGCTTAGCGTCATTCAAAAACAAACTAAAGGTATGGCTCATCGAGAAGGCGTACTATAAGGTCGAGGATTTTCTTGACAAAAAATTATGATGTGACATAAAAAATGTATTATTTCTTATTGTATTAATTATTATTTCACTATGTAATGAATTAATTTTATTTTTATATTGGGTACATTGACAACTGTTTATTATTTTAGTTTGTATAATTATTATTTAATTTGATATTATGTACCAACTTTAATTTGATGACCTGTAAATATGATTTTACCAATAAAATGACTATCTGACTATCTAAATAAGTTTTCCAGAGCTGTCTAAGACAAATTTCAGTCCAAACCAATAGTTACATCCGTCCAATCTTTCGCATTTCTATTATTAGTATCATTATTTACACTCTGTTATTTTCGGTATTTTACGCCAGTAACTTTTCGCCATGCTCAAAAAGTTTTCACCAATAATTTCGTAAGAACTTGATCAATGATAATAAAGTTAATAAATAAATTGTTTACAAGAAACATCAAAGTATTCTAATACGTACTGAATTATATTTCTACAGAATTCGCGATGAAATGAAAATACTTTAGAATGTAATAACGCGAGGCTCACCTTCGTTTTGCTTCGGATTCTTCTTATAAACAAGATATCAAATTACACAATTTACACGCGCGAAGGAAGTTTTTATCAGCTTATTGTAAAGACGGAGCGCGGGGCGGACTTGTAACCTCCACGCAGTCCTAGGAAAAACATCCATAATGAACACAGGAGAAATACCTACAACAAGATTATTATACTTAAGTATATCCCGTTCGTTCTATTTCCTTAATAACTTATCTGGCGAGCGGCCCGCGCGGGCTCGCTGTGCAATTGGTGAATCACTAGGGACGGAGGAAAAGATTTGGAATATTAGCCTAGATGTGTTTTTACATCATCATGGTAAGCCATGGTCACACCACATAATAGTCAATCCTCTGTCGGCATAATGTAGTTCTTCTCGGGCCTGCACTCATTTAGCCCACGCTCTATCGACATACAAAAATAAACCTAATGATCTCAGGTTTTTAATCAGAACGATGATCTTCGAGTGCCCGCTTTTAGCATCATCATAATAAGCCCACAAACATTTACATCTAAACATAACACTCCCTCAAAAAAGTATGTATGACCCTAATAGTGAATGAATGTGTCCCTCTAATCTAAGTGATCCTCCATACATTAGAGGCTCCGTGCATCGTTAGGCAATGAAACAGGTTCATTCGCCGCGTAACGACGCACGCCGCGCCGTCAACGCCGCCGCCCCGCCGCCGCCGCGCCGTCATCGTCGACGCCCGGGCGCGCCCTGCCTCGCACCGCGACGCGCACGATCTACCTCGGTCATTAATGACATTAACCAATGAGCGGGCTTGATTGACATCGATTGGACTTTTGCTCGATGGATATGTATTATTATTTATTATAAACAAAGATATGCCTTATGAACATCTTCAATGTTAACACATCTCCCTGGTTCGTCGTTCATTGTTGGATACAAATCAACGATATAAACCGTTACATAGATGAGAACATGTTACTGTAGGTACAAAACATAATAACGACCCCATTATACTAAAACTCGTATTATAAATGCGAAAGCTCGGACGGATGGACGGATGTTTTTAACTTCTTCACGACAAAACTACTGAGCTTGCATCTGAGATGAAACATAGGCAAGAGGTACTTTTAATCTCATAAATCAGTTCCCATCGGATAGAACAACCGTTCAACTTTTCTATAGAACAACTTGTGCAAAGCGGCGCGCAGAAAATAGTATGCAATAACTAAATATGGAAAATATAACTACAGATATTTGTGAAATTTAAAGCAGTTACAAACTTGTAAATATTTACCACACAATGTAAATTTTATCCCTCAGTACCACGCAACTCCAACCAGCGAACAATACCGCGGCGCAAAACGAAAAAAAATTTAACTACGCGCCGCTTCCTCATGAATTTCATGGAATTTCACGTGAGCGCCAGTAGAGGTGTTACACTGTAATTCATACGGAGCGGTAGAAATGAAACTTCTTTTGAAACTTCCTCCTTATATTGAATAGTCATAAACTGGATCGTCGAGTCAAGCAGCCTGCTTGATCGTAGGTGTGCGCGAACAACGATAAAACTAAGCTACCTCGAATATTATTATCAAATAATGTTCTCTCTAAATCCAGTCTATGAAACGAAAGAAATGTATAGAAAATATTTTATAAGCATTAAAAATTCAATAGACCTATCATGAAACTATTGCATAAATACTTAATTCACATTAATCAATTAATGTAAGTGGTTATTTGTTTGAACAATTGAATTAAATAAAGAACAAGATTCATCCATTTTATTCCTTTTCGGCCCTTTTGGATGTAAATGATCAATTGTAAGGTGCAAAAAACACAGTATACAAATCTCAAAACCTGGCGTATAAATTATTTTTACCGTCAGCAAATGCTTTAATTGCTAGGTTCACATTCTAGAGCCACCCACCTGTGAACTTTGCAGCGCACCGTCGTCGTGACCTTTACTCTTAAGAATATCAAATTTTCATATTTTCTTTCCTAGAAACATTTCTACTTATCCTCTACGAATCGAGTCGTAAAAGAAAGAGAGATATTATATAGCTTACAATAATAACACAGTAATTGAATCGCAATCGGAAAACAGCTAAGTGCGGGAGATTCATTTCTCTCCAGCGCTTTATTCTTGAAAAATAGTTTATTTTATTGCCGGCGAAATCAAAAGTAATTATTCATAGTTTTAGTATTATATTTTAAATATCATTTGTTTTGTCGTTTATTGAAGAACTTGTACTTTCTGCTCCCAGAGATTTCCTACTAGATTATACCTAGTTCTTAATTAGTAAGTGACTCCACATACCTGAACCGTTTTTATAGTTGTATTACATAAATCGGATATTTTCAAATAAACCTACACATAATAACAGGTAGAGATAACATACGAAGTTACACAATACAGAATAACATATAACATTATTCTCAAGGAACAGGCAGCCACGAAGATCGCTAAGCGTGCTCATCCAAAAAATTAAGACACGCTAAAACCGTTCAAGGTATGTCAGAATCCTTGTTGGATGAGGAAGATAATGAACGTGAACGAAGGGCACTTGCAACTAGGGCAAACATGGTAGCACAGAGATTTCGCTGCTGTTCAGTTCTTGTTAAAATAACATTATTTAAAGCGTTTTGCACATCATTATTTTACGTGTAGCCCGTGGACTAATTACACGCGTTCCGGGTGTTGTTGCGGCTGTCACGGTGCGGTGGTGCAATGCGTCATGTTTGCTGACGCGGGCGTGGACAGCTTCCCTGCTGCAATACGAGCCCGCTGCGCCGGCGCACGGCATCGCCTGCGCGCCAGCCGCAACAGCCTCCTGGCAGCAATTGCTGGGATCCTAAACGGCCGATTCTTGCGGCATTGGATAGGGGTGCATTCAGTGCACACCAGGCACCCACCTAGGGTACAAGTAGGAACAAAGGCCTCCGACTAAGTATCAAAAAAAAATTATAAGGACAAACGAACGCTTGTTTAAGACTTTTACGTAGTCGGGTTTTCGATTTTAACTATATTTTTTACTAGTAAATCACTTGACGCGATTGCACTTGCCATCTTGTTATTAATTTAAGACCATCCTATACAGGGTGTTTGGTATTGGGACCGATATAATTAGGTAATTGAGGAGTTAGGAGAGATCATAAGCTATATGTTTTCGGTCTAATCAATCTCCTAAAAGTTTTGTTTTTTATCTCCTGAAATACATTTAAAACTTACATACATTTAAATCACCATATCTTTTTTGTTTGTGGTTGTAACGCCACAAATTAACTTGTGCTGTATTTTTCAATGCACATTCATTCTAAATCAATTATAACATCAAACGATCCAGTTATTGTGAGAATTTAAAGTAAAAAATCTGTGAAAAATTTACAAATCGTGACAAATTCTAAAATTAATAAAAAAAAATAAGTGTCATCTTGAATTAAATTTTCTTATTTATAACTTTTATACAGATTGTTTACTTTTAATGCTCATAACTTTCTTTAGCAGTGTATTGTATGATATAATAATTGATTATGAATAAAAATGCATTTTAAAATACAGCACAAGGTTATTTTTGGCATTGCAATCACAAATAGAAAAGATATAATGAATTAAAGACAAGATTCTGGGTGATTTTCAAAAAACATAAAAAAAACATTTCGCAGTAACCGTGACATTGATTTTACCGGATTAATGTAACTCACGAACCCCTCCCCCCAACTCCTCAAAAAATTATGTCGGTCCCAATACCAAACATCCTGTAAACCAACAGCGATTCATAAGCAGAGCTAGATTCAAAGTGGAAAGTTCACGTGCGTGCACGTTTCTCGCTCTTCGGCTACACTTGCTAAGTTATTTCACGTTCGGCGTCAAAAAAGCGTTCACGTGAAAGCGCACCGCCGCCGCCGGTGCAAAGAAAATATGCATTTAGGTGTTCTCCCGCGGAAGGGGGTCACGTCACCGGCTATATTTTAATGTCCCCATCGAGACGGAAATTTATTTGACGTTTAATCTGGCGAACGCGTGATAACTGAACATTGCGGGATGCTTTAGAATACAGAGTTTAGTTCGCGGCGTGAATATTAGTATGGAGTTTTAGTTGCATAAATTTACTATTTTTAGGTTTCCGTACAGGAAGAGTGAAAAAATGGAACCCTATTACTAAGCCTCGGCTGTCCGTGCAACCGTCCGTCCGTCTCTCCGTGCGATGGCGGGCTGTATCTAAAACCGTAAATGGTAGACAGTTGAAATTTTCACAGAGTGTGTATTTCTCTTGAGTGTCTTGAAGTATATCCTCAAGAGAAATACAAAAACTAATAAAAATAAAAGAACTAGTAGTTACCCCTACCAATATTGTCGTGACCGCAGATTTTATTAATCATTATAAATGATTTATAGTACTAAGGTTATTTTTGGAAGTGTCGGAAAAAGTCAAGCCGCCCGGGAGCTTCATCGAAAACTCTGCCTTTGAGATATAACAAAACAATGCATGGTGGGATATTATAATATTAATTATTATAATATCCCACCATATTATTATAATATATTATAACGCGGGCGTAGCCACGGGCCGTCGGCTAGCGAGAAATAAAAAAAAAATGGAATCTTAGGCCGTCCGCACATGGAGCTACTCAAAAATGACGGAACTAATCGGTAATTGTAATTACAAACTAGTTAGAAACTGTACCTCGCACACGACGCTATTCGAGCATTCACTATTGAATTTTTGCTCGTTCATGTTTCACAACAAAAAAACAGAAAAGTCGGTAACTAGTAGCGTGGCGACCGGCACGACGCGTCACGCGTGATTAGTTGCTAACGCGTTACTAACCGGTTTGTAACTAGTAGCGTCGTGTGCGAACCTGTGCGAAAATATATGGGCGGTGACGCTCAAGTAACTCCTTAGTAATTTGAGTTTGTAACTAGTTCTTTTTGAGTAGCTCCATGTGCGGAGGGCCTTATTGTTGTTTTTTGTTTTTTTCTTGTTCTTAAACGGTCAAGGAAGTCAGTTAATTTTATTATAGAATGTGGTTTAGGAATTAGTCGTTCAAAAATAAATGTTTGTCATTTCGTATGTCATTTCGTAGACATTCGTAGGTAGGATATATCACTCATAGGTTCTCTAAAATAAATGCAACGAGTATGTATTGAAATACTTCCGTACATATTAAAACTCGGATGATTTAAAAAACCATACAAGCTAGAAAAAAAAACTATATATTTGTAATTTAATCAAGTACACCTTTCGTATGAGATCAAACTTGATTTAATTAATCTATTTTACTTCACTTTGGACCATCTTATCTCAAAATCTTCTATATAGATTTGGCTTCACTAAGATTGGCTTACCAGCATATTTCACATGTCTCATCTGTACACCTATTGGATCACACGCAAAGCGGATCGTCAGTCGCAAAGTTATGCTCGAACTACTATAACAATTTTACCATACAGCGAAATCACCCATGCTGCCACTGAGATCTCAAATATTTCAATTCAAGAGGGCTCTCATACGTGGTTAGTATATAGGGTGGGTGACCGCCGCATGTTGCCTTTTTGTTTTTTCGACTCATCATAAACATATGTTCTTAAGGATTCTTTTGCAAAAAAGTATTGTTCGATAGTACGGAACGATGACTTGAGCTTAACAATGTATGTAGTTTTGCGACAGAAATGTGCATTCAAGATCCATAGGATCTAACAGAGTTATAGTTTGATACAATTCTTAAAAAAATTAATAATATCCCAAAAATTTACGACTCCGCGACCTTCCCCTGAATACGGGGATGCGCTATCCAACTGCGCCACGGAGGCAATTTTGCAAATAACTAAAACGGGTAGGGTACCCGTCGAAAATTTTTGGGTCTTACGGACTATAGCGCCGTTAGCTCCACCTACAGGGGAAACATTGAAGTTATCCAAACCTGCTCAAAGTCTAAAGTTACATTTAGATCCTTGACGAGAGGTATCGCTGTTGCTAATCTCTAAGGTTTTTTGTTATTATAGTGCTTATGCCGGCACTTGGGGTAATCTTAAAGAATTTAATAATATCCCCAAAATTTACGACTCCGGCGGCGGGACTGGATGGATAGCGCATCCTCATATTCAGCGGAAGGTCGCGGATTCAAGTCCCGCCGGCGTCGTAAATTTTGAGGATATTATTAAATTCTTTAAGATTACTCCAAGTGCGTACATAAGCACTAAAATAACAAAAAATTCTTAAAAATATATAATTCTTAAATAAAAATCAAAGGAATCAGTCGATAAATTAATTGCATTCTTAAATTAAGGGCTGTATCAAAAGAAAATATGACAAAGCTGGCTCGTTAAAGTTAACGGTTGACTCCGCGCCCTTTCTACTCCATTTCATTAAAAAAGCTCTTTTTCCGTGGCGATTGATTTCTTTTACACCATTGTTTCAAGTCCTACGCCTACCAGTACCTTTATTCTCTAACAGCTAAGGTTCAAATTATTCTCTTCGAAGTTGAGAACAGAGTGGCGTTTGAACCTCTTCATTTAAAACGACATTACGATAAAAGAAAAGGCTTCGATGACTATTAAGGAATGTAAAATTTTCTCCCCTATTGTTGCGGAGTTTTATCGAGGTTCTTTTTATTTGTGAATGTTGGATCAATTAAGGGTGTTTTGAAATAGGGGACGTTTCAACCGAGGACTTCAAAAGATTCATCCCAAACGAGGTATAGTCAGCATTATGATCATTTGTCTAGTCTCAAGTCCAGGTTCTTGAGAAAATTGGCTAACGGGGTCGAGAGAGGATTTGTCGAGTCAAAGCCGAGCTTGTAATAATGAGGAAGCAGCCGACCGTATCGGATGACTTTTGTTATTGTGAAACGTAATAATCCGGTAGATTGTACCTGGGAATTTAAATTTGTTTTTCCTTACAATTCATTTATATTTATTGCTGTGTCTGTCACGTGGAATTCCAAAGCAAGTTATGTGCGCAAAGGGCTCTAATTAAAGTCATGCTATGTAATTAAGCCACATGTAAGCCCAGACTCTTCACTACTCGACGGCTTTATTCAATAAGTAACCTCCTTTCTGTCCGCAAATAATAATAATATATCTGTTAAATTTAATGATGCGTAAACATAAAACCCTAACTTATGTACCACACACCGGTATCCAAAAGAGAAGGTAATAAATATTAGTTTGCTTTTCGAACTTAGCTCATACTGCTATCGCTCATCGACAATTAATTTTCTTTAGCCCTTTAATTTATAAAAGAAAAAGTAAAGCGATTCGTATATATTTCCTATCAAAAACAGATTAAAAAGTGGTTATTTAAACCAACTTATGAAGAATTAGAAAAAATATAACTATTAATAACTAAACACGTATTTACTTGCATTACCAATCACACGAGCGCTCAGACACATAACATAACACATCACATATAGATACACACAAACATAAATACACACACCCCCACACACACACGCGGTCTCCTGTCACCCAGACTCTTAAGAGACTAGTGTCTTCAAGAGACCTGCATACAAAACTAGACAACTAAATAACTCATTAAAAAAATCTAAGTTTATGCAATAACTCTTAATTAACTAACTAGTATTGTTAGACACAAAATACTAAATATTGCTTAGCTTTTGATATTTATAATTATTGTATGCATATTAATATTTAAGTAATCAGTACCTAACCTTCATTGAACATAAATATCTATCTTTAATAAAAAAAAAGTAAAAAAAACTTTTTTCTTGACACGACCGTTACAAATATATAAAATGAATCGATATGCTCCCGAACTAGTTATAAACTGTGTTTCAGGAGCTAGCGGATTCTCCCAACTTGGAAAAATACATGTTGTGTCCAAACAAATAGAATAAGTAAAGTGAGAGCTCTAGCCTAAGGTTGGGCACTGGAAGGTGCAACACAGTTATAAACGAAAGCGGTTTCCGATGTTCTTATATATATATACTATCGCAAATAAATAAATTGATTGATGTTATTATTATGATATATGGTTGACATTTGTACAACCTACACACTACACAGTTACGTAGATAAACTGAAAGAAAGTTTATTTTCATATCTACACCTCAGATTGACGGCCATGGGAAAAGAACACTTAAGCAGTTCTACGCTAGAGAACTCTTTCAAGGTTGTAAAATGTCGTTTCAAGGTTGAGTAAAGATGAGCATGGACCAAACCACACTGCCCACTCCGTGAATGCGAGATATTGCTCTGCTATAGGCTATGTTTATTGTTATTTAATCAGCTTGATCTGTTTATTATTCATTGTATCTAGTACATAAAAAACTACAATCCAAATATAGAGATACTATTACCTACCACGCTGAGTAAAAAAAAATATTATCCATCCATCGCCCATCAAACAACAAAGACTTCATATCTCTAATGTAACATCTAAAGTTACAAGTCCTAACGATTACGTCGACTTCAAGTCCCGTAAGCTCCGACAATTAGAAACTAGTTGGGCCTAAGTATGTCACTCCCCGAACCCGTTTTAAGTCAAACAAAACACGAAGAGGACAACTAAGTACTTAAGAATAGATTAATCCGCACTAACCCGAAAGAGAAATCACACTTGCCCTTAAACAAGAATCAACTCTTGCTCTTAATTTGAGGCTGTGGTTGCGCGTGAGCGTAGCGATTAAATTTGTAATAAAAGACCTTGAGTCTTGATTTGGTAGAATTTTTTTGAATTATAAATCATAAAAATTTACACAAAAATCTGAACCATAAAACGCGTGAATGATATGTTACGATAACTCTTAATGTTTTGCTATGTCATCCGCTATCAGCAAGTTTAACTTACTACTACGAATCGGACAATTTGAAACAACGCTCAGTTTTTTTAACCGGACTGCTAAGATCGCTAAATGCTGGCGCGAGTTTTATGCGGGATACGTGGTTGTACATAATATCAAAATACGTATACAAAGTAAAAAAACGTTTATTTGTATAAAAACAAGGTATCAATTACAGGATGAACCAAGGGGCAAAAAAGATAGAACTGTAATCATAATATTTTATTTGCACATTGCCTAGCACCGGACACAACATTGAAGTAGTGTTTAAGAATCGCGTATTTTTTCTCCGCTCAATTGGCTACCATGTGCACGGCCTCACTAAGCCTTAATCTAATTGATTGCTGAATGTAAACTAATAGCTAATCCCCCGAGACTGAGAGTAATGTAAGTCAAGTAATAAAACTGCGTTATTTCATGCAGCAGCCTGAGGATCGTTTGAGTCTGAGGATGGAGCAGATTACTAGGCTCCAGAATTGAGACAAATTACTCCATTTACCAGATTAGTGGGGGACTAAGTTTTACTTGACATTTAAGTAATGCTGTGACTGGTGAGCCTTTGTCTTACTTTTAGGTAGGTATCTAAAAGTATACTTAATTTTTATATTAGATAGGACTAAGATACAACTATAGACTGTTTTATTATTCCGATAACTACCAACATTAATATTTTTTTTTAATTATTATAAGATGCCTCGTGTATTAAGACATAAGCGGCTCCATGTATAAACCATGGTCAAAATCCTGTATGTTTACAAAATGACTTCCAACACTTACATATTATATACTGTTTGTAAATCGTACATCCGGAAATTCTGTATTCAACTCTATTTGAGTTTCCAAAAAGAGTTTTAGTTTTAGGAAATGAAAAAAGTATACACGTACCGTACTATTGGTACTATGTAGGATATCTCTTGCCTACACACAAAGGCTCTTTGACAAATGAAATTCAGATAGAAGCGCTATGTGAAATGTTTATTCAGAAAGAACTAGAGGCAGCATTGTCACCTCATCTCATTTGATTGAACTCATATTCGGGACCACCTGTTCCATAATTCACTTTCAAAATAAATAAGCAACATGCCATCCGTCAGGGGGCGCGTCAAAGAAACGTCACGACACTGGGTATTCCGTATAACCGCCGACTTGTGTAATGCGGTATTGGTCAGCAGTAGGGAAGGACTATACATTGCGTCAAAAGTTACCAGGTTTCATAAAATTCCATTCCAAGCATTGTACGTTAATGAATCGTATAAGATTCTTAAAAACTTGGCTTAAGTTAGATACGAGTTCTTGACTAAGTGACAACATCAACGATATCGACAAGGTAGATGATACCTACTTCATAATTAATTTAATTTAAGTAGAGTATCTAATCAAATCACTCGCATCAGTTTCTGCACTGCGTTGTGTGACAGGCGGCCTAATATTTTTTTTATTTTTCACTTGCAAAAATGCACCAAAATGACTAGCCTAGCTTCACATAACCTCCCCTTCTGCGCAGCCGAACTTGCCATGCCCGGAGTGTCCCATATAACCGTCATCACTCGGCGAGAACGATGCTATAAACCCCAGGCCACATTTCCGACACACCTGGCGAGAGGCTTTCGGTGCTGCCAGCAGAAATCACAAAACTTTCCCAATTTCGGGGAAAGATGTTTATCAAATTGACTGTTCGCGTCACTTCTTCGAAATAAAAATAGGTAAGTATATAAAAATAAATGAGAAGGTAATTTTATTATTCTGGCCTGGTCAGGAATTAAACGGAACACCGACGTTAAAGAAACTGTGCCCAAGGGGTATCTTAAGACTAAAAATCTTCTTGATAATCAAATCTCATGGTTTTCTTACTGTAGAAAATATCATCTTACAAACAACATTTTAGGAAAATGAAAAGGCACGCGTAGGTGCCAAGTACCGGTATTGTATCGTTACCCGATATTTGTTCGTACGTTACGGTAACGGGTATCGTTTTACTATTACCGTTATATTTTAGGTGCCATACAAAAGTCTAGCGAATTACAATTGGCTGAAGACATGAGAAGAAATCAAATGGAGACAAAGGAACAGGTTCCGTAGCAACTGTTTCAAACTTTATTTAGGCTTGATGTAGACGGGCACTTGCGGCGGTGGCCGTGGCCACTGGATCCTGTGTAAGGACGGGCTTACAAATGCGTTTGAATTTAGCTTTTAATATTGTCTATCTAACTCCTAAATTAGAACGCTTCCGAACCCGTTGCCAAAGACTTTTATAAGCACTAACTGTGGCCCGTGGTGTTACCCGCGTTATATAGTAGAACACGTTTTATATTATTGGTCGGAACACTGCACTTTTCCATGATTAAAATCAAAATATTTTAATCCAGGATATAAACCATCGTGGTACCAAACATTCAAATTCATTCAGCCGTTTGAAAATGAATAAGTAACAAACATACATACATACAAAAGTTCGCCTTTATAAAATAACTATGATAGTGTAACGTGATTAGAGCGTGGAATCATAATAATACTACTCGCGAAACACAATCGAAATAAATCAAAGACAATATTCCTACTGACGTAATGGCTTAGAAGATTTAGTTTGACAATAAACGTATACGAACACCCTGAGGAAATAATGAACATCCTTCTCCTAACAGAGTCACGGCAATGAGTTGACAGTGTAGTGCTCGCAGCCAATCGAGGCGAGGACGTAATCCAGTGCAGCTGTGCACGGGGGCCCTTACAACCAGCCGGAGCGGGGCAGGGACGGCATCGAGGAAACGTTTGTGACATCTCACGATACACAAATACTAGTCCAAGATAGGCAGTGCCTTGACAACCAGCCAAGGAACCGTGCAATCACAACAGTCACCAAAACAAGTTCAAAAAGCACGGTATATTATGTAATTTTGAGGCTGTTTGAATGTTTTGACAAAAGTTGCCTTATAAACCCGGAGAGGATGGTCTAAATAGTCCACTATACAGTGGATTTTTCGTAGCTAGAATAATCAGCCCAATATTTTCACAGATATCAAGACCGTCGATCAATTTATATAAGACCCTTTACGAGATATGGAGGCACTTAAAATTGCTACAAACCCGTTTAGATCGGCCGGTCTCGGCTCGTTCAAGGACCGGTGAAGTATGACCACTTCATAAACCGTTATGGTACACATTTCAGTGGCCTACGACTGCACTCCAGACACCGGAACATTGTTCTTGAGATTGTACAGGTGAACGTGGAGAGCACTGCCACAGCCTGCTTCTGAATTAGTTTGGGAATATGCTCCGTCAATTATCGAATGTAACGTCTATAATGATATGAAATCCTTGAATATATTCAATATTATTGATATGTTATGATGCATGATGTTTTCTGTAGAAGATCTTACGCATGGTACGCAGGTATAATGGTTGGTACCCAGACTTAAACGAATTTATCTTTTGTACCACTACTGATACATTTTAGTTCTAACTTGTAAAAACAGAAGACCTCATCGTCAGTAGATTTAGCACGGATACTAAACACGTCCTCAAAAATCAAAACAGGACACTTGACAGAGAAAAAGAAAATTGTTGATTCTCAACTCTACATTGATACTTTTCCAATAGCAATATAGTTTATTTTAAGCAGTTGGTGTCAATAATTCCCATAGACTTAAAATGAAAGTGTTTCGGCCACGTTGCGGCCGCGAATAGCGCCGACGACGTCTACGTGTTATTGTCACTCGCGGATGGCAACATTGTAAGGTAGGGCTGGTGGTAATGGCCTACTGCAGGTGTATTGGAGTTTTTTTATAGTATTGGAATTGCTTAAAGATTCTCATCTTCCCCAGTACCTGAATTGAGTCGACGAGCTCCGGATAACTTTCACATGACTGTGGCACCGCTGTGTTTGTATGCCTATCTGCCGACCGTGTTTACAACCAATATTTATTTAATTATTGCTATTTTAGAACCCTAGTGTCTAATTAACAAACAAATAAACAAAAGTATTTATTTTCAGAAAAATAGGACACCAATTATAAACTTACTTTCGATTGTTATGTACATATCTATGTTATTTACAGACTAATGATCCTGTTATAAAAGTAAGTTGGAATCCTCGCTCTAACTAAGAAAATCTTGTATCTAAAAGCGAGGGATTCCAGCTTCGACTTATCTACAAGATATTAGTGTTATTACCTATTGTTAACTTATCTTATGTTATGATACACCTATGTTTAAAAGTTTTTAAATACCTAAAAATCAGCAGAAAAAAAAACCTATTGTGTGTGTGAACTTTCCTATTATGTGAGTATGTTTGGTTGTGAAAGTGTGTGTGTGTAGGTGTACGTTCAGTCTCCTGAGGTCACCAGTCTCAAGAGAGTCTGGGCAACAGAGAGACAGCGTGAATGTAGAGTGTTTAATGTAAATGCTATAGATGCGTACCTACGCATCTATAGCATTTACATTAAACACTACATACCTATGTATAGTGTAGCTGTTTGTGTAGTGTAGTGAGATTGTGTGTTATGGTTATGACAGAACTTTAAGAAGAGCTTCCGCTTCACTGTAGTTTTTTTGACCTAAAAATTCTTTTATCCTTGTCTTACACTCTGAGACAGACGATTTATGTATGGATAAAAGCTCATTAATTTAGTTGTACAAGTATGGGCCGAGGAAGTATGAATGTTTATTTGAAAAGGCAGTTTTACATTGAATCGATTGATAGATTTTCTTTGCTCTTCTTTTGTTTAATGATTGGTAGTCACATGCTACTTTGTGTTGTTTTGTGATTATATTTTGTACTAGCTGACCCGTGCCCACTTCGTTGGGCGGTAAACATTTTTAGTAGTCTATAAAACTCGCAAATAACGTGGTTTAAACGATGCGTGTTTAAACAAATTCCATAGGTAAAAGAATTTTCAAAATTGGCTCAGTAGATTTAGAGATTACGCCCTACAACCACACATACCTTACTTATTTTTATTAGTGTAGTATAGTATAGATTTAAATAAACCTAGATTTTATAGACTGGACGTCACACAGCTCCACATTTACCTAGGTATATTATGCGCTTCAAAAGCTTTTGATAGTACCTACCTACTGGAAATAGGGCACTACACATTTATTGTCCAGTTCTAAAACTGGAAGGAAGAATCACCAGTCGTCCTAAATCTTCACAATTTCTATCTTGATTCATGGCGTCTCGCAGATCTACATAATTCTCAGCGCGCAGTCTTCTCTCATTAGTTCTGTTCTGATGTATACCAAACACTTCGTTTTAATTTTGGCGTAAGTTTCCACCAGGCATTTTATTTTGGCGTAAGTGTCCACCAGAAAACGGTTAAACAAACCTCGTAACCTTTGCGGGTGAGCAATGCAACCTTCTCTTATTGGTAAAATGTATCTAGGCGTAGAATTATTGCATTGCAGAAACTTTTTAGTGCCCAATCTCGTCAGTTTTCGGATTCACATGTCGAAGATCAAAGTTGTATCCGTCTTCGCCACGACAGTAGGTATATAAGCGAGTAGGGACTTCAGTCTCTACCAGGCATTTGATGCTCTTCAAAGCATCAAATGCCTGGTGCGTTTCGCCAATGCATTGCAAGCGGGCATCCCGGGTCCGCAGCACAATGTCCGGCCTGTCACAGTGCTGATCTACCAGGACGACGGCAACATCATTGGTAGCGAGAGCTTTGTACCAACCAGTCGGCACTAATAACAATTTTGTAATCATTTTGTTGGCTTTTAGGGTATGAACTCGTATTTTATGTCCTTCCTAGTAGTGTGAACTCAAATCATGCTAAGGATCATTCGAATCCATTCAGTAGTTTTTGCGCTATTTTAGGCCGAGTGATGTCACTTCCATCCCCACTCCCAAGGGAACCTTAACGAATTCCAGGATAAAAAGTATTAAATGACCTTCTTCGTAGTATGAACTTAAATTATGCCAAGTTTCATTTGAATACATTCAGTAGTTTCGACGCTACGCGCAGCCAAAAAATTTTACTTTCATCCCCTCTTCCAAAGGAACCCTATTGAAATCTGGGATAAAAAGTATCTTATGTCCTATATCATAGTATGATCTCAAATTCTGCCAAGTTTCATTTGAATACATCCAGTAGTTTCAGCGCTATGCGCAGCCAAGAAATTTTACACTACTGCGGGGGGGGCCACTATGGGGGACTACTGGAGGTCCCACTGCTGGGCAATGTGGGGGGTGTACTGCGGGGGCAAACTGCCGGGAGCCCCCACTGCCGGTGCCCTCCACCGTGGGGGCCTACTGAGTGGGTCCCACTGCGGGGGACTACTGAGCGTCCCACTGCGAGGAAATGTGGGGGCCCACTGCCGAGAGCCTCACTGCCGGCGCCCCACTGCCGGTGCCCCTACTGTGGGGG
Organism: Eupithecia insigniata; assembly: GCA_947859395.1. Classification (NCBI taxonomy): domain Eukaryota; kingdom Metazoa; phylum Arthropoda; class Insecta; order Lepidoptera; family Geometridae; genus Eupithecia; species Eupithecia insigniata. The sequence goes on along the minus strand of OX401996.1, from coordinate 16,871,339 downwards.
CTAATGAGGGGTTACCACTGCGGGGCAATGTGGGGGGCCCACTTCGGGGGGCCATCTTCCGGCGGCCCCCACTTCCGGGGCCCCACTGCCGGTGCCCCCCACTGTGGGGGCTACTGGGAAGGTCCGGTTGCGTGAGGGGCCCTGCTGCTGGGGTCCTCACTTCTGGGACCCCCACTGCCTGGGGCCCCACAGCCAGTGCCCCCCACAGTGGGGGGCTATCGCTCTCTACCGCCTTTGCCCCGCGCGCCATCCTGCAACGCACAAAATTTCACTTCCTCTCTCATAAGGGAATCCTTCTGAATTCCGGGATAAAAAGTATTTTATGCCCTTTCTTGTAATATGAACTTAAATGGTGCTAAATTTCATTTAAATACCTTCAGTAGTTTCGGCGCTATGCGCAGCCAACTAATTTTACTTTCATCCCCTCTCCCAAGGGAACCTCTTTGAAATCCGGGATAAAAAGTATCCATGTCATTCATCATAGTATGAACTCAAATCCTGCCAAGTTTCATTTGAATAAATTCAGTAGTTTCGGCGCTATGCGCGGCCAAGATACAGACAGACAGACAGACAGACATGATGAAAAAAAAATACATTTTTGGCATCAGAATCGATAATAGAGAGACCTCAAAAAAAAAATTAAATGTACAGAATTGGACCTGTTACAGTTTTATTATAAGTATAGATAAAAAGTTTTCGCACAGAGAGAACTTTACAATCAATATACAATTGGGTGGTGGGGTACCTGAAGGGAAGAGAGTACGCGAATTTGAGCACTGCTCTTTGCGCTCTCTCTAACGGTAGCATGTGGGTAGTAGCGGTAGTAGTAGTTAAACCTAACCTAGGATTTAAGACACTAATGTACCAAAACCATATAATATTTTTATCAAGAAACGAAAATTATAAAGTTATACAAGTAAGCTCAGAAGGTATTATTTTGTAGGCTCTGAAAATTGCATTAGAAAATATACGTTCACGGTCGAATAATATTGTAGCAATGTTTTTTCTACAATTTACTACACGTTGCTTCTTGAAAACTCAAACAGAAGAATATGCATGTTGTTAGAAAGATAGATATGTAGATACTCTTTATTTTACACACAAAATCAAAATAAAATACAGAAAGAAATGCAAACAATCAATTAAGTACAAAGGGCGGCCTTATCGCTTTGAGCGATCTCTTCCAGGTAACCTTGCGTTGTTGTTATGAAGATAATTTAAGCCTTTCCGTTTTACATTAAGTTACCTCATTTTTTGACCCATGCGCAGAGATCTCTGCGATCTAGGGTGAAACGGGAACCACTCTATTACAATTTTAATATCATACCTTCGCATCAAGTTTTTAATGAGACAAACAGACAAACTAGCCCACATCGTAATTAAGTTTAGATCCAACTTTGCTACAGCATTAAAAAAAGTTTTGATGACCTACTCAGACCTCCCTGCTCAGACTTGGCAGCCCTATTTCCATCCACATTAGTTCCTCTGTCGTCGGGTTAGGGCTCCCCTGGCGGCCATAGACGCCTGCCTGCGTATAGTTCCCCTAATTTACGACTTGTATCATAAGACTCTACTATAACTATTGGATATTCATCGATGATTTCTTTCAATAGACGTCTTTGCAAGAAACTGAAAAAAGTATTGTGTGGTAACGAAGCATCCAGCCGCATTAAACGCGTTTTACCTGAATTTAACTTTGTAATTAAATTAATACCTATACAAAATTATTACCTGCTCAAATTATTAGCTGCTGCCCGTGCCTTCGCCCGCGTTTTATCTGGATAAAAAATTGCCGGTATGTTATTCCAGGTCCCAAACTATACCCATTTCAAATTTAAGCCTAATCGGTTCAGTATTTTATGCGTGAAAGAGTAACAAATATCCATACATCCATCCATACAAACTTTGACATTTATAATATTAGTAGGATTTAATTGTAGTCGAATGTCAACCTTCCATAAACTATTCAGTATGGGCGCGGTGGTCTGGTCCGGACCAAGAGATCCGGGTAAGAAGCCCGGGCACGACCACTAAGTAATTTACCCGGGATCCGAGCGACCACTCCTCATCCGGCCGGATTTAAAGTAAGGACATCATTAATATGCGTCGCGTCGCGATACATCTCGGTGACGCGCAGTTTGAGGGACCTTGCTTTTAATAACACAAACGAACAAAGATTTAAACCAGCAAGGATTTATTGGACAACGCACAGAATCAGAATCAGAATCACAGGTTTTTCTTTTTGTGTTGTACGTTGCAATTTTGTTTGTGGCGATTTCATTATGTCAATATAAACTTTTGATAATATTTAAACATTATGCAATATATTATTTAATTAATAATCCGTTTTTTGTCGTATTATTAGTTACCAAAAAATTCGTTGAATACGCTGTGCGTTATAAAAGAGTTAGTAATATATTCTGAGATATTCTCTAAATAATACATTAATAATAATTACACAGCTTTGGGGTCGTGAAGCCGTGGGGTCGCGGCGTACGAATATCTCCAACTCAACCCGTGGATGTCGTAAAAGCCGACTAAGGGAACCTACCAGAGGAAGGGCAGCAGCTTCCTTCTGAGTATTTTTAAACACCAACACTACGATCACCAATCCGCCTGCCAAGCGTGGTAATTATGGCAAATCCCCCCCCCCCCCTACATGGGAGAGCATCCACTCGATGGACCGACGACATCGTAGCGGTCGCAGGGAGTTGATGGATGGAGGCGGCTCAGGACCGCTATTTGTGGCGTCGTACGGGGAAGGCTATGTCCAGCAGTGGACGTGTATGGGCTGATGATGATGATGATGATGAATAATTACTCAAATAGATTACTCACCAAAATAACATTGAAAACAAAACCGTCTGTTTATTCTATAAACAAACAAACAGAACGTCCTCGCGGCGCACTTTAATTACAATCATGACAAATAGCTCGGTGATGATAATTAACCGCAGGCTACCGCTTACCCGCTGGAAATATAATTAAATCATCCTGCTCATCAAACAACGCCTGTTTGCGATCTCATATTTATTCTTTCCAAGATTACCCGCGCACTGAGAACGAGCAGCTTACATAACAACCAGGCTACAATTTATACTAAGAAGATATCTTGTGGATAGGAATTTCTTCGATCGTGATAAAGGAGGGTGCTCTTTCGCAGTGCGAGCGCGAACTAATTGTTTTATTGCGGGCTATAAAGTCGGGAGCGGGCGATGATATAGCTCTTTAGGAATGGCTATAACATTATTCTAATGTAATTGTGCTACGACAGGTTCGGTAGCGGCTCTACGGAGCTCGTAGCACCTTGCAGCGCTACGACATTCAGCGTAGCATTAGCTACGAAAACCTTAAAAAGTTAATCTTTACCTGGTGAAGGATGAAACAAACGTGAAATGTTAATAAGCATGAAATAAAATTGATCATGAATGTTACGAATATTCAGAAAAATATTCGGCCATCTCTGGCCGGCACGACCGACGGCTATTTTTGAGCAATGTTCGAACTGAAACTAATAGTTTGGCTAATTTATTCTGCTAAACCACAAACAAACTATGCTACTAGTGTTAAATTCAACGATTACTCGATTTATTATCTAGTTCCGTTGGGGTAGGTACCTATTGGATCGCATATCTGTCGAAGTTAGTTAATTAAATTCCCACATTGGGGCCAATATTTGCATAGTACGTGGTGTGATGGTGCTAGTATTGATTAGCCTACTTACAAAACTAGTCTAGTGCTTACTAAATCCTTTCTAAATATAGACAGACAGATATTTCACATAATTAAAAAGAGCAGACATCCAACTCTCATTCTAGAGGCGAAACTTGTCAAGTGTTAGTGAGTAGTGAACATGTACATATGTATTTATTTATTCCATATAGATACATTGTAGTACACTTGGAAAGGTCAATTTTTAAAAATTTTTTAGACAAAGTAGGTAAAACTAAACATAAATTAGTACAAACAGTACATTCATCTAAGATGAAGGGGTAAGTATAATATTAATATCATCAGCAGTAGCCTCGTCCAGAGTATAGAAGGACCAGCATTTTTTTAATCGCAATTCTAAAACTGTTTACATTTGTATTCCTAATTTCAATTCCCAGTTTATTAAAAAGTTTAACACTTATACACAGAAAACTTTTGCCTACTTTTGAGAGTCTATGGGTAGGTATGGCAATGACATTTCTTTTTCTGGTGTTATAGCTATGCGAGTCTCCATTAAAATTAAATTTATCAAAGTTCATTTTTACATATATTAGATTTTGGTAAATATATTCTCCCGTCATTTTCATAATACCTAATTCTTTAAATTTATTTCTACACGATTCTGTGTTTTTCATTTGCAAAATTGCGCGTATTGCCCGCTTTTGCAATATGAAAACTCTTTTAGATTTGGAGGCTGTGTGCACGTGAACTAAACTCTCCAACGAAGCTACCAAACAGATAATACCTAGTTATTTTCCCTTATATCTCATTAGCCCGAAAACAGTGAGTTTGTAGCTCGAAAACAGTGAGCAAAAATGATTTCTGCTCACAAGTGGAATAAAATTTTTTTTTTTTTTTTAAAGTTCTTTATTTAACATAAAAGTTATAACGTATATTAACTAAACACGGTTTAGAACCTAACTAAGTACGACACTAATATATAATTCAACAAGCTACGGACGCCTTTCAAAGTTTTTTAACAAAATTACTATATTATTCAACTTGTTGAAAAATTTGTTCAGAATGCTGAACTTAATTTCGATTATTAAGGCTCTGTGGTCGGCGCTGTAGAAAAAACTACGCGGTCTGCACCGGGGGAGATCAAAGATGTAAATCGTTAGATAGGCCCTTACCGTAGTGCGACCGCGCCGTTTTGTGTGCCACGCGAAATGAGATAGCTGGAATCGGTGTACATCTCAACACGGTGCTAGCTGGACCTGTTTAACTTTGGCATTTTTTGTTGAAAAGTCTCAAAATGCCATCGCGTGCATTTCGCAAATGCAACAATATATTGTTAAAATACAAATAAATCCAAAGGCGTAACATTTCACTCTTAGGATTGCGATATAATTAAATAACTATTATTTTTCCTTCCGCTGCTGTAGCGTTGCGACCGGACTATAAACAAAGTAAAACTACCAGCTAATCTGTGGTACATAGACTTAAACGTGCGACCCGAACTTAAATTTGCCGGCGGCGGCGCGCCGACCTCCACGGTCAGCGTGGCGGCGCCGCCGCGACCGCCGGCGTGGTTTGATTTTCTGTCTCTTATGTAGGTATTTAAAATTAAATAGTAGTTAGCCCCTAACCGTAACGTCGTGACTGTATTAGTTTGAATCGTCTGTTTCGAGTTTTTTTTTATATCTTTATTCATTGAACAGGGTTTGATCAGAGTGATCATGTCATCCTCATAGTTTACAATAAATTTACTGTTCCGGAGCTACATATTATGACAGTTTGAAATTGCCATTGCAAGACGTAAGGTGCAAAAATAATAAAAAATCAATATACCATTTAAAAATGGGATTCTTATTGTTTTTTGCTTTCTCGTGGATGAACGGTCAAAGAGGTTCGCTAAGTTTGTTGTAGAAAGCGAAGTACGAATTAATATTTCACACCAAAAAAAAATTACAGCTCGATCTAGGCTACAAGAGCTTTCATTTGATAGGTCGGTATTTAGTTTAAGGTACACAGTAATAACTAAGGATGGGAGTTATTGGATATTTTGGCTACCGGTTATTAGTTGGGTATTTTGTTTCAATTCTGCTAGTACCAACTGGTACCCAATAACGTTACAATACTCTATACCTGTCCTGATTTCTACCCAATATATTTCTAACCGATTTGGTTAGAAATACCAAATACTTGTTGCAGCTACATAACTTTACGGGTGAACGGTCCGCTAGTACCTATGCGTAGATGATAGTTAGGTAAGTATAGGTATTGAAGCGTTGGGTAGTTATGGCGCACGGTCGGTTAGGCGCGATGCTCGCTTTGCACAATTATTCCCTAGCGGCATGCGGATTTTACAATAGCGTTAGATATTTTAGGACCATGCTAACAGGTACTGAGTTAGTTATTGAATATCGGACTCATCTCTAGTAATAACAGCGAAAGGAGCGAGCGTTTTTTCGAGACTATCCACTGCCACGCCGTCGCTACCCCATGTGTAGTCGATCAGTCAGCGCGCCGACCAACGACCAGACTGTATAGATAATCTGTTTTATCAAAACTCTCTAAGAAACATAGCAGTGGTGCGCTGAAGATTTCTACTTCTTCTAGCAACCGCAATCACAGAAAACATTGAAGGAGACTACATTCTTAAGTACTGGAGGGATAAATGATATGTTTATTGGAGAGTTTTGAACAGATTCTCCGGTCTGGTTGCTGGTCGTCGCACCAACGCGACACACAGAGACGGCGCCGGCGGCGGCGTGAGAAAACAGCGGTGCGGTGCCGGCGCGGCGCTCACGTCTACACACTTCAAAGACAATGCCACAGTTTTTGGTGTCAGGGCATATCTAACGATATAAATCTTTGGGGGAGATCATCTTTCTCACTGAAGGCAGCGCCATCTGTTATGTGTGCCTTGACAACTTAGATTGTAAAGACAATTTTTTTAGGCAAACAGCGCCATCTATAAATTGTTACCAAGCAACAGGACCTTCAATTTATATGGGATCTCACCTCTATGAGCTAAACTTATTTTAGCTTATCGAAGGGAAGGAGGTAAGACAATGTTCAACCTTCATAGAAATCTATAATTCTATATGACACGGTCCTGGGGCGATTCAACGAGACAAATTAGGCTACTTTGTAATCGTAAATAGAGCTTGCGAAGCCGAAGGCAATAGCTAGTGTCGTTAAGTACATGTTGCAAAACGTAACTAAACTTACACTAGGATATGTAGTATTTTATTGCTCTAGAGTTGGAAATATAATATGAACGTGTCGTGTTGTCCCTCATCAGGCGATGGATTTGGTTCTCCCTCACTAACCAGTTTTCCAATCACTTCTATTAGATGAAAGCTCGCCAGCTCGGGGGAGCGGCTATCCTTCAATGAATGCGTCTTTATTGTACGTAAAAGGACTTGCCTTGACAAATTGCCTTCCAAATGCAGTATAGAAGTAGTAGGATTTTTAGTAATGGTTCTAATTTTTTTACAAATGGTTCTAAATTTTAAGAAGGAATCTGTAATAACTCAATTAGGTTCCTACATTGCGTCCATTTCTAGACCTTTCTAGAACTGAACTTAACCCTCCTGATGCCATTCGATATAAGACGAAACGTTGATGGTTTTGTTCACAAGAATAGCAATTATTCACACGTCAAATATGATTGTTCTTATATTTAAAAAATAAAACTACGTAACTTATTCACCTTTTAATTAATATGGCTCACCGCCCCGAAGTGTCTTACGATCCGATAAAAGAAATCGTCATTAGTCCTGTGTAGGTTCCCTTCTTTGCCGCTCGTGCTTGCGCAGGTCCACTTCCCCCACATATTACCAGCATTACAGCGTAAAATGCCAATATAATTAAATTAAATAAGGAACCGGAAACTAACGAAGCTGTGCGTAAAACAAAAACAAACAAGTCGTGTCGATAACGATAGTTTACGAGCGGCTCCGATTAGCAAACAGGCAACATCGCGGCTGAAACTTTAAAATCCATTAGTGAAAGTAAAATATCACTGCACCCTTTACCGCCAGGGGCAGGGGCGGATTCAGGAAAAATAATAACATTAGATATAAAAGAGGATCTGTGCTGATACCCGAACTATCCAAGTCAAGAATATAATGCACTCCTTGTTAGACTCTATACATGACTGATGACAGCTGAGGCCGAGAAAAAGCGATTTAGCGTAACCGACCCGATCATGTTTCATTTTTGTTCACTCTTCAGAAAGTCCACGTTGCGAGTGTTTTGATTTCAAAGATGCTGATGATAAAAGGTATCTATAAAAAATAAACATCCCAACCTTGTAGAGATGAGTCATTTCAATTCAATAAATAACTCAGTACCTGTTAGCATGGTCTTAAAATATCTAACGCTATTGTAAAATCCGCACACCGCTAGGGAATAACTATGCAAAGCGAGCATCGCGCCTAACCGACCGTGAGCCATAACTACCCAACGCTTCAATACCTATACTTACCTAACTATCATCTACGCATAGGTACTAGCGGACCGTTCACCCGTAAAGTTATGTAGCTGCAACATGTATTTGGTATTTCTAACCAAATCGGATTTCTATATTGGGTAGAAATCAGGACAGGTATAGAGTATTGTAACGTTATTGGGTACCAGTTGGTACTAGCGGTATTGAAACAAAATACCAACTAATAACCGGTAGCCAAAATATCCAATAACTCCCATCCTTACAACCTTGCTATGGAATGTTCGTTTTACTTTTAACACGAACATTCCATAGCCAGATGTACCGGAGAGACCTGTGCCCTCCCTGGCTAAGCCTTATCATCCATTGCGTCGCACAAGCTACGGCATGTTGTACCTCTGGAGAGTCCTGTGCCCTCCCTGGCTAGGCCTAATCTCCCATAGCGTCGCGATTAACGTCCCGCCGGGACTGTAAACTTTGCTCAGATAAGGATTACTACAGCGGATGAATTACAAAGTACCTACCTACAATAATACTCAACCACAGATTAGCACAAACAGAACCGTTCGCGATCTTTTTGGGATGCTAATTAGGTGACACGACACGATTGTATTTAAACTTAATTTTTATCACGTTGCGAAATAAATTTGAATGCGGTCTGTCCGCACTCCTGAGCTTCCAGAGCTTCCCTGGGATTTTAAAACTAAGTTGCGTTAACTTAGCTAACAAGTCTATCTACACACAGGCCAATGAAAGGGACCTATAAGGTGGAACTATAGTAAGAAGGCTAAGCGGGTAACTTACAATGTTTTATAACCTTTTGAATTTTATTTTATACCTACATATATCACCAATACCTATCCCTTAATTGGTTACACCTAAGTTAATAATCATTTATTTCGAGAATTACTCGTCATATTACTTACATACAATAGTAAGCGGTCAATTAGTAGAATTTGTAAAGTGCGCAGGGTTATGCGTATCGATCCTGTATCGATGTATCCTCCCGGTGTAGTGTCGGATGCTGTGAGGCCACGCATTGATTCACCGACCGACATAAAGTTGTTCGGCGATTGTTAAAATGTCGTAGCTCGCGATCGTAAACGTAGAAGCACGTAGTACACGTACCTACATGTACAGTAGTACAACGGGTTTATTGTATTTCTGTATCGTTTAACAAGGGGCTTTTTGTACGCATTCGTGATTGGAAACCTCGCTGCGTGAAACAACACTAAATATCCGGAACATTTTAAATGAAGGAAGGATAAATCACGGGATGATTTTTATGTTTCGTTGTTTTTGTTGTTACGTCATGCCGGATTGATTTTACGGATTGGTGAGGTTCAGTTTTATAACTTGGAATGGACTGAAAGCTGGACCCTTATTTTCACAAAAGAATGAGGTAAATTTATTTTAAGAAAAGAGGAAACAGTAATGACCTGATGGCCTAGTAGATAATTAAATAAGTAAACAAGACGGTAGATATCAAACTAGACTACATATATCGTTTGTACCTAACTTTTGTTCATAAGGTAATAAAAACAATTTTCCATGCACTTGAGCAGTACTACACACAATGCACATAGACACTGGTGCGCGGCGCCGCCGCCGCCGTAATGACGCACTGAATATTTTACACATTTCTCATAGAATCCTGCACCTATGCCTGTAATTTGTAAAGCACTAGAACTTTGAATTTTTCAGCAAAGTGTATCATTACAAGATCGGTCAAAAGGAAGTAAATTTATGGAAATAGGTAGGTGCATACCTAGGTTTTTGTGTAAATTGTACTCACAATCAGTAATACTAAACTATTTATCGGTTTACCCAATTTACCTGTCACTGAGTTACCTGTATGTACGTACCTATCAGCAGGGCAACTTGAATATTTCAAAAAAGTTATTTTGGTGCCACAATATACATAGAAAGCTGATTTTTTTTAATTCCAAAACAATAATTTTTTTCGACAATAGTTTTTTTTAAAACGCTTACAGTACCTAGATTACAGCATTTATATTATTTTCTTAAAGATTAAAAAGTACAATGTGTGCCTATATTATTATGCACAAAATTTTTGAAATAAAATAGAATCAAATCGCACCTTTAGAAAAAGGTCTCAATATACGAAGAGATTGATATAAAGTTATCAGATAAGGCGATTGACTCACACGGCATGCATTCAAATTAGCTCATTCTCTCAGGAATCCGAGAAAAAGTGGTCAGGCATGCCGGGACTACGGCAGATAGATAATGAACTTGTTTGGCTACTAACTGATTGTAGGAGACGGCAAGTGGACCACTGGTGGCGACCACTTTAACTAGTAATTTGTACTATCTGGAACTACTCGTCTCGGAAAATACTACTCGTTACTTATTGTTAGCATGTTTGTCTACGCCTTCATCATTATCAGCATATACCAGTCCATCTTAGACAATATCAAATTATGTAAAATATTCAATTGTGTGTTACAGAAACGAATAAATATATCTATCTGAGGAGAGAACATAACAGCTACCTACCTAACACGATGTTGTGTGGTAGAAAAGACCCTCGTTGCGAGAGACTGCAGCGTTGCTATTCGATTGAAACGGACAAAATTATGTTTTTTATTATATTCACATGACTATCGTCCAGGTTACACGTTGTGAGCTGCTGACCTGACAGTAGGCAGTATGCCAGTAACTGAGCTTGCCTGTGCTGTCCGCATGATTTGAATAGCTGCCCAGTCTCATGCGAGATGTCACAATGTCGACACAACGTGCTTTGATAAAAAACTGTAATACGGTCTGTGACCACAATATAAAGCTATGAATTAGAAAAAGCCATTAAAACCGTTTCAGAAACACTATTTAGCTACAACCGAACGCGTCCAAACGATGCGAGTGGCGTGCAAGCTGCTACCATGAGCGAGCGCCTGTCTGGCGAGAAGGCAAGAAAAAATAAAAAATATCGCTTATCCTTGCACTCGAACTCGTATGCGAGCTAATATGCAACTTGCACGTGCGAATAACTCGTAAGGATATAGCCATACAGTGCGAGTTACTGCACAGCAGAGTGCAGCTACTCTGTAAGCTACTCGGCAAGCTGACTCGCACGCAGCCATAATGACTAGGTATAGAATGGAATCAGAATCAGAATCAATAACTTTATTTCTTTAGGCTTACAAAATAAGCACTTAGACAACGTAATAACCTTCACTTGTTTATCCCGTTAATCTACTCAACCGAGAAGTTTGATAGCCCCTGAGACCGCGAGCCCAGGAGCCCAGGTGTATACCTACAGGGACTATTGGACCCTTACTTGGTTTATGATTGGACATAAAGTGAAGTGTCGTCCGCGGGGCACCTATTCACATATATGTACACATGTATATAACCTGGACTAATATGTATGTATAGATAACTTATTTGTTAGATGACTACTGTACATCCTTTTGAAATGGTACGTCATTTCACACAACATAATTTTAATAATTACTCCTCGAGAACAAAGCCGGAAAACAGAAACCTTAGTAAAACAAATTCATTTAATTATATTTTACCCAAAACTGACTAAAATACGATACATTTTCGTAGGTAAGTTAAGTACCATTATTTGCGTAGCTTTTCCACTTGCTTTGCTCCTTTGTAGACACGTTTGATGTAGATTTCGAAGATTTACCAAAAGCTCCGTAAAAAAGGAAAGTAACAGGCATTTCCTAACCCTCAGTTACCTCAAATTTTCGAGCCCGATTATATTTCGCGTAAACTATAAAACCCAGAATACATTAGAGGTAAGATATCGTTAAAGGAGACAAAGAAAGTTCAAATATGGAGCATAAACCAGAGATTAACATAATTACCACTCGGCTGTTACTCGGTTTTAATAACCCGGTTTATAACTTACTCGAAACACTGACGGTCAGTGCTTAGTTAATGTAGATGAGGGATTTTAGCGAGGGGTCTCATCGTTATCTGCTGAGAAGATAAACTAGTTTTCAAAAACAAGTGATTTTATAACTGCTGGCTGATGATCCCTGCAAGGGCCCAAAAAGCAGTTAACAAAATGACCTACAAACGGTTCGCAGGCCGATGGCACAGGCAGTTATTGTTTCTAAGATAACAAGAAACAGCAGTACAGCACTAAATCACCATTGTTTCGGCAAATTAACTTCCCAAGAAAAGCTCGCTTTAAAACTTACCCTGCCCTTGATTTCCGAGAAATCCAAAAAAGGCGGGAAACTCCGCCATTACTGAGATAAATTGGTGGAGCTGCGAATTTCTTGGTAAACCTCCCCCTTAATCCTCTTAAGGTAAGCATTTTAGGGTAAAATACGAAACAAACATTGTTCTCCTGTCGCGGGGCCGTTTAGCGCGCACTTGTTGATGGACACATTTCTCATTTATTATTCGTGACGTGTGGCCACACACGGAGGCCACACCACCCAGCCTGCCTGAGTGCTCGAACCCGCCTGTGTTGTCACTACTTGTTTGTCTATTGTTTTTTGTAAGTGACAAGGTTTTCGGGTGTTGAAACCATTCCTTCTTTGAATGCGAAATTCTCAGAAGAAAATGGAATGTTGTGTCAATTTTCCACTTTTCTTTAATATCCAGATTTATTTTTTTCATTTTAGACCAATTAGTTAATAGTGGTCTGATATTGCGTATTCTGGACAATTGACCAACGACGTGGCGCGGCGGGCGAAGGTCTGCCTGTGGCGCAGAAGGTTGCGGGTTCGATAACGCCTTGGGACAAATGTTTGTACGATCTGAAAATATTTGTTCCAGGTGTTCTAGTCTGGTATTTTCTATGTATATTAAAAATATCGATCTATGTAATAACGGATGGCGCAAAAGTAATGTCATAATGTGAATATGCTTTCATTTTTGGCAATGGTGTCAAAGGTCACTGTGCGGAAATTGGTGGTTCTTCAGTGGTGTATCGCTGCTCTATTGAAAACTAATTCTCTATGGATGTCAAAATACAGTGAAATTTGACGCCATTTGCAAAAACTAAAGCACTTTCACAATAATTCATTACTTTTGCGCCACCCAGTATATACTAGTTGAGCTACCTGTAGATTGTTTGCAACAGTTTGCAGTTAGCTCAATTGTTTCAATTGTAAATACTAGTTCTAATTTGTTTCTATTATTTGATTGTAATTTTGTTTGTTAATAAAGGTTTAACGTACTTTTATACTACTTTAGAATTACTTTTTTCTCATGTAAGTGACTTAATACAAGACTGCTTAGCTTGGAGCTAGATGATGCTGTGTGGATTGTCCAGCATTATTTATTATTTACTCTAATGCTCATTTCCATAAACACGGGCCATATAGTGACCCGGTCCTTTGGGAGGCATGTGTGGGGCCGAAGCCAACAGCACAGAGGCCCTTTATGAGAATTAATGTAAAGGCGAGAGCTACATATAGCGGGCATCATCCTTGATTGTACAATATGATAAACCCAAATATGATATCCGCCAGGTATAGAGACTATCGCAAAGGAAAATGAAAGTAATCAAAAAACCATGTTATTATTTATTTATTAATTATGTACGTAAATGTCCCGGAGCATGTTGCACCCACCACTAGACATTCCAAGGCTGCAACGCTAGGTTATATCCAATAAACACAACCTTTATTAGGTACTAGCTGACCCGTGCCCACTTCGTTGGGCGGTAATAATTTTTAGTAGTCTATAAAACTCGCAAATAACATGGTTTAAACGATTCGTGTTTAAACAACTTCAATAGGTAAAAGAATTTTCAAAATTGGCTCAGTAGATTCTGAGATTACCCCCTACAACCACACAAACCTTACTTATTTTTATTAGTGTAGTATAGTATAGATTTACATATACCTAGATTTTATTGACTGGACGTCACACAGCTCCACATTTACCTAGGTATAGGTAGTATGCTCTTCAAAAGCTTTTGATAGTACCTACTGGAGAATAGGGCACTACACATCTATTGTCCAGTTCTAAAACGAGAAGGAAGAATCACCAGTCGTCGTAAATCTTCACAATTTCTATCTTGATTCATGGCGTCTCGCAGATCTACATAATTCTTAGCGCGCAGTCTTCTCTCATTAGTTCTGTTCTGATGTATACCAAACGCTTCGTTTTAATTTTGCCGTAAGTGTCCACCAGCCGTTTTAATTTTGGCGTAAGTGTCCACCAGAAAACGGTTAAACAAACCTCGAAACCTTTGCAGGTGAGCAATGCGACCTTCTCTTATTGGTAAAATGTATCTAGGCGTAGAATTGCATTGCAGAAACTTTTTTAGTGTCCAGTCTCATCAGTTTTCGGATTCACTTGTCAAAGATCAAAGTTGTATCCGTCTTCGCCACGATAGTAGGTATATAAGCAAGTAGAGACTGAAGAGCATCAAATGCCTGGTGCGTGTCGCCAATGATGACCGCTTGCAATGGCAAGCGGTCATCCCGTCATCCCGAGGCAGCACAACGTCCCGCCTGTCACAGTGCTGATTTACCAGGACGACGGCAACATCATTGGTAGCGAGAGCTTTGTACCAACCGGATGCTGTCCAGTAGGTCATTTATCGGCACTAATAATAATTTTGTAATCATTTTGTTGGCTTTGGGGTATGGACTCGTATTTTATGTCCTTCCTATAATAGTATGAACTCAAATCATGCTAAGTATCATTCGAATCCATTCAGTAGTGTCAGCGCTATTTTAGGCCGAGAAATGTCACTTCCATCCCCACTCCCAAGGGAACCTTAACAAATTCCAGGATAAAAAGTATTACATGATCTTCCTCGTAGTATGAACTTAAATCATGCCAAGTTTCATTTGGATACATTCAGTAGTGTCAGCGCTATGCGCAGCCAAGAAATGTTACCCTACTGCGGAGGGGCCACTACGGGGGGCTACTGGGGGTCCCACTGCGGGGCAATGTGGGGGGCCCACTGCGGGGGCAAACTGCCGGGGGCCCCCACTGCCGGTGCCCTCCACTATGGGGGCCTACTGAGTGGGTCCCAGTGCGGGGGGTACTGCGGGGGGCTACTGGGGGTCCCACTGCGAGGAACTGTGGGGGGCCCACTGCCGAGAGCCCCACTGCCGGCGCCCCACTGCCGGTGCCCCCACTGTGGGGGCTAATACCACTGCGGGGCAATGTGAGGAGCCCACTTAGGGGGGCCATTTGCCCGCGGCCCCCACTTCCGGGGCTCCAAGGGCTACTGAGGTCCCACTACAGGGCAATGTGGGGGCCCCACTTCGGGGGGCTACTGGGAGGTTCCGGTAGTGTGAGTGGCACCACTGTTGGGTTTCCCACTTCTGGGGCCCCCACTGCCTGAGGCCCCACTGCCAGTGCTCCCCATAGTGGGGGGCTATCGCTCTCTACCGCCCTTGCCCCGCGCGCCATCCTGCAACGCGCAAAATTTCTCTTCCATCCTATCTCATAAGGGAACCCTTCTGAATTCCGGGATGAAAAGTATTTTATACCCTTGTAATATGTACTTAAATCTTACTAAATTTCATTTGAATACCGTCAGTAGTTTCGAAATTTTACTTTCATCCCCTCTCCCAAGGGAACCCTATTGAAATCTGGAATAAAAAGTATCCTATGTCCTTCATCATAGTATGATCTCAAATCTTGCCAAGTTTCGTTTGAATACATTCAGTAGTTCCGGCGCTATGCGCAGCCAACAAATTTTACTTTCATCCCCTCTCCCAAGGGAACCCTATTGAAATCCGGGATAAAAAGTATCATATGTCCTTCCTTGTAGTATGAACTCAAATCCTGCCAAGTTTCATTTCAATACGTTCAGTAGTTTCGGAGCTATGCGCGGCCAAGATACAGACGGACAGATAGACAGACAGACATGATGGAAAAAAAAAAAACATTTTTCGCATCAGTATCGATAACATGTGGAGTGCCCTCCTAAAAAAATTTCTAAATATCTTCAATGTACAGAATTGGACCTGTTACAGTTTTATTATAAGTATAGATATTCAATCTAGGCTCAAAATCCATTAGACCAATTCTATTTTCTCAAAACATGTCTTATAACATTGAGGCAAGATTTCTAATTATGTGTTCAGGGAAACAAACGGTATTAGCTATGGCTCGATTGACATTTCGAGGAAATGGTTAACAAAGCGGATCTTTCTATTGAGTGAGTCACGTTTATTGAAGGCCGTTGGGGGCCTGATGGTATCTGAGCAATTACATAAATTGCATCATAGATTGGTATTTTTAATATTACTGATTTGCCGGTCAACTGTCCTTCAACTGTATTGCTGAACCGTATTTTTATACCTTCTGTTTGTAATTTATATTTAAGTTTTTTATGTGTACTGCTGGTGTTTCACTAAATAAATTAAAATTGAATTGAGTTTATTGGATATGTTCCCCTTTCTTTACCTTTTATATAAAAAAGCCTTTTATACAAAGTTACCGTTGCCTTTTTGCATGCATCATGTAAACAAATCGCGAAAATATACCAAAATGCAGTAATAATTCGTTTTGGATAGATATCCAAAACAAATATTACTACCGCGTATCTTGCTATCCTTCGTGCTTCAATTCTCACTTTTTTGATCCTTTTTTTCCATCTGATTTTAAGATAATAGGCCGTAGGTTCCACCCCACTCGCGAACCCCTCCATCATCTTCGGAGCATGATCCATAGTTCCTCCGGGACTCTTCATATTTTCCGCCTCTCGGCTCGGCCCACTGTGCAATAAGCAATTATATTTCTTTAAAAATCCCCACTGATACCGTCCTGCACACGAGCCGCCGCCGTCTAAAAGATGTCTCTTCATTTTACACCAAAAATAAAATCTTTATCCAGGATTAGGGCGGTCCGCCCTATAATTTATCTCACTAATGGTTTTAGAGCTGACATCTGCCCTTTCGGGGTCTCGGCGCACTTTATTTTCTTAAAATGCATTTTCCCGCTTGTTTATAGCTTGGCTTCTGAATTACTTTTAAAGGAAATTGAGGAAGTCAGTTTAAAATTTAAAATGCTTTGTATCCGGTGTGTCTGTTGCTCTACCAGATCGTGGTTCGCAGTTTTTATTAAAAACTTTTGATTATAGAGACTTATATTTTTTTGCAGTCTTGACGAAATCGACTGGGTTAAAGAGAAAGTTAAAGAAACCTTCCTTTGCCCTGCAGTGGGACTATGCAAATTAGCGTTATAGTTGTGTGTTAAAGTAGTATGATTTTTTCTGAAATGTTTTAAACTATTTTTCTTGTTTATTTGTTAATTCTAACTAATATTAAACATGCGAAATTGTATTTGTTTGTTTGTCCTTCCTTCACGCCCTAACTAAGCAACCAATCGACCTGATTTTGGACTGTTTATTGATTGCAACATAGGCTACTTTTTATCCTGGTAAAACATCAAATTTCCATGGGAGATTAACAGCATAAACGGCTTACGAATTTAACACGGGTGAAACCGCGGGGAATAGCTAGTTCTACATAAACTGTACCGGGTAAGGGCAGAAGTGACGACATTAGAATAAGATCACTATTAGATTCGACTGAGGCTCGTCATAATTTGCTATAAGTGGAATATTAGGTGGATTATCCTTGGCCGCGGCGCCGAGATAAACGGATCATCGACGACAATGCTCGTGCTGACGTCGGCGAGGGACCTAGGAGCTTCTAGACCGAGGTGAGGATGCTGGGACCAGTTTAATTTTATCCCGTGGGTATTCGGGATTCTAATATTTTAGTTTGATTAGTTTAGGTTCTCTTTTGCTATATAATAGGTATCGTTTGTCTCCGTTTTATTTATGTTTATTTAATCTACTACAGACTGAGATCACCCATTGTTGTAGACAGACGTCCTCTGACCTCCTGTGCCTCGCTCAACCTTCTGATTCAATAATTGAAATACTGAAATGGGAAAACCAGTTAACCAATAGTTCCCGATTTGCAACTCAATTGATAAAATTTATAAGAATTTTATGAAAGGAAAAAAACAGAAATAAAGCAAAAATCTGCTAGTATGTGATGGTTTAAAACAATCCAGTGTCCAAGAGATACAGGGTCCAATGTGCGCGAAAATGTGACAATCCGCGTCGGCGAGTCTTTATCTTCGCCCATAAAGTTTTATGGCAACACCAACAGGGTTACCAACACCTCATCTCGAAGCTAAGGTCCTTTGGGACGTCTCTAGAACTAAAACTTTAGATACCTACTTACTGAACACTGTAGAAATAATACGTAGTGATCAGTTTATCTGTTATCAAACATTAGGTAGTCAGTAAAACGGTCTGGCTTTTGATTTTGACTATCGTTGGTCAAAAGTGAACTCGCGTAGAAATACATATTTGTTATAGATTAAAAGTAAATAAAATAGATCTGCAATAACATCAGATTATCTTGTAACATTTTCCCAGATTGTCCTAAACCTACATAATTCACAAACAAAATGGATTTGCCACAAAAAGTTAAAAAAATGCTTCTCACTAATGTTCTCGCCGCAACGACAAACCAGGTAATTTCAACTAGGAGCATAATCCCAAGTTATTTTCTGCATTTAACAGTAAAACACCTGAACCAGTAAACGTTCTAATTGCCGAGTCAGCAAAAACTAGGGCTCGCTTCACGCTGGAAGCAGGACACGGTGACTGCCAGCGAGAGGGAAGTAACCTCCTAATGCTGATCATACAAATCTTTATATCATCAATTATCAATCTTAGTTAATCATTTCCACCATTAAGTACACGGCATACCACACATTATGGTTGGAAACAAAAGCCCACAAACGTGCAAGAGAAAGCGCAGTTTACCCAAAATCTGGCAAGAACTGCCTAAAAAACCTACAACGAAAAAGGTTTGATAAACACATTTATTATTGTTATTACTTATTATTATTACTCCGGCCAGGTGGGATGACCATCTGAGGAAGACTGTAGGCAGATGCTTGATGCAGCAAGCTGAATACGGTATGGTGCTCATTAGGGGAGGGCTATGTCTAGCAGTGCAACTATGATGATAGTCAGATGATAATGATTTATTATTCAGGCTAACCAGGGTCGACATCTCTCACATCGCTCTGTTATCTATGTGAATTCACCGGGAGTCAAGAAGAGAAATAATTATAATTAGCAAAAACTCGGAAGGATTAGGATGGACTGACTAAACGGAATTTCGCCAAGAAAATTGGCAAACTTAGCAAGTAAACGGTGGGGTCGAGATTGACTGGAGTCCCAGGGTAGGTCACGGTAGCTATATCATAAGAATAGGTAAGTACAGGCGAAGACAGAATTGACGAACAATGTTAACATATAGAGGAAAAATTGCTACTGTAGCATTAGTATTTACCTTAGTAGGTGCATTCTCTCAGAAGCGAACCTCAAAACGAGGATATAGAATTTTAATGGTGAGAAACTTTGTTGCTTTACGGATCAGAGTGTGTAGAGACTATAATAAATAACTAACATCATAACAAAAGTTATAAAGGTGTCTAGATTCCGTATAATATCAGTTATCTTGTATCAAGTCAAGTACCCTTATCACAAGCTCTGCTTAACTTAAGGCTAGATGATGTTGCGTGAATTATGCAGCAATATCATTATTATTTTCAGTGGTTTTGCATCTCTTTGCCCATTGACCAAGCCCATCGTCAGCTATCAAATAGAGCTGAGCAATCGCAATCACTAGGCCCAAAGCATACCAACCCAACCCTTTCCTTGTCTCCTATTCCATAACTCGCCATTTGTGACGAGGGATATTGTCTCGTGGAACTCAAACGGCAAATTGCCCATCGCGGCGCGGCGTCGGGACTCGACTCTTTTATTTCACGCCTGTGCTGCAATATTAAATTATTGTCTTCCAAACCGAAATAACGGTTATAATAAAATTTATATATGACTGGTTTTGATAGACGACATCAAAAGTCGCAGTGCACGCCAGGACGCGGTACAGGACAGAAACCTGACAGTTATTAAAAGTGGTAGAACTGGACGACTTATGTTATGGTTAAAGAGATTATACATTACTTATTATACATTCACTTGCAGAGAAATTTGTATTTTTCTTAGTACCTATTGTACTATTAAGAGTTATTTGTTCAACAAGTGTACAAAACGATTTTTTGTTGAGCGTGCTGATATTAAATCCCGAGCTAGCGATGAAGTCTAGAATAGAGTCACGAGCGTAGCGAGTGGCCAACCCTGCTCTGGGTTGTTCATCGGCTGCTCCATTTGCAATTTCCGAGTGGTTCCAAGTGGCATAAAAATGTTTCTTTTTTTTTGCAAACAGTATAATATTAAACAGGTTTCCTTGAAATACCGTCGCAAAAATAGTAAAAACCGGCGTGGGCCACGTTATAAATGGCCGGTAATTAGGTCACACACCGCTCGAGGACGCGGCACACCAAGTGGGCTTATACCTTTTACCATTCACAGAAGAATTATAAATTCGTAGATAACTCTTTATTACCAAACAAACACAAAATACAGTACAGAAGGAAATGTTCACAACAATGAATTACAAAGGGTGGCCTTATCGCTTTGAGCGATCTCTTCCAGGCAACCTTGGGATGGACTGGACATAAAATAAAATATAGACGGTGGCGTTTGAGTTATATAGAATTAAAAATAATAATAAATTATACCTACCCTACGTACTAGGTATATATCTCCTTCAAACTCTTTCATTTCCTTCTGAATTTTTTTAATCCCAGCAAGGTGACGATCCCCTTGGTGTCGGAGCGCGCCTGGCCCGTCCATAACGTGCTGCCTCTACGCTGCTGGTCGAACGACAACGCCGACCCCACGCGACCTCCAATTGTTTTACATATTTTCATGATATCTGATATTTGGTCTTAAAACATTAAGTATTTCATATTTTCTTTGTAAAATACAGTTGCAGAGCCAGATGTTTGTGGTCTGTAACGTTTATGTTGTTTTTGTACAAGATACAAAAACAAGTAAAAGATAAAGAAAACAAATACTCGCTCTCAGTGCGTCACAGCGGTGACTCGTGTTTTCCTCTGAGTTGAAAACGGGCGTTTTTTGCGGATATTATGCTTTAGCGCCGTGTCCTATTATTATGAACGCATCGCAAAAACTGCAACACCTCTTTATAACGTCATCACTGCTTCGCCTCGCTGGCAGAGATTAATGGAACTATTATTTTCTGGAAAACTCATTGCTAATTTTAAAAATAGCCGTCGCAACCTCCACGTCCCCCTCGGTCATGGGATTTCAATTACACATTACTTATACACAGCATTATTGAGGTGCAACGACAGCAATCGAGTCCCAATCAGCCCATACTCTGTTTCGAATGCCATAGGTGCACGTAGCACGGTAATGGATCACAGTGTGTATAGACCTTAATCCCACAGAGCACGTGTGAAGGGCACAAAGCTCCGTGCTGAAAGGAGCCAGCCCATTAGCAGCTGCGTCCTAGCGGCTCTGTCGTGGAGCTATGGGTAGCTCGGCTACATTTTTGTCGGCTCAGCGCGCTGGACAAATGTACCGGAAAGATAACCGTTACGGCTTCGAACCGCACTATATGTTATACACCCCGTACCGTAGGTACACTATGCCGGGATGTTATGGCAGACATTACGTTATGGCGCCGCACGGTCACTGAGCAAGCCTGTTTTTTGCGATAAAATACTGAATAGCTGGGTGGTTATAACAAAAATCTTTGAACTTAAATTCGGTTTATAAAATCCTTAAGTCTTTTCAGCTTAGTTTATACTTTGTTGTAGACTTATAAAGCCTACTGAATGAAGCCGAAGTGGAGAATATGTCATGTATGTCTAGATTACTTCTGATAAAATGTTCTTTATTCTAAGACAGTTTGTTAAAGACGTGTCGGACTAGTGCAGGCGCGGTCCCAGGGGGGCGTTACTGGGCTCGTGACCCTCCCGCAAAATCCTTATTGGTAATTATAGTAATTACGTTAAATTTACTGCAAAAAAATTTAAGATCTTAAATAACTTTTAATTACTTCTTTCGGTCTACTACATACCTAAATAAACATTAAAATCCGGATAAGTAGGGAGGCACTACATTAATAAAAAAATATTTCAAAATACTTCAAAAACCAAAAAGTCCAGTCAAACCATAGTAGAGCTTGGTTTGGTTGGACAGCGACTAAATAATGACAACAAACCGTACCAAAATTTCGCAATTTGATCCACTCGCCGATAGCATTTGTTCCATCTGGCTATGGTCCAGAGCTTGACCGCCGCTTAGGTTGCTATGGAAATACGCAAAAAAATCACTAAATAAAATATAAAACAAAAATCGAACAAAAAATGTCATGGGTCACTCCGCTCGCCCACAACATTTTTGTGTGCATCGTGTCCGGGTCTCATCACTAGTTTGAGGTTAATTTGTCAAACACTTAAAAAATCGAACGAAACCACAAAATTCTCGTGGCACTCTCTACTCATTGATAACAGTTAAACTTCTGACTGGCTATGGTCCGGGACGCGACCTTCATTTCAGGTGAGGCAGGTTCAGGTGGCTTGCTTACACATTTTGTTCTTCTAGCTTGGGCCCAGAGCTAGATCCCCGTTCTAAGCCACTTTACCAAACTCGAAAAAAAAATTACAAAAATCTAACAAAACAAAACAATCGCAGATAACTTTTTGGCCTGGCTGTGGTTTGGGGTTAAACCGTCGTTTGATGTCAATATGGAAAACTTTGCAAAAAATCTAACAGAACCACCTTTTTCTGTCCCTCCGATATGATTTCCCGTGTCACCTCCCCCAGAGCCTTGGGCAGCGGCCGCGCCTGGACCAGTGGCTAGTCCATACCTGGCGACGTACTTACCCTCGACTTACAATGTCGGAGTAACTTGGCAAAGCATAAAAAAGGTACAAAACTTTTTGTTTTAGAAAAAAGTGTGTTATAATAACTTGCTCATAATGCACTTACTACACACCAAATTTATGATAAACGTACGTACGTACTGCGTTCCTTCTATTTTAGGGCCAAAATAAAAAGCGTTTGACATCAAATGCATTTGCCCAGGAATATAATTGCATGATCAAACTAACAGCTGAAAAAATGGTTAATAGAGTCAGAATCAATAACTTTATTTCTTTAGGCTTACAAAATAAGCACTTAGACAAGTCAAATTTTATACTATAAATATATGTATATAATAATAAAGAAAACTTCTCAATAAATCGACGAACCTTATAAATTGTTTTAAAGGTAAATGTATAATTTAAAAACGTATAAATGTATAATTAAACCAACAAACAAAGGTAGAAACGACTCCAATCTTCAAACTAATTTGGATTTAATTCGCAGGTGCGCGCTCGTAAAGTACACGATCTAATTCTGAGTCTCTCTAGTTTTAGGCGCACACAGACGATCCAATTAATTGGATTTAAGCTATTTCTAAACTTGACGCTGACCAATACAACTATTTATATTTGGTAGGTTAAGGAAATAGCCAGCATATTAAATAGAATCGCCACTTGCATAATTTTGAGAATTAATGCCAGATTTTCATCATCAATTTTCACGACTGTGACTGTCTTCGAAATAATCGAGTGATCGAGTGAATGTTTTCTATATCTTGCAGCAGTGCGATGTGAATATTAAATCACAAACATTAACGATGAGAAATGGTTTTTAAATTATATAAATAGATTAAGCATCAGATACATTTTTAATTTTTTACTGCTCAACCGTGTGTTTAGTCTGCTAGAACTTTACTCTCTAGACTTTACTCTGCTAGAACTTTTCATCAATATCTGAATATTTTTGTTTATTTACTCGCGACGGATCCGATTCGTTCTGCAGATATATTTTACGGTCCTATTCGCTTGATTTATGTGGTATTTGTTCCAAACCGATTACTTTATTCAGTGGATCTTCAATATTAATAGATACTCAGGAAATGTTACTATTGCTGTTTGTCTTGACTCGTTGGTTCGATTTTAGAACCGAGATATTCCCGAATATAAATATAACTTCTAAATAAATAATGAACTGGAATGTAACAAGATCTATATTATCTTTAGAGACCTCACTCAGCTACTTTAAGAATATTCAAAGTCAGGGTCCTTTCAAGCTAGCAAAGTATCTTGTAAGTAGGTATTTGTACTCCAAAGCGCATCGCGAGCATAGAGGTCGCGGTGTAGGGGAGATGGGGGCACAGGTAGAGGGTCGGAGGCATGTGTGGCGGGAGGAAATAGGAGTCCGTTGGAGCAGAACGTCTTGGACGGGGATGTATTATACTCCCGTCCACCTTCAACGGAAACTCGAAAGGAATAAACGGAGCATTCATTTTAATATGTTTTGTGCTTGTTGATTTGAATAAAGGTTTGGTACGAAAATATGTTTTTATTATCGGATTTTAAGGGAAATGTTACTATTTTCTTGCTAGGGTGGAGTTTATGGGAAATTATGAGAATAAGATGATAGGATAACAAGTTAAAATAGACATCATTGTGATGAAAAAATTATTCCAGTATGTAGTGAAATATAGAAAAACAAAATTGCTACCGTTATAACAACACCTACCTACAAAACAAACGAAGTATTTACTTTTTATCCAAATACACGAAAGAATCATGCGCTGACATAATATACTCTGTTCCCAAAACAACTTCTCCAATAAGATAAGCAATATTTGAAAGCGAGTTAGTGAAGCGACGTAAAAACACTTGCGCCGTCCCGCGGGTCCAATAGTCATAGAGAACATTTACATGCAAGCAAACAACAGAACAAAGAACAAATGAACGGCGTCAACGGAACACAGGTACTAGTTTAACCGTTTGCTTGTAAACAGTCAAGGTGAAAAAACGGGTAAGAGATGCACTGCATGGCAATTGTTGAATGATGCCTTTCGCATCAGTGAATCAGGTTTGATTTGATCGTCATTGGGTTGAAATAAAAACAACTTGGTAGAAGTCTGAAATAATAACATAAAAATAAAAAGATTGCATTCATTTCTGATTCTAATTTTGATTTTAATTTTATTTTACCATGAATTTTATTGTAGTTTCTGATGTTATGGACAGACGTCTGAATAAACAAACTTTTTATTTTTATTGACTAAATTCAAAGTTTTTTTATACATACTTCATGTTATAGAAACTTTACATTATTTACCATTAAAAAAAATCGTAATATGCGAAGCAAGCTTACAAGGAAATAAAGGAAATCTAATCCTTTATGTGTTATTTATTAGATATAATTGCATCTGGCAAAGCAAATATATCAAAAAGTTTCAGCAGAAGGTGAACTTTAAAAGAATAAAACAATCGAATTCTAATTCGCATTAAAAATTGTGAGCACAAAAAGCAGGGGACGCGATAAAAAGGGAGCAAAAGCATACGCGCGGAGCGTTACTTGGGCTCAGTGCACCGCCGCGGGCCGCGCGCCGCGCCGCGGCACGCCCTTATTCTGGATGATACTACATTTTCAATTTCAAGATTTTACTCAAGGAAAGTTAATTTCAAAAGTATAAAACAGAACTTAGTTTCGAGCAGATTTAAAGATGTATAAAGGAGCAAACATGCTAATGTAAGATGCGACGCAACCGTGTCTACCTCTGGGAATGTTTTCGAAAGTTTGGTTGTGAATTTTCATTAAATTGATCGGATGTTCCTACATATTAATAAAACAACTCACATGAAACTTATTAATCTAAATTCTGCCGTTTCTTCTAACAATCGTATTCAAAGGGTGCAAATAAATCTACCAGCAATTCCAAAAATGCTAATTACAATATCGCTTTCAGAATAAGGTCCGGCCGGTTTTGTCCGGTCGACATTTATTGTTTTAATGGCGCTCCCCGCTCATATTTCTCTCTCTTTGTTAGTTTTTACTTATTACCACGTCGTTGCAGTGGTCGTATGAATAAATTCCATGGAATGTAGCTGCGGTGTTAGCGCCGCGATCATTTCGGATAAAATTTTCATTTCACTTTTGGCTGTAGATTTGCGGCCGTATCAGAATACGTTAGTTATAGCCGCGCGGAATCCGTGGGGTTGCTTTGGATTTCCAATAAGATACATTTTCAGAAACTTTCTAGAATGAAACTCAAGTGCTTTTCTTCCTTTTGACCTTACACGAGTGTAAATGATCCTCTGAAATTTCATAATTAAAACTAGGCTACGTTGCTTAAATAAATAGATAAAAATAGACCGCCAAATTATTTTGAAAAGTGTTTTACATAAAATTCTACCGTTGTGAAACATTTCGCGACCGTCCTTATTCGTCATTCGGATTCAAAGTGCAATACACTCATCTAGATAAGGTGTAAATTATGGATTATGCAAGTGGTTCAGGTATTCTGGTCGGTGTGTTGCGCTCTTGCAGTCGCCGCCGGTCGGCGCGGCGCGGCGCGTCGCAAGGCGATGCAATATTCATAATACGGGCTCGTCGGATCTGCATTTATGTTCATCTTCTAGTTTTCATGTGGATGTTGTTTCTGTTTTGGTCGACAGTCTACATTTTGCAATGCGATTTGTTATGGTACCGGAATACTTTTCTTTTATTCATGTCTTTTTCTTACTAGTATTTTGTTTAACTCCAGATATTTCTCTTGTTTACTAATGTTCTCTTGTTTACTTTTAATAGGGTGCTACAAAATAGAAAAACGGCTATATTTTATCCCGGCCTATACACACTAATATTGGCAATAACATTGCCTACTTTTTATCCCGGAAAAATGGGTGCTGCACAGCCGTGCTCAGGCTAGCCGTGCTAGCTATGTAAAATTTTATAAAGTTATAATATTTTGTCTCGTCGATCATGAAACGAATCTGGTATAGTTTTTGTCCGTGTCCTTTAAAATTGATATCATATAGAATAATTTCTAATCACATTTTCTTAAAAAGTTCGTTAATTTTATTTTCAGTTTCCTTAGATTGATTTTTATGTTTGTGTTCATAGATATCGCAAGATATATTTTTTATCTCTGGATTTTACCCATGTGTATCTCTCTCGGAGCGAGCTGAGCTGACAACACATGTGATCACTAGCCGTACGAGTAGGATACTGAATTGTTCTTGACAAGGTCCTGCCGCCCGTTCCCCTCGCGGCCCACGCGCCCCTTTACCCCATAACAGGTACTTTACGATCGCTATGTTGAGACAGCATACCCAGGGTCTCTTTGTCTGAATAAAAATTGCTATATCTACTTCCGTGGATATTTCGTAGCACTGCGTAGCACCATGCTACGACACACGCACTAAGGGTTCAAACCAGATTGAAAAACGTGTTGGGTTAGTGGCCGTTGTGACATTCTGGGGACGTCAAATTCACACTCAATATGATGTAACCAGACATTATGGCCTGTGATAGCATGACATGCATGCAGACAGGCTTTAGTAAGGCGGTTTCGATGGTGCCCATTCAGTACAGATGTAACAGGACCCTTAAAACCAGATTGTATAAAAGACAATGTTTGTGTTGTATGACTGTTATATTGGACACTGTACCGGCAGGTCCACTAGCCCTAGTGGTAGTATCTTGTCTTGTGCGAGTGCAGGCGACAAGATAGAGGGCTCTCGATGCGGCGCCGCGCCGCTACATAGACAAATATCTGCTTCGATCGCACAACTCAGCTGAGCCCAGTACACTTCCCAATAGATACAGTTCTTTGAGGCTTCGAGAAATCACAAACTAACTAGAATAGCACAAATAAGAACATTTAGATTTTTTAGGATTTGATGGAAATGGTTGCACCTGGATAATAATAATATGATCTTTACAATTATGTATATGTATACATAATAAATAGGTACCTATCTAGCTAGATCCAGAACTGGACACATAAAGAGGACATTTTTTTAAATAATATTTTTTTTAAATATGGCCTCCAAAGCTACAATACGTATTGGAGATCTCGATACGTTAGATTTATTTATTTAAAAGGCATCCTACGTGAAAATCACATTAATGCTTATTATTACACTACAGTATCTTAAGATCTATGTGTCACGTATGGGACGCGCCGCAGCGTGTACAAAATATTTTGATCCAACATGAATAGTTTGCGAACTGTTTCATATATGTATTTAGAAGTTCTGTGCCTTGTTTATGTCTACACTAGTGTTTCTTAGTATGTAGGTTTGTGTAGTTTAGTTTGTTTCATGTATCTAAAATGTCCTGTACGTAAAGTTCAATCTCGTTTCGTTCTTCGGCTATTTGAACTTTAAAGGCTAAAAAAATACAAAATATTATCAAATTATTTGTTCTTTCGCAGAGAAAAAATCTTATGTTATCTACCTATGAATAAAACAGTTTTATAGTATAGTTTTATCACGTTATCAAACATCCGCTAGGTTCACAGGTTCAATTACCCGATCATTCGTTTACATAATCGGATGAAATCCATTGTAATAACAATGTGTGTAGTTTGCATCAATATATTGTCTATTTTAGTTTAGCAAAACTGTAATAGCAAATTACACTAGGTGCTTTGTTTATCGACATATCATATTCATTTCATGGGTAATAAGCACAACGTTGTTTGCATGTTTCAATCTTTTTGTTATTATTTATGTATATAGGAAATAAAATAGTACTAGCATTATCATATAAACTATACATATGTATATACGTATAACGCTACAAAAATATCAGGCCCACGTAGTCCACGGAGTATTATTTCAATCTAATCAGGATTCTGTAAGTTTTTGGTGCAAGTTAAAAACCGGCGACATTGTTTCATTCACTTTTTTTTCATAAAGTAAATTCAAAATGAAACAAATGTCATTTTATAAAAAAATATTATATTACCTGAAAACTGTTATTATATTATTTTTGTCAGAATATAAGCGTTATGTCCGTTTTCGGTTTTTAATTAATTTCAAATGAACGGACGGGTAAAGAACACCCACACCTAGCTCTCGGACGCACAATCAGTTAATTAATACAGAGTAGGTAGGTGCCTCCTTAGGTGCTCTCCTAATGTTTATTTAGGTACGTGGCACCTACACCCACAGTTGAAATAATTGAGGTAAGCTTGTAGGGAGATTAATATATTATATTATAACCCTTCGAAAATATTTCAAAAAAGAGTAGTATACGAGATTGTTTAAAAAATTCTCAGAAATTGCCTATTTCTGGTGGGTACATGCTTTCGGTTGTTTCCACATATAATATAACAAGTCATGCAGAAGCGAATTCAAGATATTTTTGTAACAAAAATAGACAAAACAATACAATGTTCTCCTACTCCTGAAAATTTGAGTAACACCAGAAACCTTCCTGAATGGTCCTCCCACTCGTCAGGTCCCACATTGTTGGACAATCTCATTGCGTACCGAATTCTCCGAATTCATCCAAATTATCTCCTACGTAAATACATACCAAAATTAAATATCTACTACATACATGGAAACAGAATCACATTTTTTTTGTTTTATCAAAGGTAATTTGAAATTTCCTTCGTATTCTAATATTTTTGTAATAGATTTCCGCAAAGTAACTCCTCAATCTATTATTTAACTCTATCTAAATATTAATATATATATAAATATACGGTATCAAGAGATCAAGGTAAAATAAGAAAACCGCATTCTGTTGGCATCAGTACAAAATTACGAAGCAAGCGTGTCGGCGATGAGTCCGCGGCGCGGCGCCGGGCGGCGGCGGCGGCGACGCGACGCAAGAAAGGCACCGATCGTATGAGCCCTCTCCGCTCCGCCGCCACCGCAAGCGCGGGGCCGCGACGCTAATTAATTAATTTCATGAAACAAAGTTCCTTTACGCGAGTTAGGCCGCAATGGTGCGGAAAACTGGCTGGAGTGTTTGAAGCCTAATTAAGTTTGGACAGAGCTATAAATATGAAAGAAAATAACTTCAAAGTTCTTCGAAGCTGGAATTAGTGTCCGCAGAGGTTGTTTTTCAGAGACAGAGACATTTTTGTGTTAAAGTTTTCGGTTTTCCTTTCCGCTGTTAGTCTGTGTTCTGTGTGATTGCGTCCTCGGCTAGCGATCAGCCCCCAATCGGCGCTCGCAGCTTTAAATATGTAAATGAAAGCCCGGCTTGGCCGAGCCATACAGAAATAAAGAATAAAAAAACATCAACGCCCGACGAAAAGTTATGAAATAATTAATAAGCGCTTTATTTATTCTTTTTCAACGTCCGCTATCTCTTATAACTGAGTTTTTCAACGTGTCCCTTGTTTATTAATCAAAGTCGAAGTGTTTTAATATACAATCCGTTACTTTGGTATGAAGTTGACGTGAATTTGAAGTAAAATCTGAACGAATTCATCACGAGTCTATGCTATCTCTGAGCCCTAAAATATGAATAAAAAAGAATTCACTTTATAACAAATTTAAAACAATACACCTACAAACTAGCTCCCATAAAATCCAACGCAATACTAACAACAAATCATGCAATTCTGTTTGTGGTCAACATATCCAATGGGACCATAAGATGCCATTTGTCACTCTAAGTCCGCTCTCCCCAGCAGCGCTAGACAAATAGCTCGGGCGCATCGGCCCGCGCGCTGCGCCCCGCGCCGGGTTAACTAATAAATATGCAAACTTTCCGCATCACCAGACGAATCCCTATCCTATGGCGATGTCACAAATTGGACGCAGGTGCGCTTTATATGTATTTTAGGGTAATACCCATTGCTTTTACGAGTATGTGAACCAACTTCTGCTTGATAACGGTAAACTTACGCGATATTAATGTTCGGCTTCTGAAATTCATTTAATTCTACCTTCCACATGGCGATTCTGCCGGTACAATATCATGTTAGTGAAAAGTAAAGCAAATCATGTCATGAATGTCATGTTCATCTCAAGTTTAAGAACACAGGAGTCAACTTAGGAGTTACTTTTGTAATGTATTGGATTTTCCAGTCCTTCATAAGCTGCGGCAGTTCGTTATCTACGTTACAATTAGGCGGGCGGCATACCCGTTTCCCATTTTGTTGTCATAAAAAGTTGTAAATATATTTCCTCTGGTACCATTTACTCCTTCTGAAACTCACACACATAAGGTACACGTTAATTATTCCGCTATTAACACCCACCAGGTGCAGCAGTTCTTCAGTCTGTGTCTGAACGGGCGGGCCGGAAGTTATTACCAACGGAGCCGGTGAAGGCTTCCGGTACCGTGACGTCACTTGATATAAGATGAGTGAGCTTAATTTGAGGGGTGTGCGAGATACTTGAGACGGACTTCAGGTTGAACAAAACTAGATGCATAGCATAAGTAAAACAATACCTATGTAAAGTATGTGATGAAACTTTTTCAAAAGTAATAAGGATAAGTAGTATTGTGGTAATTAAACACTTAGCCGTGATTATTGTCACAGAAGACGGTAGATCTTCCTACCTGCCAATGAAACTTAAAACAATTTTACGATAAATAGCCAATAAAATATTAATGAGCGTTTTGTGTTATACAATTTCTAGCATTTTTTTCATAAAATATTTTTTTAGGGTTCCGTACCTGAAGGTTGACAACGAGACCCAATTACTAAGCATCCGCTGTCTGTCTGTCTGTGCGTGCTGATAGTGGGATGTACCTCATGAACCGTATAAGAAGACAGTGGAAATTTTCAGAGTTCAGAGTGTATTTATCTTGCCACTATAACAACAAATAAATAAATTAAATCAAGGAAGGCAACTTTCATACCATATTGAGAAACGATCACTGAAATTAAGCAAAGTTGGGCGCGGTAAGCACTTAGATGTGTGACCGCGTCATTTTGGCGTTAATATCACGAATTCTGGTTTCAGGGTTTCTCTTGTTTATTTGCGAGTATAGTAAAAGTATATAAAGTATATTGTAAAATTTAGCTTTTTGAAATTTTATATAATTATTTTGCTTATTGATTTACTGAAATTACTATGTTTATGACTACTCTATCTATTGTATTAGGTCTTACCTAATAATAGATGGAATGTTGTGAATAAATACAAAATACAAGTATGGAACGGAACCCTTCGTGTGCGAATTAAGTCGCACTTGCCCGGTTTATTTTTCATGAAATATCGAATCAGTAAAATTTTCAAGCGTTCAATAAATAAATGATATAAATAATAAATAAATCTCATATTGTTAGTTCTGGGAACACTACCATTTTGGTAAAAGAAGTTTCCAGAACGCGATAAAACGTAAATATGTACATTTGAACTGCTTCCTGCTAAGCGTACTATGCGTAGCATCTAGAAAATATTGGGTGTACTTTGATCTGCCTTTTCTTTTGTTTGTGTGTCCTTTGTCATCCATGTGTTGTGTTAACAAATCGCGTATTAGAAGACTGTTATCGGGAATTCCGATCCGTGCACTCTGTCAAAGACAAAATTGATAAGCACTCATGAACATTCCAATTTGTTAGAACTAGTCTGAAGAGGGATTATCATCGGATGTCCAGCGCGCACTCGCTCGAGTACATCGGATGTCCAGCGCGCACTCGGTCGAGTACAATCGACACAATGCGACCCCCTCGTCCCTAGGTAGGTACACATCCGTACACTGGCTCCGATCCTTTGTCCGCGCAAATAAAGAACAACTATTTAATTATTATGAGTCCTTTTGAAGCCTTTCTACAGAAGCGCAATCAAATTGTTGGAGCAAATCGTAATTGTATCAGCAGGGGAATTAAAGTTCTGTTTGTTTTCTGCTACGGAACGAATTTTGTTTTGGAAAGTTTCGGCAGTGTTAAGT
This sequence comes from Eupithecia insigniata, assembly GCA_947859395.1. NCBI lineage: Eukaryota > Metazoa > Arthropoda > Insecta > Lepidoptera > Geometridae > Eupithecia > Eupithecia insigniata. Next base: position 16,838,631 of record OX401996.1, on the reverse strand, counting down.
ATTTAGTTTTTTTTTTTTAATTTTAACGGATTGACGATTCTTAAGTTTTAGGTACCTCTAGGTATTGTTACTCGATATTTTATCACACAAATATAATAAAAGCGAAAATTTTTATGTTTCAGATGTTTGCTCACATAACGCCAAAACTACTGGAGTAATCAGGCCGAAACCTGGCCTGCACAGATGTAGTACTAGGCCTGGATTAACAAATAAATATATTAAATAAATAATGTTAGACAATCCACACAGCACAATCTAGCTCGAAGCTAACCAGAGCTTTGGTTATAGGTACCTACAGCTTACAGATATACATAATACAATAGATACATAGATATTTTTATGCATATAAAATGCCCAGAACACCCGGTACAAATGTTTGCAGATCGTACAAACATTTGTCCCAAGGTGAAAATCGAACTCGCAACCTCCAGCGTCGCAGGCGGACCTCTGATCGCCACATCACATCGGTCGTCGATAAATAGGCTACTTTTATGCCGAAAAAAACCGTGCGAAACCGCAGGCAGAAGCTATTCAGATAAAAACACTACAATATTACCCAATAACATGGTGAGTGGAGCTCAGCATCAGAACAAACACTCTGCAGTCAATAATAAATATGGCCTGATCAGATAGATAAAATACTTTTTAATAGTAAACAAACAAGGAAACCTTCTCATTTAATCACAACGTTTATTCCCTCCTCTTTCACTCCGCTAGTTCTAGGATGACCTTATTGTTTGGATTCCCTCGCTGCCCTAGAAAGTAAAACCATCTATTCCCCTATTTATTTGCACCTGCTTTCGTCCCGAGTTTAAAATGGGACGTTCGCATTCGGAATGGGATTGTTCTTCGGAGATACACCGCCCGGTAAATATGCAGGAGTTTTCTTCGGCTTTTATTGCTATGATTTTTGGAGAGGCGACACAAAATAATTTAATGGAATTTAAAAATACAATACAATATAAAGTAGCCGAGAGGGAGATGATCAAAGTACAGAAATGAAACAGATTAATTTATTTTTCTAGTAGAGATAATATAGTTTTCACGTATGGTACGAGTATTAAGTAAATGGTATTTTATAAACGAAATGTGCCAAAATACGGTTTTGTACAAATATATCTTTCTAACGAGATGTTCTCATCAACCTAAAAACCTAATTGAAAGGCTTCACCGTGATTACTTATCGGCAAAACCGAATTCCCAAATCGAATCACAAAAAAGTCTATTAGTCAGGCCACAAAATACCAGAACCTTTACTATATTTACCTACGTTGGTGTACATAAAGAATTTCTGCAAAAAAAAGTAAACCGTCACCGAGCCTGATATTGTTAATATAAAGTAAGGTTTGAGGCGGGTGTTGATTTAATTAAAAGCGAGCGTCGCGTCGATGGCGCCGATTTATTGGGACCGCACCGGGGCGGCGGCCGAGACTTTTATCTGGGGCTGCATTGTTTAGGGCTGCTGCGGAGCCTAATATTTCACTAGCGGAGAGTTTTCACGACGAGGGTTAATTCTATGTAATACAGTGTCATCTGCGATTCGTTTGGTCAGTAGTTTAATTTCGATGAACATTATATTTTGTTTATTTTATGCCCTACACGTAAACTTAAAACACATTATTATCGTTAACGTGTTACATGCAACGTAGATAAACTTCCTCGGGCAAAAGAAGGTGGCCACGTGGCCAGTACTCCCATTATGGTTTTGTTCAAAACACCAAAGCTGGTAATAAAAGCCAATAAACTCTGTAAATGCCGAATGATCTCCGACGTTACCAACGTCTGTGTCGCCCGGATAGTACTACCCCGGAACCACTCACGCGCAACCGTCCCCGGCTCCATCCAACATTATTTCCTTTTTTATCAGCGGACAGGAGTTTGAGTTGTATTCGTTGTCGGGGGTCCATTGTGCGCGGGAAACGGCTCGTGAACTGATACGTTTGTCCCGATTTGACGGACACGCCGCTGTTTTATTATTAGCTTTGTTTCTCATAACAATAGACGTTTTATTGAAATTCTGTATCATTTTTCAACTGTTCTGTGACAGTATTCTTGTTTTTTATTTCAGTCCGGCGAATAAAACACTGCTAGCTCTAGAGACTGAGTTACAATCTTGTTGCTTTATCGTTTTCTAAGAAGCAGCACCTTCTCGAATTCAGGATTCCATTAACTTTAATTCAATTTCCGAGAAGGAATTCTTAAGGAAGTCCTAAAGATCGATCTCCGCAATCCCTAAGCAGTAAAGTGTTGGCCGTTTGCATCCATGAGACAATATTAAAATGTATTATGCAGCGTGCAGTCACAGTGCACTGCAGTGACTGCCAGCAAATAATTAAACCAGCATGGCGACTGCGACGCAGAGTTTAACAGCAGGAATGACGCTACTAACGCCGACAAAGTTCCACTCAGCCGTGGTGTTAAAGCGTTTTGGTTAGCTTTGACTTGTCGAGGATCTTTTTTGTTTCCGATCGAATTGGAGCGAGACTCTGAACGGGTTTAACTGAAAGTCTGAAACTAGACTAAGTTTGCTTTTATACGAGGAAACGAAATCCTGTGCGATCAACACTACCTATGTATGCGAATGTGTGAAAAGTAACGAAATCTGAGATAACGACAAAAACGCACCCACACCCTCTTCTGTTTCTATAGACCAATATTAATCCGAAACTTGAAGAAATGAAGGTTCATTTTCGTATGAGAGTGTCCTAAAGTTCCACAGAGCGTCTGAAATCCCGGCTCAACATAATTCAGTGATTTCCATATCGCCGTGGGCTAATATGATAACTTATCAACTGGTCTCGTTATGAACGCGGCACGATCCCCCGGCTTAGACGCTACCTGCAGATAGATTGACTTTATAATTATAAAAGTTTCAGTTTAATTTATGAAATCACTTTATATTTAATTTAAACTTACATACTTACAGTTTTTCGTGATAGGATCTTAATTTGCGTGGGTGGACTAGACGTACATTTATTTTGGTCACATGGACAAAAATACGTGAGTCTCTCAATTTCATCGATTCTATTCGGACAACATATGGAGTGTCGGATCTTGGTCACATTTCTAGAGCTAAATCCAAACGTGGTTTCCAATAACAAAATCTGCATCGAACCGTCTAACATAGTAGATACCCTGGCTTGTGTTCTGTATCGATACATACATAGCTCGACTAAAATTGGAGCATCGAGTATGCAAGACCCACTGGCGGCTGACTGCTGGAATTATTGATGCTGATTGGACAAGAGAGGTAAGGTTTTCTTTATAGTCAGGAAAGTCTACATAATGACTAGAAAAGAAACAGCATTATCAAATATTTGAAGCGGGAACTAGAGTGGATTGTATTGTATTCACATTTTAACCGACGAAAAAAAAGGAGGATGTTCGATGTTCAGCTATATGTCTGTTTTTTTATGTAAATTCGTCGATATCTCCGTCAGTGATGGACCGATTTAGAGAATTATTGCGTTATTTTATGGAGAATAATCACGAAATGGTCAGAATCAGAATCAATAACTTTATTTCTTTAGGCTTACAAAATAAGCACTAAGTCAAATTTTATACTATAAACATAGTTATTATTATCAAATAAGAAATAAGGTGTTATTGATATTCTCTTCACCTATATTTTTTAGTCCACTTGTGGAAGAAGTGAAAAAGAAACCACTAGCACATTATAATATCACTTATGTGTCTAATATTGTACATGTTTATTTTGCCTATCTAAATCCAAATTTAATGGGATTTAGATACATGTCAATATTTCTATAAAGCTAAACAGAACATTGAATTTTTTACATAGGTAAGGTACACAGTGCGGAACGGAACGACATCTGGCCAAGCATTAACATCATTGATGTAATCGTCTCATAAATATTCCCGAGGGTATAAAGTCCCGTAAAACTTAAAACAGTGTCAATACTCAGGAATTTGAAGTTTGTTTTAGTTTTTTTTTTCAAAACAATCTACATAAATAGGTACTTTTATTCTTAAGAAATTATAATCAGCTCACGGCTTCACTTGCGCGGTAAGTACAACAAGGACGATAGCCAGTTTCAATTTATTATCTCCACCATCTTCCTTAATTCAAACTGCTTTTCGTAAACTTACCGTCCATACAGAGGCAAAAAGTACATTTGATTTTAAAATTTCTCTAAATGCTTTTAGGTCACAACCGATGCCCAATTACCTGGGACTTCAATGGGAAGCCATCATTTAAAATAACGTATGAGTCCAAATCCCGAATGGAATCTGAACATAATGCACATTTTAATTAATGGATAGTCGACTAATACGGGGATAATGCGAACGGAAGCAGAGTACTAACGAACTAGACGGCAGCACTCTAAAAATATGTACACCCACACAGAGCGTTTGCTTGGTTCATAGTTCGTAAGCTATACCCTTCTGGATATGACTCTGATTTTCGAACAAATGCCAGTGGATTTTAGGATTGTCTAATAACTGAGTGGTTTACTGAAAACACATTTAGAATTTTATAATTATATAAGAAACCAAAGACACAATTTGGTTCCACCACTTCCTCTTACCCTTTGGCACAAACTTTACCTAACTAGACATACTTACAACACTATTAGGAAACAGAAATACCTAGTGCGTATACAAAGTTTTACAACTTTTATGGTACTTATCAGTTACATTTTGAGAAACACTTATTTCGTTATTAAAAAACAACTTGAAACCATGTGTTGTGCTTTCTGGTTACGTTAGTAAATAAATTCCTTGGCTTTCTGATTTGGTTTTCAATCAGAAAGCCAAGGAAGGTATGTAAAAGTATCGAAAGAAACCCCTTTCATAAACAATTAATCTGTGTCCTAACCTATAAGCCTATCCCTATACAGTAACTATAAAAGCTGTTATAAAAATGAAAGTGATAAAAAAACTTTATGACATTTATCAACGATATTCCTTATCTACGGCTCTCAGTGGTCATTATTTAAAACAATATTAGTACTACACTTCCAGATCGAAGTGCGCGCGGGACTCATGGTATCATAAACTTTATAACGTGTTCGCAGAAATCCGTTTTAAACTACGAGTATATTTTATTTAAATATTTACATGCTTTTATTAAAAAATATCTGAAATGCCTTTGTTGTCTGCAAAGTATTTTTAATCACAGCAATAATATGAAACTCTTGTTATACTCGTACTAAATGTCACGAACACAAAGTTTCTATACGATAAAACTACAAATAAACAAAACTTCTCAAACTTAATCATCACAATGTTGTGAGGTTATAATTAGCAAAAATGTTCAAACAACGTATTAAATATTTCTTGGGTATTGAAATAGCAAAATTGTCTTCAATCTTACGATTTCAGCCGTATTCTTGTATTCTACACGTTTTATCAGCGTCAGCTATACCTCCATCTTTGTACACAATATCTTTCCATAAATCGCTCTACATGTATTTTAAGATAGAGATCGTCGACTCAAATCCCGTTCAGCTCAGCTATTTCGCAATATTATCCGAGAATCCTATTATAAAGAGCAAAATATCGCCACTCCTAAGCATGGCTTAATCTTCGCAGTAAACGCTTATCTCTCATTAGCCGATACGAGTCGTCGTTAACCAGTTATGGACTAATAAAATCTCTGATAAATTCTACACCCCTTCACCCTTTCCTTCACCCCTGGATTATCTGCGAGGGTTGTTGCGAAACACCAAGCATCTATCCTCGGCGAAGGGCATGTCCTGAGAATGCAGCTCTTGGAAATACAAACACGAAGTCGAAGTTAGTAAACAATCTAGCTGTTTTAAAAATAAAGGCTAAAGTCGAGGAAAGTCTGGGAAGATTCTTGTTACTACTTGATGGTACTCAACTACTCGGCGTACACTATCCTCTGCCTGCTTGGTCGTTCAAAATAAAAACAAGCAAAGATAACTTAAAACAGTCTGGCTAATTTCTAATCCTTATGACAAGGAGTTATGAACAAGAATACGTTTTATACTCGTACAAGGCTGATCGCTAACGGTTTATAGCAACTCCCTTCTTTTTAAGGGATAAAAATCAATTTAAATCTACATATTTTAGCCCTTATAAATTTTGGGAAATGTGGATAAACCAGAAACAGTGTTATGACACAAGCATCCTAATCTATAGTTAAGGCCATGACTGGCACAGGGCATGGGTGACACTGACAATGTACCGGCACTGGGCACATTGTTACAATCTGCCATTGAATACGGATCCCTCATAAACCCATAACCGGCTCACGTGGCCCATAAACTCCTTTATCGATGCCACAGACTGGGTCATAACCGCTGGTTTATGAAAATAATTGGCAACATAAATCTACTGAGCAGCAAAGGGCGAGCTAGACGGTGAACACGTGTTTACCACCGATCGAAGTGGTTTCTTATTTATCTTCTAAATCCTCACCTAACCATCACCTACATTCTAGATGGTGGTTAGATGAGGATTTAAGAATTGTAAGTGATATTCTTGACTAGAGTCTAGGTCCTAGAATCTAGTCAAGAATATCACTTACAATTAGTAGAAAGTAGGTCAAATCAAGTCTCTATTATAGATAACCCTTCTCGAGTGCGAAGAAAGCATCCATTGGCTCATCATAGTTTGTAGAGGTACATACACTTGTTTGCCATTACTGTTTCTAAGTCACGCTGCTTTTTCACCCCTTCTCTTCCAGCGTTAGGAATGAGGGGAAGCTCGAGATATTTTCAGGAAAAGCCACTAATATAGAACAAAGCAAGAACAAAGTAGTTAATTACCAACTCCACGACGCTACGCTACACCTTCAATGTAGTCAGTGAGCTGTCTACTCTATGAGCTGCACCAGCTGCCTGAACGAATTCAATTTTAGTTGAAACAGCGCCGTTCGGAAGGTATTCTGCATGATTTTATTTGCAAAGCTTTTGTAAACTAAGTAATGCGCTTCTTTGTAAGCGAGTGCCGAGTAGATGATGGGACTGGGACCGCCGCTGCCGCCGCGCCGCTCCGCTGTAAGTACGTATGAATATAAGTGGGCTTTTGGCTACGCTCTTATAAGCTGGTTTTCGAGTCAAATCCAAAGTCTATGAAAATATTTGAGGGCTTTCATATTCAATGTTCTCTGTTAGTTGTAAACACACTATGTATGTAACAAGTTTGAGTAGGTACAAAATAAATAAATATACAACAGTTGAATGTTTTTATAGCGAGCTTAATTTTCTGTATGATAAGTAAATATGTACGTATACCCACTAAAGCCGTACGCCAAAATTTATTTCCGCCTAGGTATTCCCATGCTCTAAATAGTTCTAAAGAAAAGTACAAATATTATAAGAAATTCAAACGGTACGTCATGCGTGCTGGCTCACACTCTATCTGTCAATTGTCTTAAAAAGAAACCTAAGAGATTAGAAGAAAACTGCTATAATAATTATATAGAACGATCGAACAGTCAATAAGAGATAATAAATATTCTTAATAATTTTAAAATCACTATCTGCAACAACATCCTTGCCAAATACAATTGATATATGTATGATAATGAAAGCTCTAGATCAGGGACAGATATTTGTAATTTTTTTTTAATTACTTTTATTCAAAATTTTTGCCTCAGAATGTAAATGACGCGTGTGTTGGTGTTTCTCAACCCACAGTAACCAGTAACGCGGAATGTACATAACTTGTCGAGTATAAATTATGTGCTCCTATGATCAAAAATTTACTTTTGAAGTTTGTCAAATGTAAATCAGTAGGCCCCGATTCTTTTCAATCCACCCGTTGCTTCTTGTTAATTGCGCAAGTAACCTACACCTTAATTCATTATTTTTAGTAGATGTCTATCGGAAGGTACTGTTCTTTTCCATCTATAAGGAAATCAGCGTTCATTACACCTGTGCAGAAGAAAGGGCCTTAGAACGTAGCTACGAATTATCATCCTATTTTAAAGTTTTCCATCATTCATTTTTAAGGTTTTGGAGCAAATCGTTTCTGCAACAAAAATCTTTTATGCAAAAATCACAACCTTGATCTCTTTCATTTCTCTACGTACCCTTAGAGCAAAACTCAATCGTACGTTTATTCTTTTCACAGAAGATTATTTAAGCTTATGTTTAGAGTTCCGTACCTAAAAAAGAAAAACGGAAATCTTATAGGATCACTTTGTTGTCCGTCTGTCCGTCTGCCAACCCTCTTTTCTTAGAAACACGTGGAGCTATCGAGTTGAACCCTCTTGGATCCGTGATATAATTTACTTCTAAGTCAACGCAATCAAAAGTAACAGCCGTATATGCCCAATTGTCTTTGAAATTTGAAATGGAATCAAACGCACAAAACCTATAATACTCCCCGTTGAAAGTAACTAATCTACATTGATGGATTCGTATTATTTTCTTCGAGCTGTACCTATGTGTTTCCCTAACCATAAACAATAGCGTTTGGGCGAGATGTCGACATCCATTGTCCCCCTCGCACCCGCAGGCCACGGGTCATATAAGGCCACTTGTTCTTATTGCCTCGCTCGGGGCGTGTGTGATGATAATAAATCCAAACACACAAAGGTTGCAGTATTCGACAAAAAACTACGCTCTTTTCGCCAAAAAGCATTTTCTCAAAAAAACGCAATTAGCAACGCAACGCCGCCGTTTTATTTAGCCTTTTTAGAGACGGAGCAAACGAGATACCTGTAAATTGCTTGTTCAAAAATAGCCTTGGCTATTTTTGAACAAACAAATTACTTTTTGTGGTGGCTGGTGGCTGGTGGCTGGTCAATGACAGCGTAAACCGCATGATATCTCACTTTCGCACTAAATATACCACAATTCAGTAATTGTCATTTCGCTTAGACCTAAAAAAACGAGTCATATAATTTTCTCGACTTTGTTGGTTTATCTAGGTTGAAATACTCGTAGATGAAAGAGTTTAACAATTGTAAAACTTTTGTTCAAACGAATTAAGACTATTTATGTGTCTTCTTACGTGTTATCAGTTTTATCTTCATTAACAGATTTGAGGAGTAACTCGTTTGCGACAACTTCAGTTTTAGAACGGTAAGTTTTCAGGGTTTCACTAAAAGAATACTGAGCCGTAATTGGTTAGATCTTGCGATTAAAGCGATACCAGTCACGCGAACTGGAATTTATGCTTTTATGATGTTGTAAAGCATTGGGCGGGCTTCAATTCGGACATCAAACGGAATTAATACCTACCTACAACATGGTAGAGGCAGAATATAAAAGAATGCCTTCTAGTTTTGGTTTAAAAATCACTTATTTCCTCAAAGAACATAACTACAGTAGAAAAATAAAACTATCACTTAATCTTGTAAATATCTATAATATTGAATTTAGGATTATTATAACACTTCATTTATTTTAAATCTCATTAAAATACATTTTTTACAATAGAAAATACAATAGGTAACATATAAAACTAATCTACAGTAAAAAATATATCAAAACGGTGGATCACCGGCCGCGAAGCTAGGCTCAAGCGGCCGGTGACTAGGGCTGCAGAGAGAGGAACTTCCTGACGATACGCGCCGAGTCCAGGAGTACCGCCTTTTGAATCTGACCCTTGATCCAACTTCCTAGCGAGAGTCTCATAAGATGTTGATCGAGGCTCTTCGCTATTACGCCATTAACTGAAACGACTATCGGAACGATGGTCGCTGAATCAACATCCCACATGCTGACAACTTCGTTAGCCAAGTCAAGATATTTACTGAGTTTATCTTTCTCAGCTTTAACGAGGTTAGCATCATGTGGTATGGTGACATCAGCGAGCACCGCCCTCCGTTCTAACCGATTTATCAGTACAATATCAGGCTTATTCGCGAGAATAGTCCTGTCTGTAATGATAGATCGGTCCCAATAGAGCGTGGCACGGCCGTTTTCGAGAACTGGTGCCGGTGTGTACTTATAATACGGAACTTCAGGACCGGTAAGGCCGTATCGGAGAGCAAGTTGCTGGTGTATAATTTTGGCTACTTGATTGTGTCTGTGCAAGTACTGAGAGTTAGCAAGGTGCGAACAACCCGAAAGTATATGACGGAGGGTCTCCCCAGGAAGATGACACGCTCGACAGATATCGATCGTGCCATCTTTCATAATATACTTCCGGTAGTTGTTTGTCTTTACCACCTCATCCATAATTGCACAGACAAAACCTTCGGTTTCCCCAAAGAGGTCACCGAAGCGTAGCCAATTTACTGAACTCGGGAGATCTACATCAGGTCCGGTAAGAACCTTGTAGAATCTCCCGTGTAGCTCTTTGCTCTCCCATATAGCCTTCCTATTCTGAATGCTCATCACCGTAGGTTTGCGCCAGTTCTCGTTAGCTAAGGAGAGAGGGGTAAGGTTCTTATCAACTGCAACCACATCGCGATGCATCTGGTATTCGGCTTGAAGGAAGTAATTTCTGAGATTGCATACCTCACGGTTGTGTAGGGTCTTGGCGTTTAAAAAGCCTCGACCACCACATTTCCGCGGGATATACAATCTCATAACCGAAGATCGGGGATGTCGCATGCGATGAGTGGTTAAAAGTTGACGAACCTTACAGTCCAAGGCGTCTAGTTCAGTCTGAGTCCATCTTAGTATGCCAAAAGTATAAGTGAGCAGTGGCATAACCCAGCCGTTGAAAGCGCGCACCTTGTTGCCACCTGACAAAAGGCTATTTAGCACTTTTGTAAGGCGACAAAAGAAACGTTCCTTCACCGACTGCTTCATGTCCCTGTCCACTATTATTATTATTATATAGATTCTATTATTATTTAATGTTATTATGACATGCATAATCAAATTTCTTTGACATATCATCATTTATGACTAATTATTTATATTTATCTTGGACATTCGTTAGCGGACTGATTACTACTACCCAAGGGTTATGCATTTTAGCACCCTATGTATGTATGTATGTATGTATGTAGCCGATTTCTTTGTTCAAACGTAGCGCTGAAACTATTACTTCGATTTCAACAAGTGAGGTATCGATTGATTCGTCTCATTACCCCGATGGTTATAGGCTATTATGGTGTCCGACAAAACTGAGGGTCTTAAGAGATAGCTGGGTCTAAATTACACCTGGAACACTTCGATAGCGCGATAAAATTTTGCAAGAGACGACATCTAGTTACAGTTCGAGTCTAATTTAGTTTGATGTGATGAGTGAAGGATGACACACCCGTTGCCATGGAGACCTCTTGTTTATTTGTTACCATGGCAACGGGTCATCTAGGGATGGGCAAATGAAAAAATGTATCGATATACATATATTGGAAAGATATATGTATGGTAAAAAAAAATATAGTTAAAAACTAAAACCCGACTACATAAAAGTCTTAAACAAGCGTTCACCTATTGTCCTTATCATTTTCTTTTGATACTTAGGTAGTCGGAGGCCTTTGTTACTAATTGTACCCTAGGTATATTGGGTGGGTGCCTCCGACTAACTATATTTGTTTTTTTGTATAATCTTTGTTTTCATAATTCTAAAATGATTAGTAATATTCTATTTTAATATTAACAATAAGACTAGACTACGGATTTAAGGTAATCTATTGCATTGGGTGCGCCCCTAAGAATAGTTGTACATTCCTATAAATAAATAAATCTACTTAATTTTATTAATTTTAAACTTGTACCATGAAAGGGTTATTTATGAATCTAATTTCCCGTGTGAGTCCCACATGACCCCTGGGCTGACAAAGTGTTAATGGCGACATGCGATGTCTTCCACCTTATCAAAATAGGGCTTTTAGGGCTTTAAGCCGCAGGGCTTTTTACGTAACCATTTTGTTTATTTTTTCTGAACCTTCAAGTTCTTACTGACTTCAGGTTTATTTTTTGAAAGTTTAACTGTGGTATAACCACAGATTAGGTAATGTTACTTAAGAAGCTACGTACGTAGCTAAAATAAGTTGCTATATAGTTAGACGAATGCCTTTACATCAACAAAAAATTGAAGTGAAGAGAATATCAATAACACCTTATTTCTTATTTGATAATAATAACTATGTTAATAGTATAAAATTTGACTTGTCTAAGTGCTTATTTTGTAAGCCTAAAGAAATAAAGTTATTGATTCTGATTCTGACATGATAGGCTTTTCTAGTTTAGAAGCTGCAACAGCAGTTTTTATTCGAAGTTCGTCTAGCTAGACGTATCTACTTTTTGTTTAGCTCGTGATTTAACTTTACTCGCTAGAAATCTTTAAAGGTTTTTGAGAACTCGACTGAATAAAGTGAATTATCTTTTTCAATAAGTTATGTTTCCATTTGCCGCGTTATTGGGGTATATGGGGCTAGAGGGGCATATGTGTCTAAGCCATTTCTGCAGAAATGCGACATAGTATGTACATTAACATTATTTTATGTGTATACTAATGGCTCACTGATAAATAGTGCCCAAGCTAAAGTTAGCTATTATTGCGAACTTTAATATTTACTGCTTTAGAATGGTTTGAATGTTTTTTACCCGGCTACCAACGGAGGAGGTTTATGAGGTTGGCTTGGCACCCTATGTATATGTAAACATATAGTATGTTCATACTAGGCCCAATTTTACAATCCCTAGTGTGAAAATACTGTATGTATACATTCATACATATGTAGCGGATTTTAAGGAGTACCGTTCAAACTACTGATTTCAACAAATGAGGTTCAGAATCAGATTCTTTATTATAACGCTGAAATATTAATATTACTAGCTAACCCGCCCGCTGCTACGCCCGCGTGGACTAAGAAGAATGTCAAGTACTAATCCTGCGCAGACGAAGTCGCGGGCACCAGCTAGTATCTTTACAAATTATAGCCTACGTGTTATTCTAATGTATAAGCTATAGAATTGTAAAATTTTATTAAAATCCATACAGTAGTTTTTGCGTGAAAGAGTAACAAACATCCATACAGTTTAATAAGGTTTACCTACTTACTATTCTAAAGCAATCAAAGCAAAAAAGTGGGAAAATAATATAGTGAATAAAAAAAACCTGATTGCGTAAATGTCTCAAATAAGCATTCACCGATTGTCCTTATCATTTTCTTTTGATACTTAGGTAGTCGGAGGCACCCACCCATTATATACCTAGGGTACAAGTTTAGGAACAAAGGCCTCCGGCGTAAGTATCAAAAGAAAGTGATAAGGACAATCGGTGAACGCTCGTTATACCAATTGGAGTTGATAATTGTTTGGCATTCCGATTCAAAATATTTTAAATAGATAAGTACCCAATAGATAAATACTGTTCGCTTTTCTCTTACTTCAGTGCAATATTGTGCATCTTAATTACGAAGGAAGTTTTAAAGTAGAGAATAAGTGCACATAACTGGAGCGCGGCGCGGCCCATGATTTAATGCTGGTTTCTTTCCTCTTTATCTTTCCAGGACATTGCCTCGCTGTCCCGCCTAATGATGGCTTACTCAATTAAAATGAAATGCGACTGCCTGCAGGTTTACTTGGCCAGTTGTAGGTAGTTGAATCGATAGATCAACTAAGATTTAAACCTGAGAGCCTTTTATGAGCTTTATTGTACTAGCTTCTGACCTACATAATTATATTTTTAAATAACAAAATTTATAAAATATGCTACCCTTTTACGCCAAGCTATTCTGTTAGGAAGAAAAAGAAGCAAATAAAGGAAAGTAACAAGGAGTGGGTATTTTGTTGAAGCCCTTCGGGCTATTTGATTTTAGTGAGAAATGATTATAAAAAGTTTATATTCTTTTAGCTCTCGCGTGTTGATGGCTATCTTGTTTCACTCTGTGTACTTAGTAACAGATAACAAACATCATAACCGTGCGCCTCGCGGCCCAGGCTGCCCGCCCTCCGTTTATTATAATGCAGGAATATTTCCGGAAAATTCAGTATATAAAAAAACCGTTAAAGCGGTCGCGGCTCCCCGCCCCGGCCTGTAATTAAACAAGACGGCTGAGAAATGTTCAAACACAACATTCCGGCGGGAACTCTGAATATTACATTAAAATCGGAGCCTAAGTAATGCACTCGCCCGACTCCGGACGACAACGTCCCAGAAGTATTTGCAGACGCAGGCGAATGGGACTTTGTCACGATGAAGTCGGTTCACAATGAAGCGACGGAGCTGCGGAAAAATGCAGGAAATTTCGCGAGTGAAGCGAATTAAAATAAATCGAACCAACGCGACGTTGAATTGTTGCCTCGGAGAGGTTGTAATTGCTTCGTTTCTTGCAGCAGACGCGGGCTCCATTATGGATGCCCCCTCTGGTGTCGCTCTGTGGCGCTTCTGGCGCTCTGCTGGCGAGGAGGCTTTATGTGATTTTTTAGAGTGTCGAGAATAATCAAATGACTTGTAAATTCATTCGGCTTGCTTCCACAGGTGGAAGTTAAGGTTACAGTAACGAAAATGGAAATTAAATTATTTTTCAATAGGCCGACCAAAAATATAACAAATTCACGTATATAGAATGTATATACCATACCCCAAGAATATTGTAACTGAACAAAAGAAATCATCACAATTTGAAATTGAGAAATCAAGATCTGGACCAGTATCTTTCTGTGCGATCAATCCATGGGAAGGAAACAATTGTTTGCGAAACCGCAGACGACGTACCGTAAAACAACTCACCGAGAAATCATATTTCTTAGAGATTCGATAGAGCTCTAAAGCCAAGTTCGTCTTTTACACAAAGTTTTTAAACAAAACCTCAAAATAGCGTAAGGTCCATTAGCTAGCCATTACTTATAGATATGAGTATGTCAAAAGTATGTTCACAATTTGTTATTTATTATCCAGGATACCGATGACTGCTTAGAAACGAGATTTGCTTTCTTAGAATTAAGTGCTGATTTAGAATTAAGTGATTTTAGATATCAGAGTATTATTCTGATGTTAAACATTTGACTTCTTTAATTCATCATGGAAATAGAAGTCATAGAAATTGTTGAATAATGTCCATGTTTCTAAAACCCAACTTTCACACCTTTAACTTACAACCACTCGAAATTTTCGGAAACTTATTATGTTGAGCCACTACTTTTTTAGTTACGACATCCCATTATAAATTCGAGAATAGTGTGTTGTCTTCGCTTCTTTGCGACAAACTTTTATCAATCTTCTATCTTCGATTCAAGCACCTCCAATGAACCACTCGACTGATTAGTTATTCCGAGATGCTCAGCTCCCTAGGAAACTTGCCATCTTGTTTATTTAGTTGTGATGTTTTGCAGCTACGAGTAGGAAATACTCCTTGATTTAATATTGCTTTTAGTTGAGATAGGTAATTAACATTTTTGTTACTTGGTAGAATAAAAATAAAATACGATAAGAAGTCAAGAATTTCGTGTCTATAGATACCTGTACCTAACACACTTCGAGGCTAGATGATGCTTTCTGAAAATTACTATTTACTAATTAAAAATTGTCGTCGATCAAATCGTCTTTACTTGGCTTTTTACAGGTCGTAGAGGTAGAAACTATTAATTATCATTTATTCCTTCTAAACATTAGTTAAAAGATTCGGAAAACCTATTTCTATTGTGAGTAGGTAACATGCAACATGCTTCGGCTTTCTGATATGTTTTGTACCTGCAGTGTAAACGGCGCAGCAGTCTCTCGGTCTAACATGAGTGCAGTGGTCGCAGAGTCGAGTTCCCGCGACGTAAACAAGGACTGTAACCCGACCCCAATGGCGACGCTATTTCAACAAGATACGTTTCAACCATCTTTAAGTTCACAGTAATTTTATTTTTTTACTTCTTCGTCATAAAAGAGTCAAATATAACAAGTTCGTAAAGGTGTCGGTTGCAAGTGAGTTTTTATTCGGTGCTAATGATGATGAGGTTAAGTGATAAGAAGTTATATAGCACACTGCTACAGCTGATGCAAGTCAACACAAGAGCGAGTATCTCTTCTACAAAAGAACTCTTCATAAAAACAAATGTGAATTCGCTTATGTGTATGGTAGGTTGGTACGCTACCATGACGGACACTTGAATTTACAATTTGTAAAGAACATTTCTCGAAACTTTTTTTGTATACCACAGAGGTAGCAAGCTGTCAAGCGTGCGGCCCACCTGATGGGAAGCATTATGGGAAGCTGTTTTAAATCGCCTTAGAAAATATTCAAAATGTTCAGTCTCATGGGCCTCATGCCTCATGAATACAACCCAAGCGAGAGAGAGCGAGGGAAGGCTAACGAACGAACGCGAACAAACCAGTATGGACGTCATGTTCAAAGCAAGCGAGCCCGAGGGCCCCATCATGCGCCTTCGGCCGAGCTTCGGCGGCTGTCGGTACAACAAAAAAAATTAAACAGTCGTACAGGTACGGTGTGTACGATCGGGCGAATGCTCATTCTGTTGCAACGGTTGCACGTCACGGACGTGTCGATCTTGCGCATACGTTGGTACTATTTGCAAAGGTACCTATATGATTGCGATAGGGACAGGTCTAATGACAAATTACTTAGGAGGAACAGAGCTCTATAGGCAAAAACCTACGCTGTAGGATGCGAAAAATCGTGAATAGTTAAGATACAAAGTAAAAAGAATTATGATTGTATTCTTCTATACCTATATATTTTTGGAGCTTTAGGGAAAATAAGAGATATTGAGCAAAAAATTTACATAGTCCCTAAAGCTCCCAAAATATAATTGAGTCGAAGGGAAAATATAATGGGTTCATAGATAATAGTTTACGATTGCGGCATATTACTTTTCCGTTAGTTTTAATCCATAGAGAATGCAAAAAAAAATCCGCAAAAAAAAAATCACGCGCTAAGAACACGCACACGAAACCTTCAACCCTTTGCCGTAATTCGTCGACTTTCACGGGGTTTCATGTGCGTTCGTTTAGTGTTGCTGCACAACAGCGAAATCGAGTCAACGTGCGGTACCGATCGACGAATCCCATCATGTTCGCTTGGTCTGTTGTACCCTTACCACCATTATGTTGTTGACTATCGCTGCCTTTAAAATGGTTTAAATGTCAAAATACGAGTACGTTAGTTATAACCTGTGTACCAAAAAATGGGACTGAAAATTGCGCATCTGTTCCGCTCAGATCGGATTCGAACTGAATAAGACATAATGGGAGATGACGTCATTCATCCCATTCTTTAAGCCCTCATGTTATAAAACAAGTCATCAGTAAAGTTAGTAGATCAGTAAAACCAGTAAATCCAGTAACCAACCAACCCGCAGCCCGACTAGCGAAAAGAAAAAGTCGCTAATTCTAAAAAAAAATACCGACTGAGACACATCACCCACCACCGTAGTAATCCCTAACTCGGTTACCTCCAACAAAGACAAATGACTTTCACAAAAGTTTCCATAACGAACAAAGTCCTGATATAATGAAAGCCTGCCCTACAACACAAATAGCCGAACATGCCCGAATTAGCTCGAATCAGCTCGGCAAACAGACGATCAGACGGAGTCAATAAGCCGTAATCCATATATTTGGATACCTTTACAAGGGAAGTCGGTTTCGGTACCTAGCTATTGCATCTATACAAATCTTTTACATAAATTTTCGTCTCCGCAGAACAAAATGTTACTTGAGCACATATTTTCAGTTCAAAGTAAATACAAAACTGAGGAGCTGTGTATTTTTAATTATGTACTAATTTAAAAAAACTTTTGTCATTTAATTTTATCGATTAGGTACTTAATAATAAAAAATTACTACATGTGTGGAGGTAAGCTATTTTCAATTAATGTAATTGGACCTGTCTGTATTATTCAAAATTAAATAAATTGAAATTTACTTTATTAGAAAATCGCATTGAATCGATCCGTGTCGGCTGAAATAGGTATTGGATTGAAGAAAAAAATTCCTTAAATATGTGACAATCGAACACAAGCGTAAGTAAGCTTGAACTTAGTATAAGTAGACACAGAAATAACATTACCGTGGTTTATGTGTACTAAATGGAAATACGAAAAAAGTGTTAGAGAGCTCGATAGACTTTAACTTCTATCTCGATTAGGTAACTACAAGTACAAAAAAGAATGAGACGAATACAATATTCCGTTTAAGGAAATAACATCAAAATCATTGGAAAAATAAAATGTTCCTGAAACTACCACCGCTACAACCGCTGTCAAACTACGAAAAATAGCCTTTCCGGTAGAGGCGCTGAAAGGTGCCAAAGGCACATCAAAGGTATAAACTAAGAGACGAGATTTTTTTTTTCGTCATCTCTAACTACTGCTCATCTTATACCAAGGAACTTGTAAAGTTTTCCATGTGAAAGCGGCCCAATCTTACTTGTATGTAAAAGTAGCGTCCCGCAAACACGCGTCCCATGGCGACCGGGGCGGCGGCGGTGCGGCTCACAACAAGCGCTCTGCCAACAACACACAAAAACAATCACAGGGGCTAATACTAACTAAACTATAACTTTACACTTCTGTTTGACTACCACTGTCTCTGTTTTGTTCGACAAGTTATCCGGGGGTATACTTGTAGGTAGGTGAATGTTGTCTTCGATCCCATTACATTGAGGGAATTATCCGAAAATCTTTATTGGTGTTTGCTATACTTTACTGTCCAAAATTGGCACTAAGTTTAGTAAAATTTTCTACACCTGAGGTTAAGACCAGCCTGTTTGTCCCATAGATCGTTTTTTGGCCGTAAGTTTTGTATATAATATTAGAATAAGTATTGTAGTATTTAAGGGGTGTGGATGTTCCATCATCAAAAAAAAATAGATCCCCCAAATCTTGCTGTCTGTGTCGCGCACTAAATTCTATAAGGCCAAAAACTAATAATTGCATGTGAATAATTAATTTCACATTAACTACTTATTCTCATGCGTCCTCTATCAGTTATTTATTTTGTTTTCTTGTCTATTAAAACTATTGCGATGAGGTGTAACGAACGATATATGATATAATTAAACCATGCGAAACGAATTTGTTATTTTAAATGAAGTTAGAGGATTGGCAGGAGTCGGTTCGCGCTTCGTGGGAATTATTAATTATTTATATATTTTGGATGCATAAAGGTGAGGGCACAACGGTCCTTGAAATTTACATAAACATTATTTGATTGTGATGTAAAACTAGAAACTGACTTCGAATCCTTTAGTTTTAAACAGTTTTTTTTATTTTTCATAAATACTCAGCGAATAAAAATGTTATGCAACCACCTCGAGATCATCCTCTATGCAACTGCGAAAGAATCATCCAAATCAGTCTATAAATGACGGAGAAATGGATGAACATACATAAAAAACATACACACAACCGAACATAGAACCTCCTCTTTTTTCGAAAGTCGGTTAAAAAAGATCTTGCAATCTAAAAAAGCGCACCAGTATCAGTCATTTTCAATCGTCATGTGGCCGATGCGTCGCGTCGCCACGCCACACGTTGTAGATCTCGTGAGACTAGTCTCATGAGTGAATACATTTGCGTAGGCTTTCGAGCCACGTCTTCTTGATTTTTTGTAGATCAGGGTTGCAAGTATTCTTATTACAAGAGATAAAAGTTAACGGCATCATTTGCACAGGGGTAGACCACACGTGCCCAAGTCCCTACTCAGACCGCGCTCGTCCACGTCCCTACTCAGTCTCCTAAAAAAACATCATAAAATAAAACATTATCAAGTTGGGCTTATTGTTGTTTATCTGTCATTTTACAGCTAAACTCGTAAACCTAAAGTTTATGGCAGTGTTATTCGGACTGAGTTATGATCCAGACTAGACGATGATTAATGTTAACCGACACGTTTTATTTTTACTATTGGCCAGACTTTGAGCCATAAATATCTGTCCAGCTCAGCGTTGACGGAATGGCCGGCGGCGGCGGCATCAGGTCGTATGACTAACAATGCCCATCGAATCTACGCGAAAATTGGGACAGAGTAGATTTTTTAAAATTAATAGTGATTGAGGCCGCTGTCCCTGTCTTCGAACCAGATGGTTCTGTTCCGAATTTGAAAAATTCGTAGTAATTGATTATATCTGACGGTTGATAGTAACTGCATTTGTGAGAGCAGCAGCCAACGTATTGTTCAATGCACAACGTATTGTAAATGTCTTGATGCTCTACTTTTTTATAGTATTTAGTTTTTTGTACGATACGGAACCTAAACAAATTTAAATTAGAATTTGCTTTGTGGCTGTAGGTACCTATCTAGCCAACTTATAAGATGTAAGAAAGCCTACTAAATACAGGCAGAGAAAACAATGACATGCAAGTTAGTGATATGTGCCCTGAGCCTAACTATCTGTAGGGCAAGCACAGTGAGTGTTGTGTAGTCTAGTCAAATATTTTTCATAATTTTTTCTCTATTAACCCTAGACAACAATCACCGTGCTTAGGCAACTGGTGGAACGGACTTTTTCAAAATAGTTATCGATATAGTTTTATGCAATGAAGGCTCAAGCCATGTTTTGTCTTGACTTCTGTGTTTTGTTTATATTGTGTTACAGGTTGTCTACAGCTCGCTATAGTATCATCTCAGTGTGTCGAGCCCGCAGTGCGTTCTGCAGCCCCGCGATATCTTCGGGACTTAACCCTTTAACTATGCATGCTTTAATCTCGGCTGCGTTTTACATTCCCATCTGGTTTCTTTGTTCCACGCGTTTGTTTCGGCGGCTCTGCTGCGGGATTGTTCTGTGATTCTTTCTCTGTTCAAACTGCGAATTGGGTTTGGGTCGATTGTTTTTGTGGTTTTGTTAGTAGAATAGGGGTTTTGACAAAAGGAATAAGTACCATTCGTACAACTACAAAAACTAGGAACGTGTTATAATCGTCGGCAAAATAAGGTAAATAATGCGATAACTAAACAGTTCAATTATATTATATTAATAAAGAAAATAACAATCAAATAATATAAAGAAATTAAACTAGTATTTACAATTAAAACAATTGAGCTAACTGCAGACTGTTGCAAACAATCTATAGATAGCTCAACTGGTCCATACCAGTCGGAAGCGTCTCCAAGACGCTGGCTGCATTGCTCCGCTGTATGGCAATGCTAATGCGCTGCGCCGGATATTATATTATATTAATTATATCAAATACTTTTTTAGAATTGTGGGGTCTAATAAATAATCCACAAATATACTCCCATCAAATTATCCTTCGCAGATTCATCATCATCAGCCTGTCCTAGTCCACCGCTGGACATAAGCAGAATCATCACTTGCTTCATTACCTACCTATGCAGTTCAACCGCATCGCGCGTGAAAGCGCGGCTCACCGGGAACACGAGAACAATGACACTTATACAAGACGAACCAGCGCTCGCGCGGCAGGAGCGGCCCGCGACTCCAACATTACATCGGCTGCCCTCATCCAATTCACACACGCGCATTAGCTTTGGCATTTGTCTTTGCTCGTTTGCTCATATTAATTGTTATTCGATTCTTTTATTCCATAAAGTTTACTTTTATAATAAAACGCATCGATGAGCATATCTCATATCTATCCTATCGTTTCCTTCTTCTTCACGCGGCGAGGAGCCACATGCCTACTCCCGAGGCCCCCAAAAACTGGTGACCCTACGACTTTGGACGCAACGGAGATTCCTCTCGACGAATTTTGCCCGAAGAATTGGACGAGTGGAGAACTAGGGAGTTCAAACAGTCACGCTCCTTCGCAATAATATTGGATCGCATGGGATGTCACGCAAGTTTTTGAATATTATTATTACTTTCGGTCATGTCGCAGGACACTCAGCCTAGTGCTTCTACTCCTAAATCTTCGTCAAATGTGACAGATGCCCTTCTAGAAATGTTGGGGAAAAACGTAGATAAGGTGCGAGTCAAAGTACCACCATTTTGGAGCGAAAAGCCCGCTATATGGTTCGCGCAAATAGAAGCACAGTTTGAGTTAGCTAGAATTACCACAGACGCTACTAAATATTACACCGTAGTCGGTAACCTTGATGCCCAGGTGATTGCAGAGTTAGATGACATAATCACAAACCCGCCCGCCACAGACAAATATGGTAAATTAAAAGCCGAGCTAATTAAGCGATTGTCAGCTTCACAGGAAAAGAAAGTGCGCCAGCTTCTGGTACACGAGGAGCTTGGTGACCGCAAGCCGTCGGCTTTCCTGCGGCACTTGCAGAGCCTAGCCGGTCCAGGGGTCCCAGAAGATTTCCTGCGCACGATCTGGACGAGCCGGCTGCCAACCAACCTGCAGACGATCGTGGCTTCGCAGGCCGATACATCCATGGAGGCGGTGGCATCTCTGGCTGACCGGGTAATGGAGATCGTTCCGGGGAATCCGGTAGCCCAGGTAGCCAGCACATCAGCGGCATCGTCGGACTGTTTTGAGGTAATGCGCAAAGAAATAGCTACTCTTACTCAGAAACTAGGCGAGTTGTCGAACCGAATGGACGGTGGTTCCCACAGCAGAGGCGGCTACAGAAGGAGGGGGAACGGTAACAATAATAGAAGATTTAACAGGTCTCGTTCCCGTAGCCGGTCCAGGTCTCGCCCCTTCAAGACTGAGAATGACAGTCCCATCTGCTGGTACCATTCTAAATATAGAGACAACGCTTTACATTGCGATCAACCGTGCAACTACACATCCAATAAGCAAGCGGAAAACTCCAGGGCCAGTCGCTAAGGATGGCGAGCGACTGCTGCAGTATTTCCAGCCGTCTATTTGTCACAGATCTCTACTCCAAGAAGCATTTTCTCGTAGATACTGGTTCGGATTTATGCGTCTATCCTCGCAGCTACCTCCGCGAGCGCCGTGCCAGAGTCAACTACGACCTTTCAGCAGCGAACAGTACTACCATATACACTTATGGCTACTTAGCCCTGAAACTGAACCTTGGACTGCGGAGAGACTTCAGCTGGAAGTTCATTGTCGCGGACGTGTCGAAGCCAATCATTGGGTATGATTTTCTTTCGTTTTACAACCTCATGGTCGACTGCCGCAACAGTATACTGGTTGATGGTGTTACCAACCTCTCGGTTCCTGCAGCAACAGCCACTTCAAGTAGTATACCCAGTGTCAAGGCCCTCTCAGGTTCATCAGAGTACCACGAGTTACTGAAGCAGTTTCCCGAGATAACACGACCAGCTGGCACTCATCGACAGGTACATCACTCAACAGTCCATTTTATTAACACCACGCCTGGACCACCTGCATTCTGTCGACCTCGTAGGCTCGCACCCGATCGCCTCAAGATTGCCAAAGCTGAGTTCGAGGCCATGCTCAAGGAAGGAACTGCTCGCTGTTCTAGTAGCCCATGGGCATCACCACTTCACCTAGTGCCCAAGAAAGACCAGACCTGGAGGCCTTGCGGTGATTACCGCGCATTAAACGCGCGCACTATTCCAGATAGATACCCAGTCCGACACATTCAAGATGTATCTCAATTGTTGAGCGGATGCACGATCTTCTTCGTCATTGACTTGGTGAAGGCTTATCAGCAGATTCCAGTCAACCCTGACGACGTGGAGAAGACTGCCATATCGACACCATTCGGCTTATTTGAATGTCCTTTCATGTGTTATGGTCTGCGCAATGCCGCGCAGACCTTTCAAAGGTTCATCGACGGACTCGTAAGGGGGTTAGATTTCTGTTTCCCATACATAGATGACGTACTCATTGCTTCCCGGAACAAAACAGAACACCAAGAGCATCTTCGCATCCTGTTTTCCCGCTTGAACGAGAACGGCGTAGTCATCAACGTACAGAAATGTACTTTTGGTCAACCTCAGGTAAAATTTATTGGATATTCAGTCTCCGGAGAAGGTTTGAAACCACTTGAGGATAAGGTAGAGGCCATACAAAACTTTCCTCCACCTCAGACAGTCAAAGGACTCAGAAGATTTTTAGGAATGCTGAATTTCTACCGACGCTTCCTGAAGAATGCAGCTGAGTTACAAGCGCCACTCAATGATCTCTTGGTTGGAAACGACAAGAAAGGTTCGAAACCCGTTTCCTGGACTCCTAAGCTCCTAGATGTTTACAAGCGTTGTAAGGAAAGCCTCTCAGATGCAGTCATGCTTGTCCACCCAGTCTCAGGAGCGAAACTGGCACTAGTTACAGACGCATCGAATGTCTCCCTAGGAGCCGTGCTTCAGCAGCGAGTCGGAAATGCTTGGCAACCTTTAGCTTTTTTCTCGAAGAAAATGAGTCTCACACAGCAACGATATAATGCCTACGATCGTGAGCTTCTCGCCCTGTACGAGTCAGTAAAGCATTTCAGACATATGGTAGAAGGTCGTCACTTCACAATATTTACGGACCACAAACCACTTATATTTGCATTTCAGCAGAAAGACCAGAAAGGTTCCCCTCGACAAATTAACCAACTATATTTTGTTTCGCAGTTCACGACAAACGTAGAGCATATCTCCGGTCAAGAAAATGTTGTTGCCGATACGTTGTCTCGGATAGAAGCTGTCAGCACGCCGGTGGACATCAAAGATCTCGCATTTTCTCAGAGAGACGATCCTGAGCTACAGTATCTTCTGAAGGGTAACTCTTCCCTGCAGCTTGAGAAGGTAGTACTTTTTGATGTACCTATTTATTGCGACGTGTCGATGCAGAAACCTCGTCCCTTTGTAGCAGCTGCCCACAGAAGACAGATCTTCGAGACACTACACAGCCTGAGCCATCCAGGAGCCAAAACTTCCATGAGATTGGTTAGTGAACGTTTTATTTGGCCAAGCCTCAAGAAAGACATTCGTGTTTGGGTCAGAGAGTGTGTTCCATGTCAAAAATCTAAGGTGACGAGGCACACGATAGCTCCTGTTGGAAATTACCATCTACCCGATGCAAGATTTTCTGAAGTCCACATCGATTTAGTTGGTCCCCTTCCCGTTTCTTCAGGTTTCAAATATTGCCTGACAGCGGTAGATAGGTATACCAGGTGGCCAGAAATAATTCCTCTTTCTGACATTACAGCCGAGACTGTCGCACGAGCGTTCTTGTCGAACTGGATCTCCCGCTACGGGTGCCCGAAGAAGATCGTTACGGACCAAGGCAGGCAATTCCAATCCCGAATATTCCATAGCTTGGCCAAGCTGTGCGGCACCAAACTCGCGAGGACAACGGCCTATCACCCTTCGTGCAACGGCATGATCGAGCGCATGCATCGCACTCTGAAGGCAGCTATCATGACTCATGGCGGTAAGGATTGGATAACTTCTTTACCCATAGTCCTACTCGGCCTTCGGACAGCCTGGAAGGAAGACTTACAATGTTCCTCGGCAGAGTTGGTATACGGAGAACAACTGCGCGTTCCTGGAGAATTTTTCACGCCTTCCTCTACTCAGGTTGAGTATCCTGATTTTATAGCTCACTTGCGCCAGAAGATATCCCAGCTACGTCCCCGCCCAGCTGCTCATCACGGACAACACAAGGTTTTCGTCCATAAGGACCTAGGCAGTTCATCACATGTATTTTTAAGGCAAGATTTACTACGTGGATCACTAGAACATCCCTATACAGGCCCTTACAAAGTAATTTCAAGAAACGCGAAGACTATAGATATTGAAATGAGAGAAAAGGCTGTAAAAGTTTCTATAGACAGAGTTAAACCTGCCTATATCAGTCAGAATGACATAGAAACTCCATTAAATTCAAGTCCATCAACAGATACTGCACCGCGAACTGAAGTTCCAATTTCAAGCCCAGATACGAACCTTTTACGTACCACAAGATCGGGTCGGGTAGTAAAACCTCCGGTTCGCTTCAATACTCCGTATTACTCGTAAGGGGTTCCTGTGGGGTCTAATAAATAATCCACAAATATACTCCCATCAAATTATCCTTCGCAGATTCATCATCATCAGCCTGTCCTAGTCCACCGCTGGACATAAGCAGAATCATCACTTGCTTCATTACCTACCTATGCAGTTCAACCGCATCGCGCGTGAAAGCGCGGCTCACCGGGAACACGAGAACAATGACACTTATACAAGACGAACCAGCGCTCGCGCGGCAGGAGCGGCCCGCGACTCCAACATTACATCGGCTGCCCTCATCCAATTCACACGCGCATTAGCTTTGGCATTTGTCTTTGCTCGTTTGCTCATATTAATTGTTATTCGATTCTTTTATTCCATAAAGTTTACTTTTATAATAAAACGCATCGATGAGCATATCTCATATTCATCATAATTCAAAATTATCTAATGACACATATATGTACTTTAAAGAAGATCAATTCGTATTTATTTTTCATATCCTGTAGGTAGACTCAAGAATGTTTGGTTGGATGTTACATCTATACAGCAATATCTGACCCCAAAGTAGGGCTTGTTTGATTTGTTTTCACTTCAATTAAACATTTACATTTCGCCGTAGGCAACATGTGTATGACAACCGACCCGTACCTATTTGTAAATTTCGTATTATGAATATAATTGATGGCCCACTCCAGCGATAGCAAAATGGCCATTGGTTAGTTAATAAAACTAATAAATTCACTCATTACAAACTCAGATAACCGAACTATTGCGATAATCACTAACTTTTAACAATTTTCAACCTAAATGTTCTGAACAAAGAACTCAAAATAAATGGAAACTATTATCAAACTTTCCAATATCTGGGTCCAAAGTTCAAAACTTATGATCAACCACATTGTGTTGAAATGAATGTTTTAAAGATAGATACGTTATTATTCGAAAGCTTATTTAAATATTCATTTCATATTTTACTATCCCCTATCATTATTTTTAACCAAAACGAGCAAGTTAATCACTGGATTGTTAAAATTACAAATAATACTTTACTGTGTTTAAAGTTTACTGGCGTCTTTATTTAGAGTTCATATTCGAGGTATTCGTAGATCATAAAACAAGTGTGGCTGGACTCGTTTTACGACCATGAATCTGCTTTCTCTAGCATTTTGAATAAAGATGTTAGCTGTGGACATCGTGGTCTAAGTCGTTCACCGCGTCTCTAGTTTTATGTGCACTTATGTATATAGAATAAAAATAATAGCTAATTTTTTATGAGATATTTCACCAAAACAATGGGGAGTTAAGTTTACCCAAAACAAAAATTTTAAATTAAAGGTTTTCGTTAAATTAATGTAGAGATTGGTGAAATTTTTCTCGATAGATTTTTTTTTTAATTTATACCTTTTTCCGATATATTTCGAATACAGTTCAATTAAGGTTAATAAGGTGGGCAATTTTAATATCTAAACAAACTTTAGATTAGAATTTCAAAATATGTCGTACATTCGGAATAAATTATTTTTTTACTATAGTTGCTTTAGTATCTTAGTACGGCCTCTACGGCCCTATGAAATTAGCGTTGAGCTTTTTCATAAGTCTCGAAGCAGCCAGTCGCTTAATTTCTTGAGGCAAGAACGTATTCGTTTGCGAAAAATGCTGTATTTTTACATAGCACCTTAAACTGAATTTTATAATCATAATTTTTTCTAGGTCTCCTGCTTAAATAATTTTATACATAGAAGTATGTCGTTAGTATCCTATAACTAAACTAAGAAATGAGCTACTTAGTGTTCTTATAGAAAGCACAAAAATAACATATACATACGTAGGTGCGTGTACATACGTAGCAGCAAGGAAAAACCCGAAGAAGTTATAGGAAAACTTTATCAGGTTTTCCGCAATTGATTCACTTAGGGCTTCAGTTTCCGCTCAAATCTTCGTGCAACAACACAGGGTCTCGGCTCTTATTCTAATAATTTTATTCCTTCACCGTAATAGTGGTATCGTCTCGAAATTACACTTATTGACATTTTACCTTTGATTAAGAAGCTTCAGATGGAGGGACTTGTGTCAAAATTATCAAGGTTGAGAACAATCTATCAATATCTCCGTGCAAATAGCACCGCACCCACTATCTAGAGTTTTTATAATCTCTGGACGATTCAGCGTCGATACCACTGTCAGAGTAAAGCGACTGGTTAGCAGAATTTGGCCCCAGGTAAAACGTAAAAAACGAGTTTCTGCTAATAATAAACAACATACTTAGCTTGATAACAGGCTTTACGGGTATGTCATCGACAGTGGAATGTGGAATGCAGCAGAATATTCGCTGTCGAATAAAAAATATATATTGCGGTATCTTGTCTGCGACTGACAGTTATGGAGACCGACTGCGGCGGCGGCCATTTTCATATCCTGCGCAATATACAGGGTAAATAGTCGCATTCAATATGCGTGACGTTCACACGTTGCCGAGTGGCGGCTCCTTATGATGAGGGGCTATTTTGATACCCTCGCGAACCTAAATAATGGGCACCAATAACAGAAAAAATCATTAAATTGCTGACGTAGCTTGCACTTTCATCTAGTATTCATTTACTAATCTCACTTTTACTAACCTTTTTTTGAGCATGAAAACCACACAAGAAACTTTGCGCAACAGAGGGGTAGGTTTACATGTAACCGTCAAGTTTGTTATTTGAAACAAACTGTTTTCATTCATCTAACAGTGCTGAAAGAAAAGCAGTTTCGTGGCGACAGGACAAGCTATTCTTCATTCGGACGTTTCGACAGGCGCGCGGCGATCCATCACAAAGATTCGACACACCTCGAAGCCGCAGTAATGTGGCTACAATTGAACCTTCGGACGCGAGTTCTACGATTCAAATTAATTTTCAGTCTCGACCAAATAAGATAGATAGAAAGAAGAAAATGCTTTATTGCACACTTGAGTAAACAATTTACAGACAATTTCATACAAAAAATTTGCGGCGGTCTTATCGCTCACGAGCGATCTCTACCAAATACATCGTATAAAACGGAATGTAAGCTGAATATGTGCTCCATAATTTTTCACGTTTGAGGATCTTCTACTCAAATGATTCAGAAGCAAATTTTAGTTACACTTTTGTAGAACTCATACAGACGAACACGGAATAACGCTTTATTTGTTTGAGAATAAAGAAACTGAAAGTTCTACAACTAGAAACCTAGAAAGACCTACAATAGAAAATAGCATTGATTCACAAAACTATTGATTCTCTAACCAAATGTTAAATATTTACCCCCTTCATTATGATTGTATGGGGATTAACTATGAATTATTTATTATTTGTGTTGTTAGCACACCAACGTTTCATCCCTTAGCGAGGAACTTCTTCAGGGTGGTGTTCTTCCAAAACAGAAAAGTTTCGTAGTTCACCAGCTTATATTCATAATTGATTCTTCAAACTACGATAGTTTTTAAAGTAAAATCTGTTTACTGAAAACATTTTGTCGTTCAGACTTTTGTCAATAGAACAGAACAAACTGCTTATAGCTATTGCGTAAAGATATGAAGTGTCTCTTGTGGTGTAAGTCGCTCAAAAACTTCACGTCAAAAAGTCGTGATCGAAAACAGTTTTTCAGCTTTCCACTTCATATCGTTACGTTACAAAACGTAAAAATATTGGAACACGTTAACTATTACTCAGCAGAACGTGCCGTCTGCAAATAACTGACTACTCCGTGGAAAACTATTGTATATTGAAAACTGTCGTGTTGTCTGTTCTCTCGGGTCTGATTGACCGAAATATGGGATATGACAATTACGCGGAAGGGATTGTTTAAGTCTACTGTCGCGTTTTTATATGTAAGGGATAGGGGATATAGTCGCCGGATTGGAATACGAGCCCCAATGTTAAAAACCTAACTGTAAATATCACAATCAGGTATTGATAGGTCAACAAGCTGTGTCTATCCCTACTTTACCCTAGTAAGTACCTACCTATAGGTACAAGCACAACCCTTTCTAATTCGATTCTAATACTTTCTGTAGATATAGCAAGGGTTGAATCTTTCCAGTGTCTGTCGCAGTATGCCCAAGTATTATATTTGCAGAGAAGTAAGTTCAAATTCTGTCGGCAATAGTGTCGACTTGGGAAGATTTGCGCGAGGTGCCCGAGTTATCTATATTAGTTGTTATATATATTAGTCGTCGTGGCAGGCGGAAGACCGTTGTTGTTTTTTACGATTAACGGTGTAGGCTGCATGCAGAGCCAGTCGTCAGACATTGCATTTCATAAGCATAGTATGCATACAAACTGCTCTATAAAAATTTCACACATCGCCATCCAAGTCCAAACAAGTCGCCACATAACAGAGTGTTCTTGCAGTTCTTTCCATTAAATTTTTTCCAATGAAGATAACTTTACAGTACATGCCTATCTATAGTCACACATTATGTACCTCATCATCATCAGCCCATACCCGTCGACGACCATTCTAATTAAATATATAAAATTTAAATTGAATAGGCGGAGTATGGCCCTCATTAGGGGAGCCCTTCGTCCAGCCGTGGACTTGTTATAGGAGGATGAAAATACAAGCGTTCACCTATTGTCCATAGCATTTTCTTTTGATACTTAGGTAGTCGGAGGCACCCACCCCACATACCTAGGGTACAATTAGTAACAAAGGCCTCCGACTACCTAAGTATCAAAAGAAAATGCTATGGACAATAGGTGAACGCTTGTTTAAGACTTTTATATAGTCGGGTTTTAGTTTTTAACTATTTTTTTTTTTTTGCCATACATATATCGATACAATATAATATATCGATAAATTTTTTCATTTGCCCTTCCCTAGATGACCCGTTGCCATGGTAACAAATAAACAAGAGGTCTCCATGGCAACGGGTGTGTCATCCTTCACTCATCACATCAAACTAAATTAGAATCAACTGTAACTAGATGTCGTCTCTTGCAAAATTTTATCGCGCTATCGAAGTGTTCCAGGTGTAATTTAGACCCAGCTATCTCTTAAGACCCTCAGTTTTGTCGGACATATAGCCTATAAACATCGGGGTAATGAGACGAATCAATCGTTTCAGCGCTACGTGGGAACAAAGAAATCGGCTACATACATACATACATACATAGGGTGCTAAAACCATAACCCTCCGGTAGTCGGGTAAAAATAAAATACCTAACGATACTGCCCAGCACGCTGTGGCAGGTTATGTTTCACCGTGTACGTACGCGTGGCTTTTTCGTATGCGGCGGGCACTGCGGCGGCGGCCGTCCTGTTATTGTTTATAGCGACTGTTATGTTCCATCTTGTATTTATTGTCGGATTTATACTTATTCGTGGGTATGCATAGGCGGGCTGCTACACTGTTGCCAATTTCTACGAGTTTCGATATAGGAATTAACAAGGATGTGACATATTCATTTGTTAATTTCATCATTAATGAAAATGATCGGTAGCATATGTATGTATGTATGTATATTAGTTCAATTCTTGACATAGGCCTCCTCTTATGAGCGCCACAGCGCTGCAGCGTCCTGTCTTCAACTTGCCCGATCCAGCATAAAATAAAAATAATCACGAACAAATAAAAACAGCGTAAATGTTTGACTAAATGACATAAAATAATGCCAAATATTTTTTTATTTGTTATATTGTGTGGTTGGTAGGTAGAAAATGCCATTGGCATTATGCCCACCTTTTGTATATTTTATTAAATGTGTGCAATAAAGTATTTAAATAAATATTAAATTATCATAAACAACCTCGGCCTGCCTTCTACTTGTTGTTTACGCCCAACAGGGTTCACATTGTGATACTTACTTTACTAAATTACCTACCTATTAAGCCAATGTGATGACAACAATAAATATAAGGTATTGGAGTACTAAGCATTTGTCCGTAGTCTTTTGCAGATCGTTATCCCATCTGACCGGAGGGCGTCCTACGCTACGCTTACCGAGTCACGGTCTCCACTCAGGAAAACAGAGTTTAGTTTATTATACATATTAGTGTCATGTGATGTGATTTGATTTAAACTCAACTACGCAAATTACAATGGAATCTTGGACAAAGATATTGGACGAGTGGAATACGCCCTTTAGAATAAACCACAACATAGTCAGCCTACTCATCCTCTTCCTGTCTGTTGTCATGGTGCAGCGGGTGGTTGTTTTCCTATAATTTCGTAAGGGCCCATTGTTGTCTTTGCAGAGTTGTGCTTATTTAGGATGGCTGACAGCTCAGGATGAGATGAGCTGGGATTTTTTGGAAACAATAATACAACCACGATCGGTACAGATTGATAGTAAGCTTTTTGGAATAATTGACTAAATCTTACACCAGTGGTGCACGTGGTTTTGGGTAACAAAGCATGTCTTTTTTTGCGAAAGAATGTCCTTGTCCTTGCCAAATTTCATGAAGATCCATTCAGTCCCTGGTCCTGAAAAGGTAACGAACAAACAGATTTACTTTGACATTTATCGCACTAGTAAGGTCTGTGTGCAAAATACACTCACGAAATCGATTTATTAGGACACTGTAAATCGAATTAGCGAGCTAAAAAGTAACCTGAAATAAACATTATGAATTTCGTCATCGCATCGGTTAGTACTTTATTTTTTTGGGTATCTATTTCTTCATACATTATGATTCTATCAAGTTAAAAAATAAATAAATTCACAATAGACTTACAAAACTCTTTTCAAACTAGAAAATGAAGAGCGATTTCATTTTATTGCCTCTTATCTTATATAATTTTATAACCTAAGACTAAATAAACAAAAGAAAAAGAAACTTCTAGCTTATTAAAACGAAAAATTACAGACTGTTCCTCTCCGCTATATCGGACGGAACACCTGTCCTGTACTTATCAGCACGTAAACTATCGTAACTTGATTCGGATCTTGTAGCGCTCGTAGACACGTACTCGTAACTATGGGCCTCTACGCCGTAGCACGTGCTACGGGCGGCGTAGCGAGCCCGTAGCTCATTGTTACACTCTCATCTAATAACCCCTACTAACCACACTAATATTTTACCGTACTATTACTACTCTTTTTTAATTATTTAAGATCTATACTCGTTTAATAATGTCTGAAAAGAAAATTACAATCAAATAATAGAAACAAAGGACAAGTATTTACAATTGAAACAATTGAGCTAACTGCAGACTGTTGCAAACTGGCCATACCAGTGGTAAGCGTCCCCAAAACGCTGGCTGCAATGCCCCGCTGTATGGCAATGCTAATGAGCTGCGCCAGATACTCACCAGCTCTCGGGTCACAAGCGGGCAAAGCTTTCGAATTTTTGGTCTTAATGATTTTGAATATTACTCGTGTAGATATTACATATGACTAGCTGCTGCCCGCGCCTTCGCCCGCGTTTGATTGGGATAAAAAAATTGCCTATATGTTACTCCAAGTCCCAAACTATACCCACAACAAATTTCAGCCCAATCAGTTCCAAGAGAAAGAGGAACAAACATCCATACTCACAAACTTTTACATTTAAATATTAGTAGGATTTTTAAATAAGTTATAATTTATTCAAAAAGAGGTACCTACAGTTAGTAAGTAACTACGTATCCGATGTTGAGGATACTTCCTCTAATAATAATAATAATTCCGTTACGTTACGTTACGTTTTATACAGGTACTGCTCGAATTACAAGCAAACCTGTGTGCAGCCAGAACCTAGTATTAATGCATAATAATAATGCTTTTTTATTTATTTTATTATTTTTGCCTTTATTCAGATAAATTTTCATTTTTTGCTTATTCTATTGTTACGACATCGATATTCATCTGTTTGCCTTTTGGCAAATGCCTCCTCTATGGACCGATGGACCGACGACATTGTAGCGGTCGCAGGGAGTCGATGGATGGAGGCGGCTCAGGACAGCTATTGGTGGCGTCGTATGGGGGAGGCCTATGTCCAGCCGTGGACGTATATGGGCTGATATGAAAATAATGAATGTTTTATTGAAATGAAATCGAATTGATTATACTAAAATTAACGCATTTCGACAGAATCGAATAAAATTTATTTGTCGTCAGTAAATTCACTACGAAAAGCAAACATTGAATCAATTTCCAAGGGTTCGTCCATAGTTGAATTGTATTAGTTCAATTCCCGATCCATTGTGATAATTATCAGCAGAAAAGGACAGAAAGAAGCAGAATGTGGCAGAGCCGTCCCGAAGCAGGCTCATTGTGCGCCAGATCTAATTTATTTCTATGAATAGAGTGAGCCCTTTATGTAATATGCTCATTACGGGCCCCGGGAGTACATTTAATAGGGTTGCCAACAATGAAACGTTAGATGGATACTCGTATTTCGTTTCATTTGTATTTCGGAATGTTGGGGATTTCAAAAACAAATGAGATTCGTTTGTTTTAATATACGAAAACGGACTGGACCGTGTGTAATATAATTGGAGAAATACTATAGCGATTTGAATATATTTTATTTAAGAATTTAAATAATGTATTTGTAACTCGCCTACTGTTTATATAATTACTCGTATGTATTACATAACTGCATCGGGCTTCAAACAAAGCAAACCTTTACTCCGAACGTAAAACACTAACATGATATACTCATAAAACGACCTTTCCATTTCAGTTGCTCTGGGTAAATAAATAGCGCAGTAAAAAAGTACATTATTATGAGTACCTAGGTGATGAAGTACTGTAAAGGAAATTAACCGTGAGTGGAGTTAGAGTAACGAGCAAAAACGGTGTTGGGTTTGATGGGCTCATTAGAGGCCATTCAGGTGGGCCGTCATAACGCGCCAGGGGAGGCACAGCGCGGCTGGGGTACTCCGAGAAAAGATGGTCAAAACATTGCTGTGGTGGCTCATTGGTCAATACCTAACGATGTTGGGTTTGATGTACTCATTAGGTACCATTCAGGTGTGCTGTTACAGCGCGCCTGGGGAGGTACTGTGCAGCTAGGACTCTGAGGAAAGGCTGGTCAAAACATAACTATGGAGAAGTAATCGCAAGAGCTTACACCAGGCCGCCTGGTGGCATGACTTATACAAGAAGGTAGGTAAATAACTGTTTCTATTCACGTCATAAACGAAAAGTTTTATTAATAATTTCAGCGCCAACCATATTTGCCGTTCAAACTGGAAGTGAGCATAGCAACTCAACGCAGCATCGGTATTTCTTCAAAGACGAGCTCTTTCCAACGCTGTGGCTCTTTCATAAAGTAAGTTCACCATTTTATATCACAATTTTTCGCGTCGCCATCTTCCCAAGCCTTCGCTTCGCTTTGGTGACGCGCGTTTAAAAATCATCTGGTCCTCTACATCCATATACGCGCTCTACGAGCTAAGCACAGGCTTCTAGGTTTCAAAACGCGCGTTGCTCCAATTGCACCAGCTGCTGTCTTCCACAGACTGTGCGCACACATTACCCAACTAAGGTGGCTTTGTTCGCGCGGCCGGCAAATTGCACTCCTTTGTCTCAGCTCCGCCACGATCCAATACATCCCGGAAGGTGACTCGCAAATGTGACTCATTCATTTGAGGGTTATCACTCATTAAACTGGATTCCTCGTTTTGTGGGCCATTGTGTTAACCAGTAATGGTTAATGTCAACATAATTTTATTCTCACTTTTTTTATGTTAGTAGGTGCTGTTTAAAATGTTTGTTGTTTCATGCTTTCCGTAGTGTAGTGAACTTTCCATGTCTTGATTTATCTACGTATAGTCTAGAGACATGGAGCTCAATTTTCTAAGAATTAACTAAGAATACTTTTTTTACGTACATGTGCGAAACTACCCTTACTAAACTACTATTTTGTTCGACTACTAATGCATTTCCTTGTGAACCTAATAATCGCACCATTTTGTCCCTTTATCCGTCCAATATCAGCAAGTATCAGAGGATAGTATTCTTCGGAGCGTATATTATTTCCCGAGTGGCCTATCTAAGTAATGTATTTATTATGAGTAGGTATACAGGGTGTCCGGCGCGGCGGTCCGGCTCGTTATTGCCGAACGGCCTCCATTACACCGCAAACTACTTCACTAAATAATAGGCTTCGTCGTCGGCCGCCGCGATACACACCCTGTATACTGTAGTATATGCTATTGTGCTTGCTAATAGTAATATATGAGGGTATAAAAATACTGCGGCGATATTAAGAGCCTGTTGAGGTAAGCTGGGAAACGGCAACAACTTGTACTATGTGGCTTTGATACAAACAGTTTTTACGTAGATCATACAGACTTATGAAACAGATATGTATGTATCTACCGAATCACTAAAGGTGCGTCCATATTACATTTTATGTATGGTATACATGTCTCAGATCTCACTTATTTTAGTTTACCTTTATTGTATGTTTTATTAAGTTTCGTTGCAAAAAAATTGTGCACGCTGCGGCGTCTCAGGGTCAGTGAAACGCATTACCGTTACCAATAAAAAAATCCTTTTAAAAGTTTTATAATAATACATATACCAAAACAATATTTTCATTACAAAGTTTGGTTCGCTGTAGTAACGACGAAATGTTAATTTAAAATATAAAGCCCGAAGTAGTACCTTGTAAAACAAATGAGTGTAATTTATCTACAAAAATTAAAGAATAAGCTCTAATCCAAGGCGGCTTGAGTGTAATTTAGTTTAAAAAGTTGCAATCAATTTAGCAGCCCGCACCTGAGCCGCACTCCGGCGCGGCGTCGGCGCCTCTCCATTACACTCATTAGTGCACCTACTTTATGATATATCATGATACTTTATGTATATCATATAAATACGTACACATAAATAAGAAAAACAGGTAACATAGTTCCTTAAATGTGTATATATTTAAAGTTTTTGAGGTCAAAGGAGGCCAACAAGGAGGTGAAAACACGAACAAGAAATGTAACCGCGTCTAAATGAAGCTAGATGGTCCTCTACGATAATAGAGCCCAACATGAACAAATAGGGGTTACCCATAGTTATGGAAAGGTCACTGTTGGTAATTTTGCAAGATTTTTCACTGGCAATATTTTGATTTTCACTTGAGTTTACGAACTAATATGGACACTATTGGCCATAACTTCTGTTCCACCCTTCAAACTAATGGAAACTCGCGTGAAGTTTAGGGCTCGAGCACAGCGCCCGCGGCGGTGCCTCAAATATCTGAAACTGAGTGATAATGTTATAGCGGTTAGATAAGCTTTTGTCTATTCAAAGCGCACATTTTTCTACAATAAGAGATTAACTTTCCCCGTTTGGAATCGGCTAATTTTTTAACAGATTGGTTGACCATTTTGTTTGTTTCAATCTAACATGAAAGCGTTTAAGCTTTTATTAAGCCTCCATCAAAGTTGCATTGTAACGAATAACATCAAAATTCATAGCATCAATATTCGCGAATAAATTATAGGCAAAACCGCACGTTTTAAAATTCATCAATGGAATGGAAAAGGCGGCAAGTCGACTTCGCCGTTACGACGGGCCAAATAAAATTATACCGGAATAATTGATGGAACCATTCGATCAATTAATTCAGCCCATTAATATTCACGGGCGAAGGGAAAAAGGAAAAAAACGTAGCATGGAGCCCATTCACACGGAGGAATGTTCCCTGAATGATACCCTTTGTTCGGGATATTTCAATCGCATTATCCGATTAAGAATATTCAACTCTATGCTGTGGAATTTATGGACCACGTGATCTTTGAGAGGAATGTAATTACCACTATTTAGGGAATAGACTCTTTGAATCAGCTACCAAATCACGGGTGATAAGAACCCAACAACACAGAAGCGAAACTCGAGCAGCAAAAACATTTGTTAGTAACATAATGTGTAGGTTGGTGGAACAACATCCAGTAGAGCAGTAATAAGCGAGTCCACATTATGAATACAGAGCATATTACAGTGGGTTATGTAACGCAATCATCCGATTGGTGTGTTTGCGCGGGGCAATAGAAAACGTTGGGATTGCCGAGCCGCCGCGCCGCGCGCCATACACTGCCGGACAAATAACAAAACATAAAATTTGAGAATTTTCAACTCCTTAATCAACACGAAAAAGTTTCATTTTAAAACAGTTGTTAAACCATGTATTTTCTTACTCCAAATTGTGCAAACTGAAGAAAAGAAACGACTCTAAGCTCAAGAAGAGAGCTCTCATAAAGAGAGGTTATGAAGTACCTAAGAAGTTTTATGTCTTGAACAGTATCTTGTACAGGAAATAAAGAACCATGAGGTTGCGTTTATAATCGAAGAAAGCTATAAACAGAGATAAAAATTAAAAGGGAAATAATAATTTGAAAAAAAATCTGGAAATAAAGCTAAAAGATTAAATAAAATTAATGGTCGATGAAAATATGTACTTCCAGAACGTGATTATTTTTTATTAGTTTAGGATGTAAAAAAATTGTGTTCATAATCTTCTTAATAAAGGTGGACCATAGAACAATTTTTATTTCCTCTCAGAGATAAAATGTACAAGACTGCTATGACATTATAAATGCACGAGATTGCTATGATTACAAGATATTTATAATTATTAAAACATTGCTACGATAAACGTACAAGATTACTATGAACATCATGGCAATCTTGTAGCCTGTATTCTACAAAGATAAATATACAAAATTGCGATGGGATTGAAGCAAAATTTGCACGTGTGTGTAAAGCAAAGTCAGAAACTATTGGTCGGTATTGCTCTATCGGGCGTCGTGTTTGGTTAGGTCGGGCTGCTCAGCAAATATCATTTGCTGCCCAATGCTGCGCTAATACAACTTTATTGGGATTGTTCTATGCTAAATCACAAGATTTTGCTTGAGCTTTGTAGTATTTTTGTTGTTTTTGGCGAAACTACAGGCCGTTAATTAAGTTTAGCAAGCTGTTCAATTAAACCAGATTGTTAGAAGTTCACAAGCAGACTAACAAAATTACAATTGTTCACTGATTTTTATTATCGGCTAACGAACTGCACATACCTATACTAAAATACTGAACGCAACAAGAAGAGATTCTATTCTCTGGGATAAAAGTTACATTATTTTGAAATAAAATTGCTTCAAATGATAATTTGTCTAATTTCGTTTAACTTCACGTTGACAGTCTCGTTTCTTATATAGAATAAGAGTATTTTGTACCAATTTTACAAAAAAATCACAAAACCTTAGAGTATTTTCCACCGGCCTTCAGTAATATTTGATAGTAGAAGGGCCAGTCCTAAGTACACAGGCCTGTCCTAGCGGTAACGTAGTGCCACTGAATACCGCAACAGCGCTGTTGTTCTGCTTCCGGGTCCTCGCTTCTCTCGTCTTTGTTTACCGTGGTAAGGGGTCCACTTGGAAGAAGTGGGTAGCAACTTAAGGTTTTGTCAACAAGCAACCCTCGGATCCATCATGTCCCTGATTCAATGCGGTTGCAAATTGCGTGATACAAGGAAACTTGAAAACAGTATTGTTGTAATCCATAAGAATGAATTATTAAGAACCATTGTAGTAATTCCTAGTGCAATAGCTGGTCACGTTCAGTCGCAACAGGCATGGAGCGGTGAGAGGAGAAAGATTCTACTGGTATGAATAAAATATATACTTAGCTTACCCTTACCCAAACCGAATGCAACTTCGAAGACTTTTAGTTTTCTTTAGGTACGAGTTTTATCTGACGTCGTTCTCTTTCTCTTTGGAGACTAGCTCTCGCGTTCGGAACTCTCTCACTGAGGCCCGTGTCTATAAACACTTTAGTTATAATCACATTTGTATCAGAGATTATCAGATAGGAGCGTGTTTGCCGCGCGGATGGCACTATATTACGATAATACCCCAAGATATTCGAGGATTACGTTATCTCTAAATAATTAATGTCTACCATGTATATGTAGTGTAGAGAGGATCTAATACGTAAATACAGGTTACGTTTGATTTAATGCTTGTTCTGAATAAGCCATCCTCGTGGTAGGTATTAGGCCTTTTAGTTTGACTATACCAGCTTATACAGTACTAGCGGCCCGTCCCGGCTTCGTACGGGTGGATAGTAGAATCTTTATTTTTTCTTGCAATTAAAATAGCCTATATTAAGTGATAATGTAGCATTCAAATATTAAAAAAAAATTTAAATCGGTCCAATCTACACAACTTACAAATCTTTCCTCTTTTTAATATTATTATATATTATATATAGTATGTAGGTAGGTATCTAAATCACATTATATTTATTTAGATTTAGAGAGTAAAAAAAAACATGTATTAGACACATAAGTGATATATAAATGTACTCGTGGTTCTTTTTCAGTTCTTCCACTAGTAAGTAGTAGGACAAAAAAATGAAGTAAAGAGGATATCAATAACGCCTTATTTCTTATTTGATAATAATCAATACCTGTAGACAAAGTTGTATAGAGCATACAATTAGACTTGTATAAGTGCTTATTTTGTAAGCCTAAAGAAATGAACTTATTCAAATCTGAAATCCCTATTATTCATATTAAAACAATTGCTAATAGTTTGAATGTTTGTAAAAACTAAAAACCGACTTTGAATCCCTTAGTTTTTAAGTTAGTTTTATATATACTAATCCCACGGGAATAAAATTGTTATGGGAACACCTCAAGATCATCATATACATATACAACTGCTAAAGAATCATCCAAATCGGACCATAAATGACGGAGAAATCGACGGACATACATAAAAAAACATACATAAAACTGAACATAGAACCTGCTTCTTATTTCGAAGTAGGTTAAAAAACGTGTCCTTTTATCCTGGCCTCTTTTATTGACATAAGTGGAAGTGTGAAATAATAACACTGCTTAGCCACGGAAGTACATATTTTGGAATGGTAATGTAAGTATATACATACTTATTCAGTACAAATAGTTAGACTGGGTACACTATTGCATTAGGTAGATCAAGGACAGCTAGAACATTGTTATCTAGGGCTTGTCTAGGGTAGTATAAACAAAAATTACGTCACATCGTCATCGAATACGTTCAATTATTTGAAACTAGCTGCTGCCCGCGGCTTCGCCCCCGTTGAATTATTTTTTTCGCGCGGAACCCTAATTTTTTTGCGCGGAACCCTAATTTTTTTGTATCTTATGTCCTTTTCCTGGTTCCAAGCTACCTGCACACCAAATTTCAGCCAAATCGGTTCAGCCGTTCTCGAGTTATAAATAGTGTAACTAACACAACTCTTTTATATATATAAGATTCATTCCTTTATCCTCAATCATTTACTCAATCGATGTGATGTCATTTTGAATTGCAAGCTTTTATTCTTCTTGCCTTGTTGATTTGTGTGGAACAAATCTTGCAACTGAATTTGAAAACCAACATATTTATTTACATATATGTATTCTCTTCACTACATAGTATAAAACAAAGTCGCTTCCCGCTGTCTGTCCTTATATACCTATGCTTAGTAGGTACTTTAAAACTATGTAACGGATTTTGATGCGGTTTTTTTAATAGATAGTGATTCCAGAAGAAGCTTTATCTTATATATAAAATTTCCATGTCACAATGTTAGTTACCGTACTCCTCCGAAACGGCTTTACCGATTTTTACCAAATTTTATATGCGTATTCAGTAGGTCTGAGAATCGGCTACTATCTATTTTCCATACCCCTAAGTGATAAGGGTAGAAGGCAAAACAACGTTTGGCGGGTCAGCTAGTATGTATGTATAATTTATTATCAGCATTGCTTCCGTGCGAAGCCGGGGTGGGTCGCTAGTTTAGTAAATAAATGCCTTTTGTATTTCTTGTATTTTTGAAATTTGGCATTCTTATGTGAGGTCGGTGACATGACAATGCTATGGCATGGTA
Organism: Eupithecia insigniata; assembly: GCA_947859395.1. NCBI lineage: Eukaryota > Metazoa > Arthropoda > Insecta > Lepidoptera > Geometridae > Eupithecia > Eupithecia insigniata. Next base: position 16,797,198 of record OX401996.1, on the reverse strand, counting down.
CTATCGAACTGGTCTGACGGCCATAGGAACTCCTCAACTAACCAGGTCGAGTTTTGATTCATTGAATTTGTCTTCCCAAGCACCTTGTTCCTAAATAAATATTTATTTATTCATAACAATAGCTATAATTGCCCCATTGATTGTAATGATAATGTACATTGTTTTCTATAAATACACAGAGATTCTGTACGCTTGATATTATCAGGTCAGGGTTTTGTCAAAGTACCTATCTAATTATTATTATCAGTCATCTGGTAAGCACATTATTTAAGTGATCAGTGAAGAGTAAGCAGAACACAAGCTCTACTACTACTTTGGGGCTAGATGAAAAGCCAGGAATATTAATATAATCTCTAACACACCTCTAGATAAACGAAACGCACTCTTACTTGATCCTCAGCCATAACGTTGAGGCCGTGCTCACTGTAAGTGAAAGGTAAGTGTTAGTGAGAGGTGGCCGTTATCACGTGCTAATAACGGTAACGGAGCTACCTACCAGACAATCTGAGCACGCGGCGAGCTGGTTCATGATGCTGGATTACCTACCTTGACGAACTGAAGTCACGTTTTGTTAATTTTCAAGTAAAGCGTCATTATTTTACGAGGTGGCCCTAGATAGTTTGTTTTTTAGACAACAGAAATACAAAAACGATACAGAAAAAATCGTGAAAGTATCGGCCTTATCACTATGAGTGATCTCTTCCAGGCAACCTTAAATGCAATGTGAACTATGAAAACAAAAGCTAAGCTTATAAACTTTTAAAGTCATTGTAGGCAGGGCTCTGTGGTGCTTATTAGGGGAAGCCTATGTACTACAGGCTGATGATGATTATGAATTTCAACACAGATATCTTTATCCACTGCTGCGTAGTATAATAAACAATGTTTTGCTATGTACAACGAAACTGCACTTACCACATCTGATAGGTAATAAGTACTTATAGCGGTATTTAACTATTTTGTTCGTATTGGTTTTTCCAAAGAAACAGATAAAAGGTGGTAATGGTCAGCTCGATGCCTAAAGACTATGAGAAAATATTGATCCAATGTGATCGAATGTCTAGTTGTCTCTGATCCTGTTATTTCTCATCAATGGTCAAACGAGGGGACGGAAGGGGTGGGGGGACGGAAGCTGTTCCACAAACAACCATTGATGCCTTTGATGAATGTGCCTAAGCTTCTTACCGGTCTGATTGAATGGACATAGCACACAGCTTCCACGGAATAGCTGTTCATACAAGTTGTGCTTTGGTTGACAACCGATGTGGCGTTCGATTCCCGCCTTGGGACAAATATTTGTACAATTTGTTCCGGGTGTTCTGAGTATTTTCTATGTATAATAAAAAAATATCTATATATCTATTTGTATTATGTATATCAGTCATCTAGTGCCCATAACACCAGCTCTGCTTAGTTTGGGGCTAGATGATGCTGTGTGGATTGACCAACATTATTTATTTATTGGTAGCTGGCTGTATCACAAGCATACGTACGCCATGGCGCAAGTATTTTGGCTTAAATTTTGAAAAAGATTCAAATTAACTATTCTTTGCAAATGATAAAAGTAAATCCTTCGCAAAACTCATGATCAGTCAACATACCAAGTTATAAGGAATAAGGGTGACCAAAATATTTAGAGATCAATCCGAGCCAAATAAATGTTATTGTAGGTATAATATAACCGGACGTAACATAATTATAACTACATAGTTACATTGATACTTATATGAATTCTGGCAAATAAAAATCTTTAGTCAAATCCATTGAAGTTAAAAAAATATAGCACCAGCCATTCTTGCCTGGCTGCGGGGATATGCGAGCGCATAGTTTACGTTCAATAAATATGCAGATTGATAAATAATACCAAAGACTTTGATGTATTGCTGCGAGTGGCTAAACGCTGCGGAAGCGAGGAGATATTCTATTGGAAAATAAAGGAACGGAACAAAATTCTACACCAAGAGATATTATTTTCAGCAACTTTATAGGATAAACCTATTCATGAGAATTCCGCATCGCAAATCGTTTACGAGGCCCCATCACATCATATTAATAAAAGTAAGGTAACATTTAAAACAACACATTTTCATTCAAATGTCGTTTTTGACTTTCTTCGTCGTGTTTTTAAACTTAAGTTCAATTTCAGTTCAAAGAGCAACAAAGTCACAATGCGTTACGTATGCATTTTACACGAGGGCGGGCGGGACCCATTTCGTTCCGGGGGCGGGTGCAAGGAAACGCTCACAAGCCGATTTTCGAGTCGAAGGCGCTTCTCCAGCCAAGGGGTCCGTAAACATCTCCAGCGGAGCCATCGCTCCGCGAGGGTCACGAGTCACTCAGGCATTCAGGCATATTTATGTTATTCCGAATATTTGTAACCATTGTCGTTTTTCCAAATGTGTTTGCGTAAGGAGCCCACCTATTACGCATTCCTAATGTTAGGGGGATCTTTTTCCTCATAACGCAAAGTCAGATATTTGATCTTATTAACGGAAAATAATAATATTCCATGGCTTGTCCTCTCTGGCAAAATGTTATTAAGTTTAGAGAACGTACATCGATCACAAGCAATGATCTCGTATGGGAACACCTTCGACGACTATCGTTACGTTAAAATTAAAACAGTAACTTCGTTATAATATACGTTCATTCCATTTTATCATTTAATTTTTACAATCAAAAGCACAGTTTGAAATGACACAACCTACAATGCTCGATAATATCAGCGGTATTGGTGTCCGTTAATTGTCAGCGTCGGCACGGAACTCGACCGGACGTTGATCGAGATAGGTATGTAGGTAGGTATTATACCTCTGGTTGTAATTAATTATGGCTGCGACTGTTCGCTGTCCCGGACATGGCCGCCGATTGCACTCGCCGTGTCCCGGGATCGATTGGAACTGTATTTATAGTTCAAATTTGGGTCTATGAGGACAATGCGTAGGTAATTCATTGAAGACCAAAACGCAATCTTGTGGATAAACACAAGACTTATCATAGTAAATCAAAAAATCTAAACCTTTGGCAATTAACTTATCATACAAATTTCAGTAACAAAGAAAATTACAGAGCATTAAAGAAAGAGAGAGAAGAAAGAAACAAATTAGAACTAATATTTGTAATTGAAACAGTTGAGCTAACTGCAGACTCTACTCACCAGCGCTACAGGCGCTACTCACCAGCTTCTCGCGTTGCTTCGAGCAGACGCTCTGATAATTTTAGTATCTCATTAGCTAACATTCTTTCTCTATATGGATTTCATTTATGTGCACTTTAGGTTAACCGATTTTTAACAATCAAATAAATTATAGGGACAAACACACAGCATCACTATCTAGCCCCAAGCTACGCAGAGCTGTCAATATGTATAGATAATTAATGTACATACTTAATACATAAGAGTAGAATAATATACATTATATATAGGGAACACCCAGAACACTCGGAACAGCTATCTGCAGGCAGATCTTACAGACGTGTGTACCGAGGCGAATCGAATTAGACAGAGGCCACCTACTCGTAAGTAAGAACAGCAGTTGATACGAGTTTAAAAACTCCGACTGGTACCTATATAAGTAAAATAACACGAAAGTTTTGTATTGTAATTATTACAGGCTTTACAACAACCCAGCGAAAAAGGAATAAAGCCGCGGCCACGCGCTGGCGCTGGAGAGGGGACGCGACGCGACGGCGCGTGCCACATATAAATTATTTTTATGTTTCCTACCCCCGCACAGAAGGCTCTGTAGTGCACCGTCTGATGCAAACAAGTCTCACTTTTAGGAATTAGTAAGAAAACAAGACCTTTTATATTGCATTATGTATCAAAAACCTTAAAATATTTTTTTCTAAAGCCTTGATTTTTTTTCTGTGTTACCTACTATTTAGATTTAAGTACTATCTAGTTAATAAGTTATCCAATTATCCATATGTTTTTTTGGTGAATAAATTATCTATCTCTCTTTCTCTCTCTCTAAAAACCTGTCTACGCAGTCTTTACATAATCTGATGTCTACAATATAAAAAAAGGAAAGTGTCTACTGATGTCAGTGCCGAATCGGTGTAAGAAAATTTACATTGTCATGGGCAAAATAGAGCCTACATCGTTTTCCTTAGAGAGATCGTAAAATAAAATTATCTAGTTTTGTATTTCAATACCTACTCAATTGAGTTTTAGTATTTTAGTAATGTGTTTCACTATGTAGGCAGAGTGAAACAGGCGGAATGCATCAAGTGTCCGAAGTCGGGCGGGCGGCGCGGGGCGGGGCGGGGGAGTCTCCGAGACAATGCTGCGCGCGGCACGCACGGCTGCACTCCGCCGCATGCATGCAGCACTATCCACTTCCGCTGAAATGTTATTACCTAAATCTCCCCACGAAAATATACAGCAAATTTTTAAATACACGCACCGCTAATTCGCTTTGAATTGACGAATTAGCGCGGATTTCATCGTAACAGTGGCTGCTTCTTCATTCGTGAATCAACGGCCGAATTTCCAGCGAGTCGATAACATGTCGCTACATAAAACATTTTAGGGCGACGTCGAATCATCCCCGAACATTCGAAGCCGCTTGCATAATCGAACGGCCCCGCGGTGATTCAAACCCTAACTCCATTAAACTGGAAGACGTCGACGTGTTGAAGGTACTAGAGACGGCCGCGACGATACAATTTACATATCCCCCTATATTCGGGACGATTCATATTATCGACACTCACTTCATATTTCGAAGAGTAACGCTCGAAACACCGACTTCACAAGCATATGCACTGCGCTGTGAGAAATAAAAAACACTTTCTGACTTTCAATATGCGACAAACCAGGCTGTTTGCGTAGCTATGGCTCATTGTGTGGCTGCCATTAAAACTTGAGTTCGTAAACAATTGTATTTATATGGATCGGGAGTATAGCATCTCGTTCATAAAACGAGTGTGACTTAGTTATTCAGCTATAATGAGATCCTTACACACTTTTGCCTCTATAAAGTCCTGTGTTCGGCGTTCTGGTGATGGAGAGCGACGGATAGACACTCGCAATGAAGATTGATCGGAGCTAGGCTTACAATGCCATTGGAATAAGTCTAGAAAATATCAAGGAAATTGAATAGTAGGACATTTTCTCAGAGTATCCCAGTACGGATTAGTGATTGATAGATAGACTCAGGTAGACTGTTATTTTTTACGTTAAAGCTAAAATAATATCAGTTTAAACGAATATAAGAACTTATAGTTTATTATCAGAAGCCAGACTGGCTGGCCCGTGACAATCTAGGAACCGAGAAAGCTGGAAGAAAGGGGCCTTTGCTCTGCAGATATTAAATAAATAATAGTTCATTAGTAGGAAAATTTACTTTGCATACTATCTACTTCTAGAAATATTGTTTGTGAAACACCAGATTTTTTCTCAGTTTTTATATCTTTATTGATTGACGTATTGTTCGTGAATGAAACAGGTTTTGTGATCTCAAACTTGTACCAAGCCCCAACCATGAGTAGTCGATTTAACACATCAGAGCACCGGTCGGCCCGGCCCACTCACACACGTAGCTACCTACAGACCTCTTCAACTGAAGGATTCAAGGTAATAAGACCTCTCAAATCAGAACCACACATAGATAAGATCCCACAAAATATCTACTGACCCGAATGAAATTAACTTTTTTCAATACAATTTATTAGTAGTGTTTTCCCAACACGACGTTACAGTGGGACGGCGTTTATAAGAATAATAAAAAGCGTAGACTTAAAAGCAATCTTAAACGTGAATTTGTCTCTCATCATCATCTTCGCCCCTCTGTGGTGAGGAATCTCTCCACGCTTGCCGTTCGCCTCGGTCCTGCGTCTATAAACATCTAATTAATTACTCCTTCCATATTTATTATTTCCAAGTAAAAAGTAATAGAACCTTTTAATTTGCCCAGTACTCCCACAGGTCTCGTGTAACTGCCCAGTTCTCAACTCAGATTCCCTTTGATCTTACATTTTCCCGTGAAGTGCTGCATCCCAACTCCTCTCGTTTCACTCCAGGTTGTGCGCACGTTTGCCGCATTTCAAACTATAGCAGCTCCTCGGATCGTCGTAGAGCTTATTTCAAAGTAACAAAATTCAATAACGAAAACCTGCAAACTTTCAGTAGGCCAAAAGCTGCAAATTGTGTACCATGCCGCGGGAATACCACCTCTACGCACCATGAACTAAGGTACCCAGGCATGCAGAGACAAGTTGGCATTTATTTATTAAGAAAAGAGCGATCTCATCGCAAATTTTACAAGGGAGCTGAAAGGGCTTGCAAGTTAGATTAAAATAGTTGAGCGGAGTCGTGAGCCGCCGCTCGTATGACATCCCTACCAGACATGTTTATTACCTAACAAAGTTCTAAGCTTTTCTGGAAATATCCTTGAATATAAACATTTTATGAATACAAAAGAACCTAGTGCTCACTTAAATATCAAATGAGAGTCTGGTTCGAGATAAGCCTCCGGCGACGACCGGTATAGCGTGGCGGAAGAAGGTCCGCCTGCGACGCAGGAGGTTGCGGGTTCGATTTGGGGCAAATGTTTGCATGATCTGCAAATATTTGTCCCGGGTACCTATTTTCGATCTATATACTAAAAATATTAATCTATGTAATATATTGTAATTAGTACATCAGTCACCCATAACTAGCTTTGCTTAGCATGGGGCTAGATGATGCTGTGTGGATTGTCCAGCATTATTTATTTATTTTTGTACGTATATATTAGTAGTATGTCATAATTTGAGAATAACGATAATATTCAATATTTTATTTAGATTATTTTGTTGGTTGCAGCCCGAACCAATTCAAACAATTTTCTTGCAATACTAGATAATTTAGTTAGGTACCTAGTTTCTGGTATCGTAGCTCGTAGCGGCACGTAGCGGTGCTACGAGCGCTACGGCGTAGCACACGTGCTACGCTTTGATCTGTTATTACGGTTGTGAACGCTGAAATCTGGACCTACCGGATAACTACTGGAATAAATAAACACGTAGTTCAAGTTTTCTCGAAGGACTGCAGAACTAACTGCAGATATTCTCGTAAATTGTAAACCATATCTGGGGCACATCATAAAACTATGCGATTTTGTTTAAAATTGGCAACAGTGTGAGCCTGGGTGGGTATGGAAATAAATGTTAATGACTCTGATTTTGATTCATGTAGCATGGTTAAAAAAATGTTTCGACTAAAGAAGACTAAATTCAACTTGCTTTTTCTGTTTTTGAATTTAAAAGTATCTCGACTTCTTTCCTTTGTCGCTATGATAAGCGTTATCTCTTATATTTTGATTCCATCAGTGTGTATGTACAATATGTTTAATCCGGTACATAGGACCCGGGAGGCTGCCGGGATTAAGATATGTAAATGAGATCGACTCGACACGCACGAGACGATTGGATGCTTTGATCGTGCTGCTGCTACGCTCGTGTCACTAACGAAGTCGGTGTACAGCTTTAGGAGCTTTAGGACGGGGATTGAAATATTTGGCCAAAACAGAGAGAAAGAGGATTTTTTGACTTTATTTTCGGAAACGCGTTAACTAAAGAGTGTCAGACATGAGTGTATGTACTGTATCTTACAGAGAGTAACATTTAATAAGTACAACATTAAAAACGTGTAAGTAACCGAACTTGGTTAAATTAACGCAGTAAACAACACAGAAAACATAAACATTAAAGTCGCCAGAAACTGTACGTACTTCTAGCTGTAATGATGATTTATTATTGGAGGCAGAAACAACCTCGCCTTCGATACAGATTGGAGAAGTCGATGTTCGTTCATAGTAAACTCCCTACCCGCTCATTCTTACCGAAGACAGAGTGGAACAATCCCACATAGCTGTTACAGTGTACTCTGCGGCAACGTCAACAGGGAGATAATAATGCTGCATGCTAAGTAAAGCAATCAAAGGTAATCTATTCAATTACTGGTTTGGGGAAATGAGCTTGTACCTTTGCTCTTCGCTCCGTGATAGACAGACAGGGCACTGTTGGGGAGACCATGCCCTACCTCGGAAAGGTACTTACTATTTTTTTATGTAAAGTAAGTAGAGTAAGTAAATTTTATTTTGTGTTAGAAATATAGCACTGAAAGAAAATTGGTACATTATTACGTAGATCTAGGTTTTATGCGATATTGACAAAAACTAAAAATAATTAATTATTAAAATAAATAAATAATGCTGGACAATAGCGTAGCGTATAGCCTTTTGTTATTATTTCCCTACTTATCTATACTTATAATAAAACTGTAACAGGTCCAATTCTGTACATTGAACAAATTTTGAATTTTTTTCGGATGCCACTCACTTATCGATACTGATGCCAAAAATTTAGTTTTTTTCCATCATGTCTATCTGTCTGTCTGTATCTTGGCCGCGCATAGCTCCGAAACTACTGAACGTATTGAAATGAAACTTGGCAGAATTTGAGTTCATACTACGAGGAAGGACATAGGATACTTTTTATCCCGGATTTCAATAGAGTTCCCTTGGGACAAGGGATGAAAGTAAAATTTGTTGGCTGCGCGTAGCGCCGAAACTACTAAATGTATTCAAATGAAACTTGGCAGGATTTGAGTCCATACTATGTGGAAGGACATGGATACTTTTTATCCTGGATTTCAATAGGGTTCGCGCCGAAACTACTGAAGGGATTCAAATGAAATTTAGCATGATTTAAGTTCATATTACAAGAAAGGGCATAAAATACTTTTTATCCCGGAATTCAGAAGGGTTCCCTTATGAGAGAGTATGGAAGTGAAATTTTGCGCGTTGCAGGATGGCGCGCGGGGCAAGGGCGGTAGAGAGCGATAGCCCCCCACGGTGGGGGGCACTGGCAGTGGGGCCCTAGGCAGTGGGGCCCCAGAAGTGGGGACCCCAGCAGTGGGGACCCCAGCAGTGGGGCCCCTCACGCAACCGGACCCTCCCAGTAGCCCCCGCAGTGGGACCTCAGTAGCCCCCACAGTGGGGGGCACCGGTAGTGGGGCCCCGGAAGTGGGGGCCGCCGGCAGATGGCCCCCCGAAGTGGGCTCCCCACATTGCCCCGCAGTGGTGCCCCCTCATTAGCCCCCACAGTGGGGGCACCAGCAGTGGGGCGTCGGAAGTGGGGCTCTCGGCAGTGAGCCCCACATTTCCTCGCAGTGAGACCCCCAGTAGCCCCCCGCAGTACCCCCCGCAGTGGGACCCACTCAGTAGGCCCCCACAGTGGAGGGCACCGGCAGTGAGGGCCACCGGCAGTTTACCCCCGCAGTGAGCCCCCCACATTGCCCCGCAGTGGCACCCCCAGTAGCCTCCCGCGGTGGCCCCCCCACAGTAGGGTAAAATTTCTTGGCTGCGCATAGCGCTGAAACTACTGAATATTTTCAAATGAAACTTGGCATGATTTAAGTTCATACTACGAGAAGGGTCATGTAATACTAATTATCCTGGAATTCGTTAAGGTTCCCTTGGGAGTGGGGATGGAAGTAACATTTCTCGGCTTAAAATAGCGCAAAAACTATAGAATGGATTCGAATGATACTTAGCATGATTTGAGTTCATACTACGAGGAAGGACATAAAATACGAGTCCATACCCCAAAGCCAACAAAATGATTACAAAATTGTTATTAGTGCCGATAAACGACCTACTGGACAGCATCCGGTTTGTACAAAGCTCTCGCTACCAATGATGTTGCCGTCGTCTTGGTAGATCAGCACTGTGACAGGCGGGACATTGTGCTGCGTACCCGGGATGACCGCTTGCAATGCATTGACGAAAAGCACCAGGCATTTGATGCTCTTCAGTCTCTACTCGCTTATATACCTACTGTCGTGGCGAAGGAGCATACAACTTTGATCTTCGACTCGGTCACACGGTTCGGTTCGGTTCACTAAAAACGTTTACCGCCCAACGAAGTGGGCACGGGTCAGCTAGTCATTAATATAGTAAAAAAATCACGAAAGTTTAAAAACGAAATATCTTTCTACTTAGATATGTACATATGCTAGTTTTGTTTTCATCAGAATTTTTTTAAGGGAACTATGAAAACTATAATCTTTTCCGCTTCATCAATCATCAGTGAGCATGGCTATCGGATAGTCGTGGTGAACGATACGGGTATCCCGATTAGAAACTCGACTGATTTTCATATCCAATATCACAATCACAATACAAGTTCACGAATTAACTGTAATAGAACGGCACAGCGACTCGCAGTCAGCGGGTTATCTCTGTAAATATAAATAATTTTGAATATTACCTCCGGATGCGGTCCTTAAGCAGTGGAGCAGAATAGTTTGCATTTAGATGCCGAGTCGCATTGCAACTCCGCCAGGTGTCGCTGCCGTCGCCGATACTCACACTTAGCTGCTAAACAAGCTTCCAAGCTTTGGAATTGTGCACACTGAAAGCGAGGCGATAGATATTTGGATGATTTTGGTAATATTTCGGCTGAGGGAGAGGAATAAGGACTGAATTTGTGACAGTTAACGTAAAAGGAACTTTTGCGAAAGGTTTCCTCTTATAACTGTCAAAATCTGCAACTCTCCCGCCCCGCTCACAATAAATACACCTTTGCACTAGTCTTGTGTAGTTCAGGAATAATGAACTAAAATGAATTAGTTCCGACCAGTGAACTAGTAAGAACGATTCAGCTCAACTAGTTCCTTGTAGTTCACTTGCTCTTCAGTTACGAAATCTCGAAACCACTAAAAAAGTTGGCGTCGGAATCACTATTTTCTATGGCATAAAGTTTAAAGATAAAGATAAAGATATTTATTTGTAAAAAACATGTGTATAAAAGATGTCAAAAATATAGGTGAAACAACATGCTTGACCGGTAACAGTATGCAAATTAGGTAGAGAGATGGCATGCATATAAAACTAACCATGCAATAATTATACTATAAAAATTCAATTATAATTTATCATTTAAAAATTCGTTAAGATTATGATAACATTTTGTAATTAACATTTTTTTGAGTTTTAATTTAAACATTTGTAAATTCATGTCTCTATATAATTTAGGTAGTTTATTATAGATTATGGTAGCAACACCAACAATACTTTTCTGCATTAGTGTTGTTTTTACAGGGTGTGTTCTTAACCTAGTATTATCCCGTCTGTTTCGACTAACAAAATCAGATAGCCGTGGGAACAGATGAGGATTGCTTTTTACAAAAAGAGCTACTTCTAATATGTAAAGGGACGGAAGTGTCAGAATTTTGTGCTTAGAAAATAATGGTTTACAGCTATCAGTGATTTTTATTTTAAACAAAGCTCTCACACATCTTTTTTGTAGCCTAAAAATAATGTCTTTATTGGTAGAGTTGCCCCAAAATATTAATCCATATCGTAGAACTGACTCTACCATACCGTAATATGCAGTCAATATGGCATCTGTATTAACTGTAGACGACAGTTTATACAGGGCATATGTTAGACTACTAACACGCTTACTTAGACATTCTAAATGTGTTTTCCAATTGAGTCTTTTGTCGATGATAAGTCCTAAGAATCGTGTAGTATCCACTTGATTAATTATATTGTTATTAAATTTTATATTCATGTCAGATGGTTTTTGGGATCTTTGTTCAAAATGCATAATCATGGTCTTAGTTAAATTTATTTTTAAATTGTAAATGTCAAGCCATTTTATAATTGATTCATTTATGTCGGTTTCATAAGAATAAATGTCATTGCAAGAAATTGTTATTGTGCTGTCATCAGCAAATAATGTCATGGGATTAGTTTTTGCTCTTGGCAGGTCATTAATATATATAATAAATAGCAGCGGTCCCAGCACACTGCCCTGAGGCACGCCGTATCTAGCATATCGTATTTTTGACTTGAACACAACTTCAAGTTTGGTTTTAGTCTCTATTCTTGATATCTCTGTGATTTGTTTTCTGTCAGTAAGATAGGATTTAATTAAGTCTAAAATGTTTTCTCTAATTCCATAACTTTCGAGTTTGTTTAGTAGGATATTATGATCCACATAGTCAAATGCCTGTGTCATGTCACAAAATATACTACAAACAGGAATTTTCTTGTCAACTTTTGAAATTACATTGTAGAAGAAATCATAGACAGCCATGTTTATTGTTTTCTTTTCACGAAAACCTTTTTGCTCTTCACACAGAATATTGTTTTTTTCAAGGTATGTGTTTATTTCGGCGTAGTAATATTTTTCATATATTTTTGAAAATATGGAAATGAGTGCTAAGGGCCTATAGCATTCCATCAGTTCTTAATTTTCTTTTTTAAAAACTGGTTTGACTATAGTTGATTTTAGGTAATCTGGGTATTGTCCTGTTTCTATACTGAGATTTATTAAGTAACTAATATGAGGACTTATAGCTTCATTCACTGCTTTAATTATTTAAGTATTAACACCATCAAATCCTGAGCTGTTTGTATTTTTCAGAGGCTTTATTATTTTAAAGACATATTGTGGCAGACAGGGTGCTAAGAACATGGATTTTTCTTGCCTATTTATCGTTGCTGTCACGTTGTTACCTATACCTGGTATCGGTTTAACCTTATCTATAAAGTAATCGTTAAAGATATTTGCAATATCTTGTGGCTTTGTTACATATATATATTATTGTACTTTATTTTAGTTAATGGTTCTTTCGGTATATTTGGTCGACATTTATTGATAAGTTGCCATGTTGTTTTAGATTTGTTATTTGATGTCAATATTTTGTGGTTATTTTGAGCTTGTTTCGTAAGTGAAATAATTTTTTGAAACCTTTTTGTATAATTTTTATATATTAATCTATTGGTTTTTGTGGGCTTAGACCTGTACTTCCAGAGAAGATCCCTTTTTCGTTTACTGCAACTTCGAATACCACGTGATACCCATTTTGGTTTTCTAAATACTTTAATTAAAATATAAACTCCCTGTATGCTATAGAGGAGCTTTTTGCGCTGTACATATCAGAAAAAGAGAGACCTTCTAAATATACCTTGTACTTTTTTATATTATCTGTGTTATAGTCTCGAACTTCCTTACGCCAATATGTAAGTTTAATGATTTTTTGAGCTGGGAGTTTAATAATTTGTGCTGTATGATCTGATAGGCCAAATTCTAACACTTCAGTCTTACAAGCCGATTTGTAGTTATGTGCGATGTTATCAATGCAAGATTTGCTGATCAATCATGTTTTAATGCAAGTTTCAGGTTATAATTTCATAATAAGCATTCCAACTCTCGTGTTACATTATTGCATTTAAGAATATCTATGTTAAAATCGCCTGTTATTATAGTATTATTATTTTTTAAGTTTGTTACATATATAAGCAATTTTTCCAATTTATTAAAGAAAATATTTAAATTACTTTGCTTAGGAACAATTTAAAATCTAATAAAAAGAATAAAAAGAACTGTTTGAGAATGCATTTCGATTACTTGTTCCCTAGTACAATGTTTCTTTTAGTTCACTGTTACATTCCGTGTCAGACGGAACTAGAAGAGAAGGGAATAATTAAGGGAAAACAGAGATAGAGAGAGCGCTATTCCGCGGTAGTAAGAGAGACGGAGATATGCATCTAGTTCTCTAGTTCAGTAGTAACTTGTCTCAAAGGAACGAATAAGGTAGAACAGAGATAGACAGCGCATAATCCCCGGTAGTAAAAGAGGCGGAGGGGTAATGAATGAGAAACTTTATTTGTTTGAAGATAGAGATCAAATTGCGCAGTTAGTATTTTATGTTTGCAACTTTTGTAACTGTAATAAGTATGTACCTACTTGTATTATTTTTGTTGCGATCCAGGAAGGAGCATTGCATTTCGATATTTCGTCGGTAAACGGATATTTCGTCCGCTTTCGTGCATATTTGGTGAAATAATATTTTAATTAATATTCAGTAAATGTATATAGTATCCAATCTAGTTTCTGACACAAAACAATCGATTGCGTATTTTGGAGCATTAAAATAAGAGCCCTTTTGTGATTAAAACGACCCGAAAGTTTTGCGGAGTGGGGTACTAATAGTACTAGAAGTCCGAACTAGTACTTTAGTACGATTGTACTAGGACAGAGCGATCTCTTTACTGACCGAGCAAGAACAAGCCTACTTTGCACTTACACAAAGTGTCTTACGTCAGTTTCTGTCTCATTTGCAAATAGACACTTTAAAATACATAAATAATAAAAAAATAAAATTTCCTAGTATTGCGTAGAAGGTTGCTATTAGCTAATACATAAGCGAGTGATGAAAAGGTGGCCCGTTTAATTGAACGACCAAAAGTGAATGCGATAGGTAACTATTTCCACCACTTAAGTATATCAGATATCGCTTCGTAAACAGTGCGCGTCGCCCCTGGCGTAGCAGCACGCGGCGCTCGCTAAATTACCTGAAAGCGAGGACAGGCGATAAGATCGCCGGCGAGGCACTATTATATAGGAATACCTATTCGGTAACCGGTAGGTATACCTGAATAGGTAAAGCTTACCTGACTATATCGAGCCACTCAGCTTACTTGTGCTTGGAACTTAGGGGTGGTAGATATCTAAATACAATCGATTTTAGAAAAAAATCTGTTGCAGTCCACGCGCGGACAGAAGGGACGAAGTTAATATTTTTCGTTACCTTTCTTAACCAATGCGCGTTGTCAAAATGTACCTTTTAAATAAATTACTACATATTATTAATTTTAATTTTATGCTATGGATAAAGCTTTTATAATTATCTAAGAGTAAAGTGGTTGGCAAGATAAGTCTAACGAACCCCAACTCGACGTACCCACATAGAATAAAAGCTTGTAAAAATGACCGATTTCGTTTCAGTTCCAAATAGTTCCACCAATTCTGATCGCGCGCAGAATACATACATATATTGCTTCTCTGATGAGATCCAACTTAATCATTATTTTGTTCTGGGTGTTTTGCCAACACATCGCCGATAATTTTCTGGTGCATTTATGTATGTATGTATGTATGTAGAGGACTATCCAGTGCTGCCTTGACGTCCGTCCGAGTTTGGAGATCATTGGAGACAATGCTCGTATTGACCTTTCGGTCTAGGTATCTGACAGAAGACGATCATTTTAAATTCGTACTTACCGTACAACCTTCAAGTCGTTGACAAATTGGACTCTAGATCGGTTCTACATAATCATACATAACCACTGACTGGGTAATGTAATGAAGCTAGACGATACCTTCATAAGACACCGCGCTCGTAGATTCACGGTAATCAGGCTAATCCCTATTTGCGTAATAATATACGCGCAAACATAACTAATTAATTTTGTTAAATAATATCTAGTTCAAGGTGAACTTAACGAGAATTCTGGAGATAAAGGATCAAAAGGTATTCCTAAAATGCTCTAACAGAATAAAAATAACACTTCATCTGCCTGCGGCTTCGCAAACGTTGTACGAAACAAAAAAAGCGTACAAGTTAATATTATTTCAGATCTGGAACTACATCCGTGCAAATTGTTGAGCACGATCCGTGCCACCAGTAATTGAATCCGTGTTGTCTTGTGACAAACTCATATCTTCACAACATTTCAAACTTTCGTATTTGATAAAGAATACAAAGTTTAAAACGAGAACCCTTGGTTAAGGGACCTCTAACGATATTCCCTTCAAAACGAACCTCTCTTATCTTTCAACTAGGTTTTATATCAGATTGAGAAAATATTGAGTGAATTGACGAAGTGGCTATTTAGGAACATCGGCGCTGACAGGCCGGGCTGGGCCGGGGCATCGGATTAGCATAACTGATGCGATCGCCCTTTGCCACATTCACACTGAAAGCCGGTCGGGTGATCGTTATGTATGTATATGAAAATTCTTGCACTGAATATTATATATATACTGTGTACATTTCATGCGAAATATTTACTCAGCAACGCGATATTTTTTTCTCTAACCATCTTTGTTTTTTATAGATTCCTCTATTCCTAGTACTTTTGTGGGAAGGGTGATGATTTTGCTATCTCTCAGTCGATCATTTATCACCGTGTCAAGCAAGATACAAACCCCGGCTCAAAACCACCTGCTTACCATCCAACTGCGCCCTTTGAGTCTCCGAAAAAGAAATTATATTGGATACAATGACTACCTGTGTCCCGGTACTTGGAATAATTGAATTGTACCTCTTTGTGAGCATTGTCTATCTACGTGAGTTTTTCGGAGGAAGAATCTTTCGGAGCTCGAGTATTTTATTCAAAGACTTCCATAATAGAATTTGTTAATCGACACACGTGAATGAAGAGGAACAAAAGGTTGACTACCGCTTTGCTCACACACAAATCTACATACCTATAGGTGGGGGAACAAAAGTTGTTCCAGTTGTCCTGTACAGAACAACTGCACAAGACAACTGGGAATAAGCTATGTTTACTGACATATGGTACAAAGTTAATATTTATTTATTGTTCAACCACATAGTATTATACACTAAAACTTGCTTATAGATTTACCGTAATAAATTCATGTCAAACTGTGTTATGCATACATGCCTAAGAGACTTTGTAAACAGTAAACTTTGAGTATCACAGCCTCCGCAACGCCTAAAGAAACCTTCACTTGAACTCTTTTACAATCCTTTGGTGAAGGGAGATCAATCCCATCCTTGTCGAGCCCATCCTCATGTCTCTTTCCATAGGTGTAGGTAGTTAGAGGAGAAGGTATCCTAGGCTCTAACTGCATATTGTGTGTGGCAGCACGACGCCGCGCCACGTATCTCCGGACGTTACGAGCGGGCTCGGCGTTCATTACCCGATAGCATCACGGATTCTGGCGGTAATTGACCGGACCACGAGCCGGACAAACCTTGTGTAGTAGGAAGCTATGGGCTGTTTTGTTAGTAATAGATATAATAACAAAAGGTCTGCTTTAATTATACAAATAAAACTAAGAAGCATTCAGTCTTCAGTAATTATTACATTTACTGTCATGTTTTCACAAAAACATATTCTTCTAGATAATACGTAAGCAAGTACTTCGTTACTGTACTGTCGACTGTAGAGAATCCTAATTGAAAAATGCTATTATGACGTAAATGATTTTTTTAATGACAAAATGACATAAAAAAAAACATACCAAAATTTTATTTGAATTAATTGACTAAAAATAATTTAATCTTTTTATTATTATTATATTAAACTAGACAAGTAGGTACTACTTACCTCGGTACCTACATATATTTTGTTTTTTTTACCTTAAACAACCTGGGCCTGCCTTCCACTTGTTGTTTACGCCCAACAGGGTTCACATTGTGATACTTAACTATAATACCTACCTATTAAGCCAATGTGATGACAACAATAAATAAATTGAGTATTGAGAAAACTCCTGTCCTGGAACACTACATAGTTGCCAGCTGAAACATCGGGAAAACCATCGCGAGAATTGCCTATTAATAGTTAAATTATAATCTTCTACTAATCTAGGACTAGTCTACTCTCACAACCTACTTGAATAATAATGATAAACAGGTCTTCACCTTTATTTAGTCCTTAGACGTTATTAGCTCCAGACCCAGTTGTAATAAGCTCTATATATTATGCCCCAGTATAGCCTGAGATTGTCGGTAGAGCCGCTAAGTGACATTTACATAACCCGACCATTGTTGCCGCGGCGGATCCATTATAATTAATCTGTAATTGCTATTCTCGATTCACAAACTACACTTGTTTGCTGACGGTATAGAGCTCAGTATTTTCGTGGCACTTTCATAAAAATCGCAACTGGTCTTTAAGGACTTTCGTAGCGCCCTACCACATCCGGAGACAACACGTAGACATCTTGTAAATTGTCAATACGACGACGTAGAGGACTTGCAGATACCTATGTATTTCTCGTAAACGAAGTGTCTACCGACGTAGAGGGTAGTTATTTTGTAAAACTGTCTTCGTAGATATCTCGTAGACAAACTCTCTACAACGACGAAAAGAATTGATTTTTCGTAGCACTTTCGTAGACATATCGGAAACATTTCTACTTACTTACATAGTTGCAAAAAGTTGACCTGTTGTTGAAACTATTACGGTGTTATGGTAACACCCCACCAGGGCATGGCCAGTAGTATGATGGTTTCGCGTCGCCTACAACCGAACAAATTCTTAATTCTCATAGATATCATGTAGACTGTAGAAATTCCTGAAGAGCAACAGCAACTGCCTCAAAGTGCTATTGTTTATTTCGCCAATATTAGTATCGGAAGTCGAGTAGTATACCTACGGCCGCATTAAGATATGCAAATGTTATTGGCCGGAGGCTGCGTATCTCAGATGCGTTGATACGATGTTCGCCTTTCAGCCTTAAGCAGCCTCACGAGGAGATTGTTGTGAATAAAATTCGCCAAAAGAAACTCGGGTAACGCTTTTTATTAAGTTGCGTAAGTAGGTACTTCATTTTACAAAATTACAAAAATAAAGAAGTTTCTATTGTACCTAAGAACCTACTCTCGTTCCTCTACACGGGGAACAGAATAATTAAATCTGTATAAGATTAATTATTACCCTTTAAATCTAACTTTGAAAATGAGGGTAAATAAAATAAGTAATGGGAATAAATACAAAAGTTGATCAAAACGTCCACATGTGGCCCCATTTTGCCGTTTTGTCGTCATACACAATGGCAACAAAAAAGCTTTATTCGTAAAAGAGTCCCCATTTATTACTGTCCTACATATTACCATTATCTTCCCTATACAATAACCCGTGATGTGTAGCAGTGCACATTAAAGTAACCCGTGACGTGTAGCAGTGCACATTACAAAGAGGTCTTCCTTACAGAGCCATAAAGCAGAATGTTCACTTCAATACATACGGGCAACATTCCACAGTACGAGGCTATTTACAACAGGACAAAAGACAGATACGGTTTTGTACGAGGTTGCGATGCTCCCGGTACATTTTAGCAAGAGTTTTCTTCTTTGCATTTCACGAATAAAAGTAATATTTTCTGTTACGTCAGGGCTTTTCCAAAATGCGAAGGTATAGGTTAGTAGAATTTGACTTGTCTAAGTGCTTATTTTATAAGCCTAAAGAAATAAAGTTATTGATTCTGTTTCTGATTCTGAGATAGAGTCTGAATAAATAATTAATTCCCAATTAAAAAACCGCTCATGTCATATGAGCCATATCTCCGTATCCAGGGTACCCATCATGTTACCCCACATGAGTTACCCCACATGATGGGTCTTTCTCATGGTCAGCAGGAAGAGGTCTTCAACTTGGCTACAAGTGAATTGTAGACCGTCATAACTCCAGAACTACTCGAGACGGACCCACGTTTCTAAGACATCAAAAGCATTAGCTATATACCTACCACATGGATCAATAAACATGCCCTTATCAAATTTTGTATAGGTGCCTAGTATGTCTAAGTGTGTACTATGTGATAAGTACATTTATTTGTTTAGCACCGATTATATTGTAAAAATAGTACGAGAAAATAAATACCTAGCAGAACAAGATGCTATAACTATGTAAGATCCATGATTTAGTAGCTCATTTTATATGGGATTCTTGAATAATAACGCAAACTGACTTTTATATGTGGCTTATTTCCGTTTGTTTTTTTTTTTTTCTTACCGTAATGGACTTGACTGCTCAGGACTAGGTTAGACTAGATTTGAAACTAAAACAGTGACGACGATATTGTTAAGGCCTAACTACTACTTTATATCCCTACTAGCTAACCCGCCAAACGTTGTTTTGCCTTCAACCCTTATCACTTAGGGGTGTGGAAAATAGATAGTAGCCGATTCTCAGACCTACTGAATACGCATATAAAATTTGGTAAATATCGGTAAAGCCGTTTCGGAGGAGTACGGTAACTAACATTTTGACATGGAAATTTTATATATAAGATTAAATATCTACTTACCTTATCTCCTTAGCGTGACCAATCGTCAAACACTCGACGACAGAAAATACCTACCGTGTAAGAAGGCGTAGCATCACGCGTCAGGCGTAGTAAATTTCCGTAAAATGCCGCCTCCGTAGGTAGGTAGGACCCTCATTCCGCTGCCAAATTCAATAAGACCTTAGAGTGTTCATTAATTCGTGATAGCCGATCAGAAGAGTCCAACAAATGGGAATGCAGAAGTCAAACATGCGTGACACGTTTGCTACGCGTTATGTGTACGTAATGTACACATAACGCGTAGCAAACGTGTCTGTGCACAATTTCAGCCAAATCTAAGCTGGATGTGTAGATAAACTCCACTGATAATATTAGTGTGATTGTAATAGTGGTTCTCTGACTTACCCATGTCTCGAAATAGAATATAAGGTAAGCATTCTTAGTGCTGGGTGACGTAAGGGCTTTCAAGTAAAGTCATCATCATCATCCCAGGTTGATGATGATGAACTTGAAAGCGCTGTCGTTTTATTTCAGGGGAGTATCCGCTTGAAATACATCGCAATCAATTTGTAGAGTAGAGGCCCTGATAATTCGATCCGATAAATACGTATCTGGCGAATGGGTTTCATTAGGAAATGGAATGTGGGCTCCGGCATACATACATACATACATATGTACATACATACCTAACCTACTGCAAGTAGCGTTGGCTGCTGATTGACCTAATTTGTTAGCAATGAAACTTTGGATCAGATAATCGCCGCTGACGTTATTTGTGTTGATGCCTATCTGTAGATCTAAATAAAGAAATCGCGCGGTAATAATTATATTTTTACTAAATACTTACCTACACTTTTCTATTTTAGTTTGAGCACGGTTGAATTAATAATTTGATTATTTTGAAAAATCTAAAACCCGCCTTCAAACTCCTTTTTATTTACACTGTTTTTTTGGTCCAAAGCTACCACCAATGGAAAATCGATGGTTCTTTTTCGTGTTCGTGCAAAACCAACTCTTATGTCCAATGCATAAGATTAGCGCTTGCACGAAAAAAAATCAGAAACTTCGATTTCGTTTTTAAGAGTACGGGCCCTGGATACTGGATATTATTTTCTATACAAAACCAAAATAATCAGCCAATAATATACGAACATACATAAAAAACCTACCTATAAACATTCTTTCTAAGCCTTAATAAAGCAAATTGTACTTACATATTTTCGAACTAACTCTATTATTGAACGCTCCATAATGCCATGATTGGTCAAAACTCATAAAGCATGCCAACACGTTTTAGCATGCAGCATCACCGACATACTCGTACCTACTTAGGTACTTATAATTTTACTGTGCGAATCTTTATTTCACTTTTTCTGCTAGTGCACAAAAATATAAATAAATATAAATCTGATAACCAATTAACACATTATTTCGGAACTTAACTTTGGTAAAAATTTTTGCATTGTCTATTGTCCTACCCCCGTAAGCCTAACGTTATTCTGAGTCCCCAGTTCGGTCGACGATAGTATCGAGTCCTCGTCATCGATTCGGAACATCTATTATTGTATATAGGTTTTGGTACAGCGCCTCTATCGTGCGGTCAAGGAACTACACAAATCATTCACCATCATAGTCACGATCACGTCTCGATACTACCGTCAACTAAACTCAGGGCTCTGTTTTCTATTATGGCTAGGTACCAATATCTAGTGATTCGATGGCGCAATAACACCATTGCTACCTAGTTTATGTTAAGTTTTTTTTATTACATAGTTTTAGGAAATTTACTAATCATTAATAGCTAAATAAATAAATAATGTTGGACAATCCATACAGCATCATCTAAATCATTATAATTATATATTTCTTATATATTATTTATATAAAAGCCATTTACATCCGAGTATTTTATTCAGTAAAAGTGAAACAATAATTTTAGTGATTCAGTAATTAAGTAAAATAACTAAATGTTAAGTATTTAGTTCCAATCCCACCAAAATCATTTAATTTTCAACAAAGTGCATACGTCATCAAACGTACCTAAATGCTCTAAATCTTTGGTACCATTAGAATACAACATAACGTAAGTTTGTTTACAAAGGAGTAACTACGAGTAACAACAATTCGCAGCGCATCAGCATTGCATTGCCATACAGCAGCAGGGCAATGCAGCCAGCGGGGACGCTTCCAACTGGTGTTGTTATGGACCAATTGAGCTACCTGTAGATTGTTTGCAACAGTGTGCAGTTAGCTCAATCGTTTTAATTGTATATACTATGTTCTAATTCGTTTCTATTATTTGATTCAATTTTCTTTGTTATTAACATATGTACTAACAATATTATGTAATTCTATTTGGAATGTATATAAATAGAAGCTTTACTTACATTTTTTGTTCATTTTATAAGATTCTTATATTCCAAAACTTTCATCGTTCAAAAATAATAAATGCTAGTACTAACTGGTACAAATTATTCAAAATAATGCGATACCAACTTAGTGATTGTAAGTAGTTAAGAAGTTGTGTAAAATTATAATATAATCAAAGTACTTAACGAATAACTAAGTTAAATAATAGGTACCGTACTGTACGTTAGTATGTACTATACATATATAGTAATACTGTACTAATTTCATCAGCGTCATCACCGCTCTTACACCAAATCACATCACATTACATCTGGTCCAGCCGACTGAACCTGTCCTCGCTGACAAACTTCATTCTCTTACATACACGTTTATCAGGGATTCATCATTACTTAAAAGCTCAAAGCAATATGTCACTATTATATTATAAATAACACATTCATTTGTGTAAAACTGTAATAGACATAATAATATCGGACATAGAATACTACTTAGAGGCTTTACAAATTTGTTATAATAGGTAATCTGTGACCGATCTTTTCGTATTAGATGAAATCAAACTGCAAAATCAAGCTAATAGCTTGATACTATTCTATAAGTTACAAACAAAATAGGTACCAGTGGCGTGTGTCACCTGTAGATATCGTTACATCAAAATATAAATGCAACCACCATCAAGTAACAGATATATACATCATATATATATATATATATATATATATATATAAAAACTATTACAAATTATTATTAAATTCGGATAGATAAAAATATGTAGGTACATAATCTATCGTATGCACCCACATCTTCTAAAGGTGGACAAATGTCCCTTACATACATATGTATGTAGTGTCACTAATTGCTTAGTATTCTAAAATCTGAATTATTTCTAATGGTTTTACTTTATAGACGCACGTCATGTGTGAAAATAATTATAAAGGTAGGAGATATATCATGGGAAGAAGGATAGCCAAGACCTGATGTTGAACTAAAAGTTACTTGTTCTTGGATACATAATCGGACGATTAACAGTCGTCGTCGTCGGTTAAATAGACATAACGCAAAATTTAGGAAAACATCTGTAAAACCGTCAATTAGAAGACTGAAGGGTTACTTTTAAAAAAAAAAACCATTTTAAATAGACAGCTAGTTGTTATGTTCGTAAGCTGCAGGCCAAGCACGGGAATGTTATCTACTTGTAGGGTAGAATAGACAATAATGATGATGACACAGCATTGTCAAACATTGCGTACATTATTGAAGTTGAAGGAATGCTCTTCATTTACACATTCGATGACAAAGTGACGTAATTTTTCTCTATTCTACCGTAGACAACTAATCCCGTGCTTGCCCTACTGATCATCTTTACATCAATGCTCAAATCTCTTGACAACGTCATTACGTTAAAAACGAGTTTATATCCAGCATGGCGTTGTGAAAATAATAGTCTAGATCGCTAAACGATTCAACATCGAATGAAATGTGAAATTCATTCGGTGGGCATATCGGGCATTTCATACGGTGTTGATTCGTTTATCGATTACAACTTGCGTATTCACTAGTCATTCACGATTCACTCACTGTTGCGTCTTCATTGCCGTCGCGTCGATAGATAATAATTAATAATAGATAATTAATAATTAATAATAGAATATTAAATAATTATTAATTATCTATCGACGCGACGGCAAATCGCGGTAAATAATTAATAAATTTAATAATTATTGACTTTTAGTATAATCCCAGTTGTAATTTTTTTTTCCATGTATATTTAATATACATATATAATTTCGATCTAATATTATTTCGAAAATATATTCAGATATTTATTGACTCACGACTAAACGTTTTAACTAAATTCCATAAACTGTTAATAGTGAAAACTCTCTAGTGAAATAACGCCACGCACCTAACGCGTAACAGAGAATTCACTGATAATGTGTGAATTGGCCTATACCTTATCAGCATTGATGCCATAATGACGCGTCATATCATAACAGCAAAAGAAAGAACTATTACACGTCTCGTCACGGTATAATAGCGTTCGGCGAAACTGGAGATGGGTTCTGCACAGGTGTAAAACGGTGCAAAAATCTAAAATACGACTTCTGCGCATCAAACTCTGTTTTATTAAACCATGACGCGACCTGTACAAGAGGTTTGATCATTGATTAGTTAATCAGCGTAGAAGCAACCAGCAGCGTAAGCGCAGTAGAAGCGCGTATACATAGATAGCCTCATTTTCATCACTGAAAGTTTTGTAAAGTTGAGTGGGGGAGGTGAGTATGCAGCATCTGTCTCTTACGCCCTAGCGCTGCGCGATAGAGGCGTCCTGCTCGTGCTGCAGGATCTCGGCCAGGTTGGAGATCTCTATCTCCTGGATGCCACGGCCCGAGAACTGGATGTAGTCGTGCGCGGGCGCGTCCACCGACCGCTTGCGGACTGGAAGTGAGACAAGAAATTATGACCTTTCTATTGAAACATACCCCTACAGCCTATTAGATACTTGCATTTGTTCTGCGGTTTCCTCTTTCCTGGTACTTGCTAGAAACCGTTACAGGTCTTTCGAGTTCCGATATTCCGTAGTACAGTCGTTGCAGGTTCGATTCCTGTCTCGAGACAAATGAATGTACGATCTGCAGTTATTTTACAATCTGCAGTTATTTGTTCCGGGTATTTGTAAAATAAAAATAGCTACATACATACAATATTTGTAGTGGTATAATGTACCTAGTAACGTTTTGTATTAGGTAGGTACATATCAGTTTATCCAATAGTCAGTTACCTATCCATAACTCAAGCTCTGCTTAGCTTGAGGCTATTGGTTCACTGGGGAGGAGGGGCCTATTGGTTCACTGGGCAGGCACTTGTTATTATAATGTAGAGTCTGAACACCTTTGTGTTTGCCTTGGTTTTATTTCTTTCTTTCTTTCTTGAAAGGTCCTTTAACGGACTCATCAATTGCATAGAATAACGAGCCCGCGCGGGCCGTACGCGAATGAAGTTATTTATTAATGGCTTTTATCATTGGGGGTGATTCCATAATCTCCACGCTAGACACGGGAGCTTAGGATCGCCGTTCGATGGCGGCTGGCCCGCCCCCCGGCGGATGTACGACACCCGCTAATGGCGAATTGGCAGTCTTGTCCACCCTAGCTAGACCCCAGGCCATGTAGTAAGTACCTACCAGCTGCTCCTTTCTTAGCACCGATCATAAAGGCTACATAATCCAGTTTAATGGAAAATACATATATTAACTAAAAACCGACTTCAAATACCTTAGTATTACACTAGTTTTTTTAAGCTTTTCAGGACAAATACTTATCACACGCGAATAATTCGTTTTATGGGACCACCTCGAGATCATTCTCCATACAATAGCGAAATAATCTTCTAAATCGGTTCATAGTTAAGATAGAAATCGACAAACCTACTTAAAATTAAATAAAAATGCATACAGCCGAACATAATTCCTGCTCCTCTTTTTTCTTCGTCGGTAAAAAAATTCAGTATAATTCGTAAACCGGTGCACCGCGGTTACATTATCGAACGCAACACTGACGGTATCTGAACGCGGCCCGGTTGATAGATACATCGCTCATTGAATGCAAAACGGCAACAATCCAAAAACACATTTTTTACAGGAGAGCCAAAACAAAATTTAAAAAACGATTTTAAAAAAAATATAATGTTTTTATATTTTAATGTTATGATGTTAATACATCATCGATTTTCTAATTCTTTGCTCTATTTTTTTAAATAATGACCGCTGTGATAGCTTTCACCCAACCTGATAAAAAACCACGAAAGCCCTTTTTGCATTCAAAATTTTAACCAATGTTAAGACAATTATCTCAAAAAATGAAACATGCTTTAATGTTTTACGAAGTAAATATTTCTAAATCGAAACGTTCTCTTTTTAAATCGAAACGTATCATTTTTGAACAGTTTTAAACGGACATGAGATCAAAAAAATCCTTATAGACAATGTATATATAATTAAAAGAGAAAATTTATATAAACGAGTATTTTGCATATCCTTATATAAAATTTGTGAAAGTTTGACATTATAATAATATGCATCAAGATATGAAATTAGTAGTAGGTAAGGTACGATAGGATAGCAGTTCAGGTTTCACGCTTGATAGCAATAATAGGGGGCTGGGGTCAATACTAGGTTTGGGGTTGTATGTATATCAATGCTAGGGGGCTGGATGGTTAATTGTGATGATGGTTAGGTTGTGGTGGTTCAATCTCTAAGATACCTATCTTAGAGATTGAACTACCACAACCACCCAGTACTTTAGGCTCAGTGTCTGTGTTTGAGGCTGCATTTCCATGTAGTTGGATTCGTGATTTGCCCTGGAAGGTCCAGATTGGGGTGAGTAAATGTGTACTTTTAAATCCGTTTTGTCTCTCTGTTTCTCAGTTCAAAAACAACATCCTTTCCACTATCGTCCGAGGAAAAATCAGATTAAATGAACTAGATGACGTAGAACTATTCGTGTCATTGTCAGAGTCACTATGAGATGAGTCGCTAGGTGGAAATATTTTTATTAGTTTTTCCAAAAGTTATTAAGCTCTCGTTATCATCACATAGCAACGCTTTATGTTAATCAGGATGGCCGTTAGGGTAGAAATAAAATTATTAAGTATTTGCTTTTTCTCTTGTCCAACGAGTGCTGGTATTTGATATTTCTGAATATTGTCCGGGGAACCAGGTTTGTTTTTATAGAGTTCGTATAGAGATTGTAGTATGCCCTGAGTTCCATCATTAATTACGTCAAATTGTTAGGACTAGGCTGTCTGACTGGATGGCAGTCTGCATCAAAATAAATCTTACCCGTTATTATGTCTTGATGAACTCTTGCTGGATGATCACATTCTTGAATTTGTTGAGAGTTGTTGATAACGTGCAGTTTTTTTTATCGTATCTGAGTTTTTATTTAAATTGCCAACAGCCATGCTCAAAATAATTCTTGCTCTGCCAAAAAATAATTATGCACTTATCAATGCATATTATAAATTGTTATATTGGGCGCAAAATAAAACGTAGTGGTGTGCGTATTTCCTATCAAAACTAACAATTTATTTATCTATCCGTGATAAAGATAAATTAATTTGGAATTATAAAAATATGAAGCAACCTAACAATTTCAAAGTGGTTGACGATAACCGATAATTGTATGAACGTAAACCTCTAACAAGTATATTTTATTTTCAAGGAATTTAATTTTATGATAATATTTTACCCGTAAAATGTACAAATTTCCAAACCATCCAGTTTAGCTGTAAATAAATTATCATTACCTCTATAATAATTTAATTCAAAAAGTAGATATTTTTTAATATGGCATAGATTTATTTCCTAGTGAAATTCAAAATGTACGTTTTCCAAAATATGGCACTGTTGCAGTAATAATTCTGAATGTTCTTACTTGAAATTGGAATGCAAAACGGATGTATTCCGAATTTTATCTATTCCCGCCTATTATATATATAATTTCATATGAAAATTATTGTTCTACAATATAGAAAAAACACTTACCTTCGATAATTATATTTTTTGAAATCAATTCGCCGAAAGATTTTTCTGATTTTAGCGGATGTAAACTTTCAATTTCACTAATTACCTAACCTTCCGGCAATCAATGAACAATCACCTCCATTATTATAAATGGCGGCCAATGACGTTTTTTTTTTTAATTTCGTTTCGGAACTATTCTGCCTTCTCCATAAGCACCCCCCGTTAGTCAGTAATCAAATAAATACTATTCTGGAACGAGAGAAAGTTGTTGTTTCGTTTTTGATACAACATGCATTTAAGGGTAACGATAATAATTTTGTTACGTTGCAAATCAAATTATGGCTTACGGAATCATTATATATATATTTTTTGCCTCATTGAATTAATTAATTATTTGTTTATTGACAACAAAATTGTATTAATTTATTTTGTTTATTTTTTTATTGAATCGTAGTTTTTTTTTACTTTTTTTTGCTTATTGATTTATTTGCATAACTATTTTGATGACTACTCTTTTGTTTTAGGTCGACCTGTAATTAATGTTTGTAATATTTTTGCATAAATACAATTAAACTAATACAAATATAAACTATACTCACCTGTACCTACAAAACGTAGCAAGTTTAATACTTTTAGCATTCAAAATAGCATAACACTTTTAATAACTTTATAAAAATAATTTGGTACCAAAATGCCGCCTGTACTTAAAGATAATATCTTAATTAGAATACTATACAATAATACAATAATAATGATAAGCGACACTCCAAGTTCGTAAAGTAATTTTTTTAATTTAGATGAATTAATACAATACTACTACAATAGATATAATATTTTTATAATATGTACATAGAAAATAACCAGAACACCCGGGTCAAATATCTGCAGATAATTAATTATTATTTTAAATAATTAGTTAATAATTAATTTAAGAATTTTCAAGGAAGTCCCACAGCTTATATGAATACAAAATAGGACACAAGAAACTAGCAACAAAAAATCTAATAAATAGCCTTCACGGCTAAATGACAGTGTGGAAAATAAATACGCTATGCAGAAACTCTATCAATCTATTATGACAATAATCTAATAGATAGGAGACCATGGAGATGTAACGAATATTCGCAAGATTTTTTCAATAAACGCATTCGGAAGAAAGCACGCGAATGTTATGCGAATGTTTAAGGGCAAATATAACATAATATTAAAATCATTTAAAACGGGTTATTTGACTTGTCTAAGTGCTGATTTTGTAAGCCTAAAGAAAATAAGTTATTGATTCTGATTCTATTTACCATAATTTGAGTTATGAGTTTTCTAATATTTCGACACAGTTTCATGCGCCATGATCACGGAATAACTGAATAAATGACTTTAGTGTTAATTAATAACCAGTAGGTATAAAAGTTTTATGCTGAATTACCTTGTTATACGTGAAAGGAATTATAACGTATAATTACAATTTATTTATTTGAATCAAGCATTCAGAATACCTAGCTAGGTTGAGTTTTGCATAATTTACGAAAACAACTCTACTTTTCGTAGTATGTCAGCAATCCAACAAGTTCATACGAGCTCGGTTTCGAATTTCAACTTTTAAAATTCAGCGATAGTAGTTGTACAAACATTTGTCTCGACTTCTCGAGACGGGAATCAAATCCGCGTTCTGCGTCGCTGGCGAACCTTCGCCCGCTACGCCTTAGAGGTCGTAGATTAGGTGCTGGGCAAGCTAAATTCATCTAATATCGTCTCAGGGTAGTAAAACATCTCGTGCATCATGATTAAACAGTATCTGACTCTTATTATCAAGGTACCAAAGGAAAGTAAAATATAATCTTTTTATTTTTGTAATTGCCCTTTTATTTCGTCGAATAAGTTTACAAAGGCGTTTGTTACCATCTTAGTTGAGGTCGTGAAGCGAAATCTCCGTGGAATAACGTCACAATGGCGCTTAGAATAGCATGGATTTGAAACTTGCACGCGGAACTCCGTGGAAAAACGTCACAAAGGCGCTTAGAACAGCGTCAATTTGTAACTTGCACGTGGAATAAAGTGATAAGGGACAAAAACTAGGGAAAACCGTTTATTTTAATTATGAAACCTACAAGATAATTTAGCTAAAAATATGATAAAACGTTTTAGAAAAAAAAAAACATATCCCGTAATAGAAACTTTTCGAAATAATAAGAAAAAACCGTCTCCTGTAAAGTTGGTGTTTTGCAACTGTGACCTTATTCGTAGGATACGACGAAACGATATAATATTGATTCACGTTGGATACATTACCTGAAACAAGACTTTGGCAATAACTTCGATACAAAAGCCGATAACGGTTTTTCGTCGATTATGAACAAAGTGCTTTTTCGACTTAGCGCTGTCTTGTTCTAGGGGTGCGAAATGTTGGCTACTACGGGGGCGACTGGACTTCCCATCGCTACTCCGTAAAATTTGCAAATAGTATTGCCCTCTGTATATAAAGAAGTTATTGGAGAGAATATGATGTAGACGCTTGGTCGTACTCTGCAGGGATACCGTTTTCTTGTATTTTTGACGCGACAAACCTCATACCTACACTCTTCTAGAGGGATGTTCGTAAAGAGTGATTCTACGTCAAAGCTGACCATCACTTCGGTGTTCGGCTTCATCTAGGTAGGTACTTCTATCTGCTCGAGTATCTGTATGTACAGTCGTGAGTCTTTTACAAAGGATGTTGTTCGTCTCACAGTTGATTGCAACACTCTGCCACATGCTTCACCTAAAGGGTCCCGTTGCAAAACTAAACCACGCAGAGACCCACTGAAACACACACAATAAATGTGAATAAATTTGAATCAGCCCTTAAGGAGGAATTCAATGCCACACGTGCAGATGATTCTCCCTACCTGCATAGATAAGATTCGACCCGTATTAAAAATAGCAAATTAAAATTAAAATAGCGTGCCACGTTCACTCAGTGTTCGTTAATTGACCATAACCTGTATAAGTTCTTAAATAATACAGCACTATCCAAACGCATAAAGCAGCGGTAGACCGGCTTCCCATACAAACTTCCCTCAGCGCCGGCACGGAGTTGTCGGCCGCCAGCGCCGACGGATGCTGATCCAGTAGGTACTTACTGATGTTGAACTCCTGTCTGAGCAGGTGGTAGACCGGCTTCTCCATGCAAGCCTCCCTCAGCGCCGGTGGCACGGCGTCGGCCGCCAGCGCGGGCAGCTCCGCCGCCAGTGCTGACCGGATGCGTGAGATGTCAAACACTGCGCCGTCCTCGATGGACAGCAACAGCAGCGAGGGAGGAAGCACGGTCTCGCGGTCCAACTCAGTCGTGAAGCAGCGCTCCGTATCCTCTATGTCTGGAAATGGAATTACAAATCAGTTATCACCAGTTTCGAAATGGCCTAGTATCACCACTTTCAAAATGGTCTAAAGGTTATCTATACCTAATCGATAAAGATTTAAAAGCCGGTCTGTGAAACGTAGCTGGAAGCTAGGTGTCACAGTCACAGACCGGATTATAAAATAGGTACTTAGCTGCGAATTTTTGGGGGATGCCCTAGCTAGAACATCAAACCTATAAAAAAATGTTCAAAAGTGGAATTAGATCGGCCACACTCTCCGAAAGGAATCTGAGCACATCCCCAAGCAAGCTATGCATTCGAAACCAATAGGAAGGCGAAATCGTAGCCGACAGACAGTAAACTCACCGGTGGTATTCTGCTCGAAGTCGTGTATGAAGTTGACACGCTTGCCGTTATCCATGACGGATATCTTCTCCACCTGGTCTCCAATGTCGAATCTCTCGCGAAGGGTCTTCACCAGCTCTTCTGCTTCGCCCGGGGGTCCAAGGCCGGAGCGGAACAGCTACAAATAAACATAAAACTTAGTGTTTATTTATTTGGTCTACAGTCTACAATTTTTCAGATTTTTTTTTAGGTTGTAAGATGGCACGCCTCGTAGCTTGGTACCCGGGGCGGACCGCCCCTTCCCACCCCCCCTTTAAGCCGCTAGTGTAGACGTACCTGGACGTCAGCATCGTCCTGCGACCAGCGCAGAGGCATCACGTTGTAGGCGGGCCGGACGTGCATCGACACCAGGGGGGACTCATCATTGTCCTGGAATAAATTAAAGATAAGGATAAAGAAAACTAGTATTACATAACTTACATATAGAAAACTAGCTTTTCCCGCGGCTTCACATGCGCTTTACAGGGATAAAAGTATGTCCATCCCCGGGACACTGTCCACCTCCCTGCTAAATATCACACGATCACCAGATCAGCCAGCGATTGTCACGTAAAACGTAACAGACAGAATTACTTTCGCTTTTTAACAGACTTCGAAAAAAGAGGAGGCTGTACGTTCAGCTGCATCGATCTGAGTAAAATCTGTAGTTAAGGAACGTTTTCCCAGCGCTTACTCAACAACTGGTCCTATGTAGGTATATTTTTATGTACCTCCATAGGTAGACCATTCTATCGAATTCTCCGTGATTTATGGGCAGAGTTAGAAAATTAAAGCTATTTCCAGACTGGCCCATTACGTCTATGACCAAAGATTTAACAGATAGTCTACTGAAAGAGAAGTCCTGTGTCGTGCAGTTCGATAGTGCGAGCTAATTATAAATAAAAAAATCATTGCTTAAATTGCTTTAAGATCTTTAAAAGTAAACGACATTTTCATGACATAATGAAAAATTAAGAATATTTTTGTTACAACTCAATCTTATAGTACAACTAAACAACTCAAGTTATCAAAAAAAAAAAACCGTGTTCCGTAATAATCTCGATAAGCAATAGTTATTGGCCTAACAATTGGTGATAGTTCAGGAATTTAGTTTTTGCCAGACACTGTTTTTTGCCCCACCATGAAAATGCTAAGGAGCATAGATGCCTATGTGAAGAAGTTAGGTTTTTCAAAACGAGGCACCTATCCCACTGCGGCATCTATCCGGGGTTTACCCTACGATCACCTCGTGGTTGGTTGGATGAGTTCTTGTCGTCCTTGTCTCACTCAGCAAATGGCCATGGCCCGAATTATTAAAGCAAGTGACTGTCGAACGTATCTAAAATAATCATATTTATCACATCCACATGGTTCCTTCAGCCCCAGCTAGTCGCATCTAGTGTTTGAGTGGTTCCCGACTCAGTACTTACTTGCCAACATTCGATGTGCACGGACGATTGGCCCTGGGCCCCCGGGTCTATTTGCGTCTCTTGGCCAAAATTCCGTAGGTAGGATATGTACCGGTGAAGGCCGTAGAAGCATGTATGCTATTAAGATGTAAAATTACAAACTGTCTTACAAACCCAATGCTATCACCTTCGTAACTATTTAAATCTGGAGCTGACTTACCACCTTGATAGGAATGGTGCAATATCCGTGGTAGCGCGAGGGACGCTCGGGCTCCATCGGCATGAAATACACCAGCGCGGCGAGGGCCACGATCACGAACAACGTCATGGCCATGAGGAGGCGCGCGCGCGCCGGAGATGGTGGCCCACCGCGCACGAGCGGCTCGCTCCCCCGTCCCACGTGACCGTGCACCTCGCACAGCTCCACAACATGCTCCTGTTGCACATGGACCATTTGTCTTTATCATCGAAATTGGCCAGCATAGCAGCATCTATGAAAGGAGAAAGGAATGGGAGTCCTCCTATCCCTCCTTCCTTTCATTGATACCAAAACACTTTTTTATATTCCTGAAAGGTCCCTTTTAGGAATATTTTAATTGGGTATAGATGGGTAGGTAATGGCCTAACTAACAATAAGATAAGTCACTTTTAGCTTTTTTGAGGCTTTGCTGTCTCGCTCATAAGGGCTAAGGCGGCCTTTCCTAAAAAAGGATGTGGCTTACTCCGTTCTCCGAAATTTATTTTGTAAATATGTACCTAGGTACCTAGGTACCTATTACTTTCTTAACAATTTTCGCAACCGCCGCAATCTCTCCAAAGTTTACGGGGCTCGCTCCGCTCGTTGATATTTAATTTTGAGTTTATAACCACACGTACAAGTCACAAAAATATAGGTAGTTCGAATTTCGGAAAAAATACAATATTTTTATAAAAGTCGTTATATGCAGTAAATTTACCGGAGGGGCTGGAGCCGGAGATTGAGGGAAGGAGGTGAGCAAAGAAATTCCCTGGCCTTTTTATGCCATTTCTACAGTAAACTTATTCAATTAATGAGCACCTGCAGCTTTCATGAATTAGGTCGAGAATAGATAAAATATGTTTGCATTTAAATTAAAAACAAAAACACCATAAAGGTAGGTACTTAGAGTACCTACTAGGTATGTACTATAAAGTGTTTTTATTATATTTTACCCAAGGAATTTATATACGTTAGTATAAAAATTCCTTGATTTTACCAGCTGACCCGACAGACCTGTCATTCAACTTACTGTCTAACAACTGACAGTATTATTGCCTGCCTAGCAAAGAGGATATAACGCTAGGACTAAGGTTACATTAAAAAAGTTTGTATTAAAGGTGGTCGTGTTTTCTAAGTTTCTGCGCAATTAAGAGAAAGTATTAGAAAACATTTAAACAAGATGAATGAAATCGATAAAGCTGTTCTCAAGTAAAATGCGGACCATGAGAAATAGGGGTTAATTTTGATGTATACATATGATTTAATTGCATGCATGGTCAATTTCTCGAACTGTCATTAAGATACAATAAAATCAAGCAAGCTTCAATAGTGTTGTGAAATTGAACCTATTCTACCATAAATATATATACATGAAGGCTACCAAAATAGGAAACTTACTTGTGCTTTACTATCGATTATTGGAGTGGTCTTGGTGGTGAGACTAGGACCAGTTATAAACGTCATTTTTGCTTTGTTTATTATTCAGTTCACGATTTTATAGAAA
The DNA here is from genome assembly GCA_947859395.1 of Eupithecia insigniata. NCBI lineage: Eukaryota > Metazoa > Arthropoda > Insecta > Lepidoptera > Geometridae > Eupithecia > Eupithecia insigniata. The sequence continues at coordinate 16,762,604 of OX401996.1, read as the reverse complement.
ATTGGGAATGAGAATGCTGTTTCCGCGACCTATTCCAATACAAGCTCACTTAAATGTAGTCGAGCGAGCTGTTTTACGTCTTTTGCACTTTTGCAGGTAGTTTACGTCAATAATTTGATTGCCATAACAAAAATGACTGCGAGTGTTTATGTTCCTTGCTGACTGCAGTAATGAATGGCAACATACTTTACGATTTTAGTCGATTATTTATTACAACACTACAAATAATAAAAATTTAATTGTCTATGCTTTTAGTCTTCCTTCTGTTGTTGTCTGTGGTAACTGTTGGTTTCACGAAAAAAATTGAAGAAAGAAAAGAAACGGACGATTTCGTGTCGCGTAGTAATTCCATGAAAAACGGGGATAAATGAATCACGAACGTGCGAAGTGTCGTTATATCATGTACGATTAGTTTTTTCAGCATAATTTTCAGTTAATCGTTTATTTCGTTGTGTAAATAACACGTTTAGAAGTCGGACTGCGAAACGAAAATAAAATGGCGACCGATCAAGCAAAGAACCGCATGCACGGTTTCAAGAACACAGGCAAGGATGTCGACGTAAGTATCCTCCGGCCTCCGGCCGCTAGCCGCGGCAGCCTCCCTGAGGCCCCGGACCGCCGCCCCTGGGCGCCCGATTAACCATCCTCGTTCGTCTTGCAGGAAATGCGCAGGCGGAGGAACGAGGTGACCGTGGAGCTGCGGAAGAGCAAGCGGGACGAGACGCTGCAGAAGCGGCGCAACGTGCCCGTGACGTACTCGACGGACGAGGAGGAGATCGAGCGCACGTTGGCCTCCACCGACCTGCCGGGGCTGGTAGCGGCGGCCAACAACGCGGCGGACCCGCAGGCCCAGCTGGAGGCGGTGCAGCAGTGCCGCAAGCTGCTCTCCTCCGACAAAAACCCGCCTATCGACGCTCTCATTGCGGCCGGCATCCTACCCGTGCTGGTGGGCTGCCTGGCGCGCGCTGACAGCCCTACGCTGCAGTTCGAGACGGCCTGGGCGCTCACCAACATCGCGTCAGGCACCTCCGCGCAGACCAACAAGGTGGTACACGCGGGCGCCGTGCCCGTTTTCCTGCAGCTACTTATGTCTCCTCACGAGAATGTATGTGAGCAAGCTGTGTGGGCGCTGGGCAACATCATCGGGGATGGGCCCGTGCTGAGAGACTTCGTCATTGAGCTGGGGGTGGTCAAACCTCTCCTGAGCTTTGTAAAGCCCGATATACCCATCACGTTCCTCCGTAATGTGACGTGGGTCATCGTGAACCTCTGTAGAAGTAAGGATCCTCCGCCGCAAGTCAAAACTATTCAAGAAATTCTTCCAGCACTCAACGTACTCATTACACACAGTGATGTCAATGTGAGTATCTTTAAATATTGAACTTTTATAAGCCTAGACTTAGCATTGTACTTTATGAATCCCTAGACTAGAATAAATATAATAGCAATGACTGGCACTAACAAGATGCGCCCAATAGAGTTTATTATTGCCTAATATTATTAGCATATGATTCAATTTTATCTTTGTTTTTGCTTGGTAGATAACATGGTTGAAGATAGCTCAAGCTAATTCTATTTAAGATTGTACTTAACAAAGAGTTTTGTTTAATGTTTTATCCAATGTCATGTATGTTGCAGATTTTGGTAGACACAGTATGGGCTATCAGCTATCTAACAGATGGTGGGAACGAACAGATCCAAATGGTGATAGAATCTGGCATCGTGCCGCAGCTGATCCCTCTGCTGTCCCACAAGGAGGTTAAGGTGCAGACAGCGGCCCTCAGAGCCGTGGGCAACATCGTCACAGGCACTGATGAACAGACACAAGTGGTGCTGAACTGTGATGCACTATCACACTTTCCACATTTACTCTCACATCAAGTAAGTAGTTGTTTATCAATATTCTTTAATAATTAATGTTAGTTTAATTATTCAGAAATCTAGTTGGGTTAGGTTGACGGTTGACACTACCACAGTTTGTGAAGCTGTCTCTGGTAGTGTCATTGTTTCAATAAAAATGCTGTGAATACATTTTTTCTTTATTAAAGTTGTAAGATAATCAGTAAAGGGGGCAAAGGTCCACCTGCGACTACTATTCCTGACTCAAGACAAATGTTTGGTCCAGTTTTCTGGGTGTTTTCAATGTATAAGTCTAACACTCTATGTATTATTTTAAGTATATTATATTTTCTTTATTGCTAAATTACAGCTTTACATAATAAATATATGATAGTTCATTGATAACTTTAAATGACGCCGAAGCCAGAAAAGATTTACACCTTATTACTGGGTAAATGTAAGGTTAAAGTGCATTACTCGTACATGCTTGTGACAAATGATAATTATTACTACAGGGCTTAACTAAATAGGTAGCTACAAAGATACTGCATTATCTGTGTGTGTATGTGTGGGAGTTTGTGCATGATGTGTGACTGCTCTCCTGAGGCACCAGTCTCTTAAGAGCTTGGGCAACGAGAAAGTAGTAGGAAGGGAGGGGTTATTGACTGCGATGTAGTTTTTAAATTTCATGTTTTTTAATATTTATTTATATCAGTATGTAGTGCCTGTCACAGACGTGGGCGTTTTTTCCCGTCGCTAGTTACAGTAACTAGCTACGCGGCATGTAACCGAATAACTAGTTTCGAGTCAAATGACAAGTAGTGATTTTTGTAATGAGTTACTATATCTGCCCTGTGCGTTTCATTTCTTTCACACCATCCTAGGTTCGGGGCTTTTTCATTTTGACTAGCGGCAACATGATTTTTTAGCCAGACAGAAGAAGCAATGAAAAACGAATGAAACATAAAGAACATCCAAGAAAACAAGGTCTACTCCTCCGAGAGTGGGTGACGTCCCTAGGCGATGTCCCTGTCGAGTTGCCAATTTATTTCAACAATACTCTACGTTTTGTTGAGTTGGGAAACAAGTGTGATAAGGGTAAATTGAAAAATCAATAAAAAAAATACAATCGTCAATTACTTTTGTAGATCAGTCAACACAGCATTAGTTAAATACGAGTCAATGTGATAAATAATTGGTAATTACAAACACATAGTTTTATCAGTTTAATACAAGGAGCTTGGGGATTTATGATTTAAGACTACTGGTAGCACCAGAAAACAAATTCGTTTTCTCATTCGCTGATAGCGATGATGACGTAAGCAATTAGTGTCAGCGGCCGGCCCCGGCCAAGCGAGCGAAATTATTGGTAGTTGAGTTATTTATACAAACAATCACAGTAGTAGAATGAAAAGAAACTGATTACAAAAATCACAGTGATTTGTGTAACTAGTTTCACTGGTTATGTTTCTTGAAAATGACATAAAAACCTACATCTACCTGTAAAGTTTGGGGCTAGATGACACTGACAATTATCCAGCATAATTTATACAAAGTACATAAATTACTACTTTATCAAACATTAAATATAATCTAAAATTCTCTTACAGAAAGAAAAAATATGCAAAGAAGCAGTCTGGTTCCTTTCAAACATCACAGCCGGCAACAAGCAGCAAGTGCAAGCTGTCATCGATGCAGGTCTACTTCCCAAGATTGTGGAGAACCTCACCAAGGGAGACTTCCAGACACAGAAGGAGGCTGCGTGGGCTGTCTCCAATCTAAGCATAAGCGGAACTAAGGAGCAGGTGGCTACCCTCATTGCATGTGGGGTCATACCACCCTTCTGTAATTTACTTGGATGCAAGGACACACAAGTTATCAATGTAAGTATAAGTTACAAGAATATTTTCCTGGTTTGTGTTGGAACACCAACGTTTCATCCCTTAACGAGGGACTTCTTCAGGGTGAGTGTGGTTCGCGTCGCTCTCGTTCAGCGTCGCGGCGCACGCGACGCGGTTGGTGTTCTTCCAACACAAACTAGGTTCGTAGTTAACCCGCTTACATTCATAATGAATTTATCAAACTATGAAAGGTTTTATAGTAAAATATTTTCCTTTTACAATGCAACTTATTGAAGACAACAATAACAGCATGATATTTCTCTGGAATGCATTTATTTATTCAATATATTGCATTTACCTTGAGCAGTTGTGAACAATCAATAGACCATATAAAATCTTATCGTTGTTATTATTGTACTACAAAGACTAGTTCCATGATTCACAAATTTCATTGAATGCCAGCTAAAAAGAAATAGTACTTAAATGATTATTTAAGTAAACCTTTGTCATTGGTCCCATAATTATGGCATGAAATGTAGAGAAGGATTTAGCGAAAAATTGCAAATCCATTTCTAAAACGAATGTGAGACAAATGAAATGACGAATTTAAAGCTGTAGTGAAAACTAAAACTTGTATTGACTTGACTTCTTTGTTATTGGCAATATAAAACCTGTATTGAACTTGGGGAGTGTAGTGGAATCCATAATTATGCTGTGATGTGTGATCAACTTTCAGTATCAAACATCATAGCAAACTAGTACATAGAAAAAATAAGCGAAGAGAAAAGACAGTATTCAAGAGAAGTAAATAGGATGTGAACACCTCAGTGGCCCATCAGGCGAAATTCGTCTGTGACCATCTGCTGTTGGTACAAATATTTGTTCCGTGTGTGGCAGGAATTGAGCCCACAACCTTCTCTGTATAGTAATAAGAATTACCATTTATAAACATTATTATTATTTATTCTCTGCAACATAAAATGTTTAATCTGGGACTCGATGATGGGATTGTCCAACATTATTTATTGTACTAACCTTCTTGCAGTTTATCTCATAAAGGCAAGCTTATCCTAAAAGAGTGTGTTATTGCAGGTGGTACTAGATGGCATCAGCAACATGCTGAAGATGGCAGGGTCGGGCGTGGAGCAAGTGGCCTCCATGATCGAGGAGTGTGGGGGGATCGACAAAATCGAGGCGCTGCAGAGCCACGAGAAGGTGGAAATCTACAAGATGGCCTATGACATTATTGAGCAATACTTCGCAGGAGAGGTAACGTAACATTTTTTTTTCCAGTAATCTGGCACCCATGCTCGCAACCATATTACGCAAACGCCGAGGCCTGGTTTATGTATGCCATCGTAATCTATGGAGATAGCATGCAGTTTATCGATCTGTTTGTTAAATAATATTCAATAATTAATATTAATGACATTCAATTTCATTAAATAAATAAAATTGAAATCCAATGAAATATTACGCATCTTAGTAAATATAGAACAAAGACAAAGTTGTAGAGTGCATTTTAGGGATAAGAAAGTACTTTCATTACCCTGTATTTACATTTACATACTAACTGGTTGTATTTGTCAGAAAAATAACTTTCTAACACCTGCTCCTGGTATATGTATAGATGAGAACCATTCTATATGAACCTATGATATCTGATAATTTTGATTAATTGTTACTTTTAGTTTAGTTAAGACATTTTGGGTTTAAAATCAACATTGGTAAATGTACTGAACAAAAATCAAACGCTCTTAAAGAATGAATTTATTTAATTGCCGTAAAAAGAGATTGATAATAAAGTTGGATTATTTTTCCCAGGAGGAGGACGCGTCGCTGGTGCCGGCGAGCGCGGAGTCCGGGTTCCAGTTCGCACCGGCCGGCGGCCCGCCGACGGACGGGTTCCGCTTCTAACCTGCACAGGCGCGCGCGCACGCCGCGGCGCATCCACGAACGAGCCGAACGACCTCACATTATTCTAGTTAGTTATAGTTGACGCCGCGTTTTTTATTAAAGTTAATGATTTTCGGAGACGTCGGCCTCGCTCGTCGATACGCCGCTATGTGATGTTTCAAATTTCATTCGTTGTGATCGGACTCTGGAGCAGTGGTAGCTTTAACGTCGAGCCTTACGAGTGTATGCGCTCCGCTTCGTCGACGCTTTTTGATATAACATAGTGTTTACGTTTCGTTTAACTAGAGTGGAAATGTATCATACTGGACGATTGGACGTGCTCCAGTCCATTGAATTATGTTCTGAAACTGGAGCCCATTTGTATCTATATATCAATAAATTCTGTCCAATATTACGGAATGTTTCATTTGGAGCTGAATGTTTCGTTGGAGAATATGGAAGGTAGGGACACCAGGTGCATTCTACCTCTGCATAGCTCGAACTTTTTCTGCAAAGATAGCATACACAGTACAGTTTAGAAATTACACATTGCTATAACCTGCTTGCTTGACTTGACTTCTTTGTTATTGGCAATATAAGTCTGATTTGCCACCATATACATATAATGGCATTGAGAATGACGATGCTGCCTGGTCAATCAGAATGTAATCTGCGGGGGCAGCATGACATGACACGTCATTCTCAACCCCATCTTAAAGTACGCAGGTTTCTAGTAGTTTCATTACACCCCAGAGTCAAGGGAAAATATACCTTCTTGAGATTGCACGCGTAGCACCTGACGTTGCTGTAGGTCTCATCAGGCGTCTCGTCGGCCGAGCGCGCCGTCACGCGGCTCTGCAGGGACTCTGCGTCGTAGAATACACCAACTTTCTGCTGGAAACTGAGAGAAAATAAAAAATGCAGTTATTAAATACACTTTACAGTGGTTCTACACAACGCGCGACGTCCATACCACAGGTCTAACAAGTTCTGGATACTGGTAGGCGTTATATAGCTTTGATCAAGTATGAAAAATGTTCCTTTCTTCTTCGATTAATTTACACCTTTCCTTGATTTCGTAGGTCATTTGGGGCAATAGCAGTAGGTACCTATGAAGATTTAGCAAGTAGTTACCTATCCTGGTAGGCAGCCAAGACGCACACTTACTTGGGCAGCGGCTTCCTCCAATGGTTGTCGAGCCGGTTGAGCTTCATGATGGCACTGAGCCGCTGCAGCAACCCGTAGTTGTCATTCTGGACCTGGTTCTTGCGGTCCAGCTCGCGCTGGCACTTCTTGAGCTTGAGAGTCACGTGCGGCCGCGGCGGCGGCGCGCGGTCGTCGATGGCGGGCAGCGCGGAACGGACCTGGGACTCGCAGGAATAGAGGGCTACATATTGCTCTTATAAGTAGAAATGTAGCGAATATTCGACAACTATTCGGTATTCCGCCATATTTTACACTATTCGGCCAAATACTACCACTATTCGGCCGAATACGTACGTATAATAAACAAAAACGTAATTTTATCAAAAGCATATTTATATGCCTATTATATATTTATCAAAGAATCATGAATAGTCTTGATATTGAATAAAATAAATCAAAGGTGAATTAAACAATTTTTTTATTTTATTCGGCTGAGTGCCACTGGATATTCGATTTTCGACCAAATCACTACTATTTGTTGCATCTCTACTTAAGACTTCTAGATACTCTAAGACTTAAGAGTAAACAAGTTGTTTATTCTCATGACTTACTATGACTTAGGCGCTATGTAGACAAAAAACTGAAGGCTATGACAATTTACACGTAGTCATCACGTAGTCCACTACCATCGACCAAGGTACCGATTAGCTGCGGGGGCGGGCGAATTCCTTGAGGTATGCCAGCCCCTTTTGGGTTTAGGGGTAAGATTTTATGCAGAATTTAAAATCCTCATGGTTAGGTTAGTAGGTAGTAGTTAATAGACTTGAACTATGTGGCAATATTGAAATCCCCATAGTAGCCCAGTCGAATGAGCTCAAAAAAGTGACAAACCCGGAAAAAATGTTAAGTAGCAATTTTCCTTCGGAATTCGTTATGGAGGGTCACTGACAGTCTGAATTAGGTTTTGCGTGGTATTCAATCCGTTGCGTCATCCGCCATCTTGATTTTAAAGGTCAATTTTTGTTTATTGAATAACTCGTTTATTTTAAATTTCACACGAAAAACGGTATTAACAAAAGTTTTTTAAAATTAAATTTCCTACAATTTTGTTTGTAATATGTTTTTCCTACGATCGATATTTTCCGATTTATTCGAAAAGTCAATTTTTTGTTTACTGAATAACTCGTTTATTTCCAATTTTACGCGAAAATTAATAGAAAACGTGTCACACTGTGACTGGATCTGGTGTAACCCGTTGAGAGCCCACCAAATAAAGATGTTTAAAATCAAATTTCCTACAATTTTTGTTCTAATAATTTTTTGTAGGATCGATATTTTTAGTTTTATACGAGAAAAAAAAGGTGGGGGTCAAATCTTATCATTGCATTATCACGTTTATTTTCAGTTTTACGCGAAAATTAATAGAAATAAAGTTGTTTAAAATCAAATTTTCTACAATTTTTGTAATAATATTTTTTTTTCGTATGATCGATATTTTTCGATTTATACCCGAAAGAGGTCGGGATCACATTTAGACTGCCTGTGTACATTCCATAACGAATTGCTACTTATTTTTTTTCCGGGTCAAATCCTAATCCGACTTGGCTATAGCGAGCACAGATAAAATGTGTTTACGCACACATTTTATCTGTGGGCTGAAGCAAAACTCGAGATCTTTCACCACCAAATAAGAAAAGATAAGTTACCGACTGAGGTTTGAAAACCAAAATGCCGAAGTATATAACTTGCAGGTTGTTTTACCTTGGAACGATGGTCCTTGAAGCGGCGGTCCTCCCAGGGCTGAACCAAAAGTTTATCGCGACGAGACAGCATTGTTAAGTAAAAACTATTGTAGATTAGTCTCAGATTGCGAATAGCGCGATCTGCTTGGACCATTGACCTACCCATTTCCAAGCAAGTAGCAACAGTCCATCGATCAAACAGTTAGGTACTGTTTGATCGATGGTCTGTTGCTACTGTAGGTACCCCCGAATAAGCATCTCAGATTTATGCACATCTCAAGTGACGAATTTTTTATAGATTTTCATTGAAAATAGTAAAAAATTGTATCACAAGACCCGCTCAAATCAAAGTTGCATTTGAGTAGGTAGGGTATTCGGGCTTCAGGTATATAGGGATTGCAAAATCCGGATAATTTTCGTAACCGGTTAATTAAGCTTTAATAATGTTTTAATCCGGTTAATTCGCATAATTGAAGAATTAAAAAAAAAATTCTATTAGTCTAATTTTTTACTAGCTTTTTAGTAAACTAAGTATTTATATGACAAATAAATAATTTACTTACTTCTGCATGCGCTTTAGCAAGCAATTTCCCGGGATTAAAAGCAGGCTTTAATTAATTACAGATCCAGAACTATATTTATACCAAATTTCGTCTTACTGCAATCAGTGTTATTAGCGTTTACAAACTTTCCTATCACACTCATATTATAAAAGTAAAAGTTTGGATTACTTCTTCACGCCAAAACTACTGAACAGATGGGATGGTCATTTTGCATGGGTGATTAGTTATACTCTTCTATGCTGATGATAAAAGATTGTCGTGAAGGCTACTTATTTGGAGAGCTAGAGCTAGTCTATAATATAAGTGTGATGTTGTTTCACTTATTTTATGTGTTATATGGATTATATGTGTTTGTAGATGTTAGACAATCCCCCAATACCTGAACCAACGCGATTGTTTCTGATAATTTTGAAACCTGGAAGAGCATAAGAAGAAGAAAGACAGGGCTTTAGCCACGATTCGGTAACAAGCTAGGCATGGATGTTTTTATGATCAAAAGAAGCAAGTAAGTCAGGTTAGTGTTGAGGGATACTCTGAGCATTAATGTGAAGGACATAAAGATTCTTTGGAACGTCAGAGAAGAAAGAAGAGATTTAGTATGAAAGAGAAAAAAGACTACAGAATGAATCGTCACCACCAGAACCAGAAAATATGTAAAGAATACAAGCAGTAACATTATTGTAAAATACATACAATAATACTAACACTTTACAAGTTACACAACTAATTATCCATCTGCCAGTTGTGTCTATTAGGATTACAGGTCAACCTTATCAAAAACTCTACATAGGGTGTGGTTTTAGTATAACAAAAAGAGAATATGAAAAAAATCAACGGAACGGTGATGACCTAAAAAGAAACCTAGTAAGACCAGAAAATTATTTTAGAATTACACAAACAAACAAGCTCATGGTTTTAGGTACCTTAAAAAATATGATTAAAGCGTATTTGTCGTTACCAACGGTGATAGCGAAGGTGCTGGACGGGGTGCTTAATGAAAACCTCAGTCATCATGTTACCGTGCACGCCGCTCAGTTCAGTTTAAGATCTGGGTTGTCCACTGAATCAGCATTACTGAGCACACCGTCCAGTACTACACGAGCAGAAGCACACCTGTCTACGCCTGCTTCTTAGATTTATTTAAAGCGTTTGATCTTGTGACGTATTACAAGTTGTGGTAGAAGCTGACGGGCAATAAAGGGTTGCCATCCGAGTTGGTGCTGCTCTTTAAGCACTGGTACGGCAACCTACGTAATTCTGTGAGATGGTCAGGTTCACTCCAGGAAGGGAACGCAGAGCATTATCAGTCAGAGCCAATATGCTGGCCCGTAGATTTGCAAGATGTAGTACGGCCTTAAAAACGAGTCTGTTTAGAGTCTACTGCCAGTCATTTTATACCTACGTACAGTCTATGGGTACACACAGCGATGCTGGAATACCCTGCGTGTCCAGTATAACAATGGGTTCAGGTTGGTGACGACGGGGCTGCCGCGCTTCTGTAGCGTATCGGGGATATTTGCGGATGCACGCATAGACGACTTTTACGCGATCATCTGCAACAGAATGTCGTCCCTGATGCGCTAGCTATCTACAACAGCTACCTGCAGCTTATTGCAGAGGCTGAACACTGACTGCCTCTTCTTGTCACTGGACAAGAGTGCAAGATGTGCACTCTTGACCAGTGTCATATACTTATTTTGTATTTTAATTTTTATTTTATGTGTAAATATGAACTTTGTAATTTATTATGTCTAAAATTAAAGTTGAAATCATCTTATTGTATTGTTGGTATTGTATTTACGATCACAAGCTAAATTCAATTACTACAAATAATTATTCGAATTAACCGGATTTCGATGCTTATAACCGGTTTTTTTTATTTTGACAAATTATCCGGTTAATTCGGATTTCGAATAAACCGGATTGCAATCTCTAGGTATACTGTTTGTGGCAAAAATTATTACCTACCTACATACATACATATATAGGTATGGTTCCTACGAGACCGGGCAAAGCTATTTTAATTAAGTTACAATTTAAACATTTGCCTATAATTTAGTCGCTAACAATAGCTCTGTGATCTCAATTTTGAAATTGACGTTTTTACCAAACTTCAAATGTGATCAACATCCACCGCGTTGTTGACCCTACTGACCGCTGTATTAACCGTTTCTACGGAGCTTTGCACGGAGCTTTGTTTACATGGGAATTAAGATAAAAACGTACTCAGTATTTTTTTTTAGACTTCGTCTGAATACCTACATCTCGAAGTTATCAGACGTGGGAAAACTACACTTGCAAGATATTTGAAATAAAACAGCACACAGCAAATGAATAAATAAATGATATTGTTAAATATTATACACTGCACTTGTCTTATAATGGTATCATAATGCTCGTTACAGATAATATACACGAAAACGTACAAACATGGTTACAGATACAAATTATAAAATAATATACTTTGAGCAATACAAAAATAAAAAACCGAATCACTAATAAATGTAAGTCTACACTATAAAACATATCCAATGTAGCTCGACTGAAACGGGCTGTGGGTACTTTGGTACCCGGTAGGTACGATACCTTCAAGCGATCCGCGGAGTATAAGATACGCCTAGGAATGTAGGTCAGCATTCTCATAAATTTGGCAAAGTTTAATTAATAAAGCATTTAGATTACATATTAGTGCACTCATTCTAGACATCATCGTTCGGTTACAATATCCGCCTCTTCATTCCTCCTCGGGACACATTCAATACACCCATCTATATCTACCTTTGTGCTTTCCTTGCCTACTTATGCTTCATCCATCGGAAGACATACATTTTGCATTAGATTAGATTAGACTCATTAATGACTAAAGCGTCTATTTTCCTTATTTAAATCAATTCTGTAAATAACCTTAAATTGTTGTTAAACTCGCTGAAAGTAACTTTGACAGACGCTTTAGTGGAGCATGGGACCTGTCCTATTGCAGCACGTAACGGGAACAATATGAGCGAGTACACACTACGTGCAACAGTGAGTAGGTCGACTCGACCTAGTTTTTACAGGTACCTCATTCATTATACTAATTTACATGAGTATAAAACGTATCAAATACCACAAAAACATCTATCTAGTTACTTAAGAAACTGCCTTTTGTAATATGACTCCTAATTTAAATGTGTACATGTAATTGATTAGGGCGCAGTCGATATCCAATGGTATCCCGTCGAGGGTTCTTTTCTAAGAACGTAAACACAGAACACGCACACAAAACTCATAGAGAAAAGATAAACAAGTGACAGTTGAATGTAAAGATTACAGATAAATGCAAAGTATGAATATCGTAAAACACCCTCAATAATGTTTCGGTACCTACGTCTGTATCCTAGACTTAGCTCTAACAGTTGCATAACCAACACTTGGTGCAAACCCAATTTAGCTGTCAAAAACTTAAAAATCCGTACAAAAATAAATAGTTCCATTAAAAGCTACTTTAACACTCCGCATTGGAGCATCTTTGAACAAATATGCTGAGACGAGTCCATTTGTTACGAGTTCAACAGAAGCATTCCATTTCACCTTTTAAATGCAGCCTATGGATAAGTTATAATAATCAATCCAAGCCCGTATCGGTAAAGTTCATTTAAATAAAAAAACGTAATAAACAACCAAACAGCTGCGATAGGTTCTCCTCACAAGTCACTCTTATAAATAAAGGGATCACTCAAGGTGCGCTGCAAGTGAACACAAGCCTTGTGATGTCGGACGTATATGACTAGCGATCGTCACATCAGTGGACATCGACCATCGAGACTCCGTACCCACGGGGAAGGTTCACACTAACGCTGACGCAGCCACGGCATAAACGATACAATACAAACTCTAGTGTGAACCTCCTCCGTATCCTTACACCATACAAATGGGATACCTAATTCGTTGTCGAAGACTACAAGAGAGAATTGTTTTAGGTTAGACTAAACGCTCACACTCTAGTCAGACTTTCATACTTTAGATCGTAGCTTATTATATATTATTTATGATATAAAAACCGTGGTACAATCGACTATAAAAATGTACAAAATTCCCATTTCACCAAACATTCCACGATATCCCTGAGAATGACTTACAATAACTTACAATAGCCAAACATCACAACAATATATGCATTTATTGTATTGAGTGTATTATAATAAGTATATTGTAGTTTGTATGGTTGAATGAGTTCAAGGAGCGAAGGGCATTGGACCACTCTGTCCAGCGAAGGTCCAACAATACAATACGCTGAGCGTCCGATCCGCTCCGTGAAGGCATTCGTCACATGACATATACAGTAAGTAAACGGGCAGAGGACACCTTAGTCCTCCTTTAGTGATACTCGTAACTATTATTTATTACTGATACCATACCTTATAAAAACTCATTTCATAATTACGCTACTTACTGGGATACTTACCTAAAATAACATTTAAAAATCGCTCTTATACCATTATACTATTGAGACGCGTCAAAAAAGCCAATTTTTGGGTTATTATTGTAGAATATAATTAATTATTATAAATCGGGCATTGCATCAATGCCTAATTACACTACACTGAGTATAATGTCGGGTCAAATTGAACAGATTCCAATGTACTTATTGCACTACGACAAGATTGACGAGGCCAGACCTTAGTAGCTATCTAGCCTTGCCTCCAAACGAGGTGATTCACAAGGTTTTTGTATTTTAAACTATTTTTACCATATAACTCTATATACTGCCGGCGTCGACCTTGCGAAGAAATGACTGTAAACAGTAGCAAAATGAAGGAATACGAATATTATCAGCTCATCAATATCTTGGAATATTCCAAACGTCAGATCAATAAAAATACAAAAATTGTACAAATATGCCATATAGAAGAATCAAAAGAGAAAATGATCCTAATCAAGTAGGCGAGAGGCATATCATCGATCAGGCGACATCACTATCATACTTTCATATTGCAATAATGTCGTCAAACGGCGGTCTATTGATAGTAAACACATATATAACGTAAATAATGCCAGCTCGGTCGATTGTGGACATTGGCCGGTGGGAAATCATATTTCAAAGCTACAAGTCGACGTTTAAGACGGCGAAAAGGGCAGTCGCGCGTAAACTGAAGCTAATATCTATTCGTGACGTGTCTATTCAAGATACGGGCTTCAATAGCTATAGGCCATATCTGAGTTGGCCGCGACAAGTCAACTAATTTGCGTCATTTGAGCGATGAGTAGGCCTCAAGGGAGACATGACAACTCTGGGGTATCGCCGCGACCATTTTAAACTATTATGAAAGCAGATTAACTGGATACTTACCGTATGGTGATAAATATCCTGTTAAGTGTTTTCAGTGCAACCATTATTATGTTAGTTTGTCTATTTGGCCCAACTTTAGAACCTATCTCACGGAGTCAAAAGTTGCCCACTGGCAAACACCCGTGTTATCAAAGTGAACGTTGCCAACCGCCCCACCCGTTCCGTTTAACTTTGGTCAACCATTTGTAATCCACCCCTATGTTATCATAGCTATTTGCCCCGGGGGCTAGTTCGCCCCTTTCTATTGTGCTAGTGGTCCACCTAGGTTAGTCCGTTAAGGATACATACAGTACACTGGCAGAGCGGGCAGTGCAGTGCAGTGCACTGCACTGCCCGCTCTAAAAGCTAACCCAGTGCTATAACGCTTCAGTAGTAGTCGTTCGAGGCAAAGACCAGGTAGAACGATATGGTTGACGCGTGCAAGAAACGAACTTTATTGCGTCGAGACTAGGCTCAACAACAAGAAGATGCTGTTTTATGGTAACTCGGGCAGTGCAGGGCTGCACCGGCAATGGGTCGCCCTTAGTCCGCCCGGGGCAGCGGACGCACGAGGTACAGCTTCTCGCCCTGCTTGTTGGTGTAGATGGGCGCGCGCTGGTAGTGAGCCACCAGCTGGTCCAGCGAAGGGAACTTGCGCTGCCCGATGCAGTAGAGCGCCCCCTCCACGTGCACACGGAAATGTTTGTTGCGGCCCGGAGCTTTCAGGGATACGGAGAAGTCGCCAACCTGCGGAATTCAAATATCTACATTAAATTACAACTTTCGGTATGATTGGGTCGTTCCTTGACCACTAACCGAACATCTCAAAGAGCAGTTTCGGGATCAACCATAAACATCTACCACAACTATCACCCTTTGAGACTGAATATAGGGAGAATGATACTTTTGAGACTATGTTTATAATGCTAAAATGAAAGCGTATACGCGTGTCCAGCTGGTTGGCTCGAATTAATAGGTGTTTAGTGTTATACGACATTGAGAAAAACCATACGCAGTGGAACAAGATAAGTGGTTGATAAAGTTTTAATTCGTTGTTTAACCGAATTTAAAGTGGGAAAGCTACTGCCCGATGTTTCAGACGATTATCGAAGACTTACTTCTGAGATTACTGGTACCTGATTGTATGATCTTATAAAGTGAAACAACGTATGTATATCTCACTCAGAATATCAAGTGTACAGGTTCAATCGTTTAAAAGGGGCAGTAAATGTTGGACGTGGAATATAAATATGCCATTCGTAATAAAATACCTTTTATTTATAATATAACAGAAATTATAACAACGCACTTTCTTTATGTTTTTCAAAAAGAATACAATACTGACAAGACAAGCTTTTTACCATAGAGGTTGCGCCATACCATCAGTAAACGTTCTCTATCCAGTTCTCTATCCAGGCTGTGGAATACCAACACTACCTCAATCCATTCGAAAATCAGCATCCTTACCAGTTTACAAAGCGCATGTCAAGGGAATTTTCCTTTTAGAAAAGTGTATACCCTTGTATTTATGAATCTATGTAGTCTTATATTGCAGTTACATTTATTTAGGTTGGTATTGATTATATATATTATCCTCTGTTGTTACATATTTATGTTATTTATTTCTGAAAACTTTAGGTACACCCCTGCCTAACTTAAATTCGTATAGTTATTTCAATCCGAAGGTTGGGTGGAAGAGATCTCTTCTAAGCGATAAGGCCGCCCATTGTACATGTTTTTTGTACAATAATTGTATATATTCGTGGTGTACAATAATTTTGTATTAAATGATTAAACCCGTGCATTTGATTCCCTGAGTAAGATATACTACGTTGTTTTTCACAAATTTCGTTTGTGGTATTTTGAATGTTTATTTCCGTTTATATAGGAAAAACCAGAGGAAGGGCAGCAGCTTACTTCTGAGTGTTTTTCAACACCAACACTGCGATCACCAATCCGCCTGCCAAGCGTGGTGATTATGGCAAAACCCCCTCTACATGGGAGACCATCCACTCAATGGACGATCGACGACATCGTAGCGGTGTCAGGGAGTCGATGGATGGAGGCGGCTCGGAACCGCTATTTGTGGCGTCGTATATGTCCGTGTATAGGCGCAGTGGACATAGTAGCAGTGGACGTGTATAGGCTGATATGTTGATATAGGAAAAAGTGTAGGCCATGTGCGCTTTCCTCCTTTTTTTACGATGGGAAAATGCTGTTTCCGCATTACCTATAGCCTGAGAAGGGCTACAGGGGCTTTTCGGGCTCTCCGCTGAGCTACTAACAGAGTGTTAGCAACTTGACATACCAACTAAAAACCCATCGACACTTCCTCTCACCTTAGTGTCGGAGTGCCGTCAAACCACTCGACACCAGACGATGCGTGGCGCCACTAGCACTTGACAGGGTTGCGGGTCGGATTCGACCGCTACCCTGTCGGTGACTTAGCGGACTCCGCACACACGACACAATCAGTTCAATTCCGATGAATAGTCTTCATCCACCATCTTCTTTTGCGTCCTTTCTCAAAACGCCAATGTAAACTTGTAATGTAATGTAATTATCAGTACGGCAATTTGTAAACTAAATCAGATATTTTGGCCCAAAATGCTGAGTCAGCACCTTAGCCCAATATATACGGCGGCCTTTAAATGCGTGGACCAGCGTAGTGCGTGTGTGTCTACTATATTTGGAACCAAACGGAAAAATTATTATATATTAATATAATCATTGATGGAAATCCGGCCGGATGAAAATGTCACCGGATTGCAATCCGAGTGAGTCGGGACTGAAGACAGTCAACATGTTTAGTTTATCTTGTAATAGTGTAAATACTCACGTTAGTCTCGGAGTCCCGTATAAGGAAGTCTCCATCATGTCCGTGCTGGTTCAACAGCAAGTCGCAGTGCGTGCGCGTGATGGCTCCGTAGTACCAGGCGCGCCCCGCGCAGCCGCCGCCGCCCCCGCCTCGGCTCTCGGCGTTGCTGCCCTCCCTGGAAAAAACCTCACTTTATACATAATCAACACAGAAACAACAAATGCAGCACCGGGATAGAAGACGTACTTAGAAGACCAAGTAGCACTGACCATTAGCGTATCAGATAGAAGAGGAAGTGGTCTCGCCGAGCCGAACATAACCATATACACGGTGTAACATGAGGGGTGGATCATCGGTAGAAGAAAATTGAGTATAATTATCTTATTAGTTTTTTTAATACATCGTAGACTGGTTGGTATAGGGATATAAAAGGTCCACTATTGATCTTGTTTAAAACACAAAAGGCAGGGTTGCAGACTGCAATTGCCAAATTCAGGCTGAAATATGATTTTGGCCAAAATTTTACCAAAGTTCAAATCACTTTTGACCTACTGAATATAGTAGAACGTACATGGGGGTTAAATCGATAGGTACTGAGGTCCCCCACCCCCCAGCCTCCGATGATCCACCCCTCTACACCGTGTATAAGCCTACGTAAGCCTACTGCTGCACATAGGCCTTCCCACTATCTAACAAGAAATGACTTCACTCCTGCAAACGCCCCAATCATCATCAATATAATTTTTTATCTATGTTTGTTTTTGTTCACTGACTGAGTTTGCGCAAGCAAGAGGAGCCCGACCGCAAGCTCCATCTTGTTTGTGCACACTGGTTTGAGTCCGGCCACACGCTCCATCTTGCTTGCGCAAACAGTGTTTGCGCAATCATGCATGCACAATTGTTGAACGTGTAGCCGGGCTATCAGATGTTTTTTAATGCTAGTAAGGTATCGAAGGTTGCTGTTTTTACTAAAAACCAAATAAAACAAGCACGTCATTAAACATATTTTTTCAACACCCTAGCTCAAAAATCGTCACTGTTAGAAAAATACAAAAATTTTTGCTCTCATGTGGTTTGATTATAATTATTTCACATGTAATTTGGCTAGAGTATAGAAGGTTCTACAAACTTGTAGGTGGCTGGTGGTATACTCACGGAGGGATGCTAAGGTAGTCTGCGAGCTCCTGCAGATAGTTCCTAGGAACGAGCCCGACGTTCCCTCGGTTATCTCTTGCGCGGAACCACTCCGGGTCGGACGGCGGCCGCTCCACGATCTCCAGCCGGTCTCCCTTCTCGAAGGAAAGCTCCTGCTCGTTGCTCGACGTGAACGAATATAGGGCAACCTGGAAAGTGGCCTTCGGATCAATAAAAATATTGAAGGCGTAGAATTTGCACCACTACTGAACTCTTTCCGCGGGTATATTCGCCGGGGGCGGGGGGCGGTCAGCATCGC
Source organism: Eupithecia insigniata (assembly GCA_947859395.1). Lineage (NCBI taxonomy): Eukaryota > Metazoa > Arthropoda > Insecta > Lepidoptera > Geometridae > Eupithecia > Eupithecia insigniata. Next base: position 16,743,998 of record OX401996.1, on the reverse strand, counting down.
CCCGTCAGATCAGATCCAAACTACAAAGCCCACAATGTTCAAATTCGTTAATTTTCGTACCACTGACGACTATTCTTCTGAGCTGTGGTGCATGCACCAAATTCGGAAACTTTTACCTTTTCTGATTTGATGACATTTTTAGAGTGATTTGATAAATTAATTAAATCTGTAAATTGTATACATACTGTACTGACCACTATATCAAGAACGTTCTCGGCCATCGCGTACGTGTGTACCGGGTCATCATCCCCTTCTTCACTCGTGTAGTTGGAAGGAAACCTGTAACATAAGCAAAACAATCCATCAATTGAGTTCGTCGAACGAGATTTGTTGATTGACAGAATGACATCCTTACCTACCGATTTTATTCTGTTCTACCTATAACAGATCAGAATAGAATGGTGAAATGTGTGAAAAAAGTGCCAACTTACGATTTCACCACCCACACTCTTCTTTCATAAGGCAAATAAAAAGCTGACATTGTCCTGACATGCCCAGCGTGGGGAATGTTGGCATTATGGCATTACCTCCAAATGATAATATTGAATGCTTTTTCAGTGGAGATCTATATCCAGCAGTGGTCGACTAGACTTGACTTGACTTCTTTGATATTGGCAATATGTGTCTGGTTTGCCACTTTTCTGCCAGTATCCAGTTCATGGAAATTTCTTAGTCATGGAATGGAGGCGGGATTACAACAATAATATGAGCGGTAAATTTGAAAAACACCAATCAGATTTTTACTAAGAACACAAATAAAATAAAATTATAAACAGTTTAAAAACAAAATAAATATAGTTATTAAAAACAACACAAATATAATTAGTTATAGAAGATATTTATAATTTTAACTTATTTACATCAGAACTTTCATTTACATTTATATTAAAACCAGATAGGGAAACTAATTGTGTCAATTTAGCGGCAACGTTGGACGGTAAGTTTTCAGGGTTCGAAATAATAATATTTATTAATAATGTGAGGAGGGTGTCTATTAAACTCTCACTGTGAGGAAGTACTTGGTTGGCCTTTAAACCACAACCGTTTGGAAGAGAAGAAGGGGGGTTGGAAACTAGTCCTCGATGGGAAGCTGTATCGTAGGAGTTGCTAAGAGGGGCTCGAGAACGGGGTGAAGAAAATACAGTCTTAATATGAGACTGGGAAGCCTTAGGGGTAGAGCTATAGCTATCCAGCAGTGGTCTAGCACAAGCTGCAGATATGACTGGAATAGATCGTCGCCTTAAAAATAAAAGTGGATGGCAAAAATTGGATGCTTTCCGGCTATTAGGCGGCGGTAAATACCCAGCTGCAAATAAATATGTGAAGTATCTCACCATCCGGAATGAGCTTGGTACTGTCCCCGCCACCAGCCATCATTGCTCTTCTCCAGTATGAGGATCCGGGTGCCCTTCGTGAGAGACAGCTCGTCAGGCTGCTGCGCCTGGTAGTTGTACTTGACGACGGCGGTGCCCAGCGCCTCAGCCGGCTCCACGCGCCGTGCGCCCGGCGACTCCGCGCCGCCGCCGCGGACCGGCGAGCTGTTTGATGGCAGGGTTTTGGACCCAGATCCTTTTTTAACTTTCTTTTTGATGCTGGAAGAGATATGTTGTGGATTAGGTCTAGAGTAGAAATGATATCTGAGACTATCCTTAGTTATAGTTTCTCTATAAGTGAATTTGTAAATTCTTAAGAGATAATAAATATCTCAAACCATCCTAACTAATATACTTAATGTTCTTTTTTTGTGGTTATAATGCCACAAAGTCACTTGTGCTGTAATTCTTTAATGTATAAATCCTAACTAATATTATAAATGCTAATGTGTGTTTGTTTGTTTCTCCTTCACGCCCTACTAGGCAACCAATAGACTTGATTTTTGGCATTGAGTTAGTTGAAAGGCTGGAGAGTAACATAAGACAAAAAGTAGCCTATCTTACTTTTCATCCTGCAACTCACTCTATGCTAAAAATCAAGTCGGTTGGTTGCTTAGTTAAGGCGTGAAGAAAGGATGAACAAACAAACACACTTTCGCATTTATAATATTAGTTACACGTGACTTTGTGGCATTAAAAACACAAACAAAAAAGATACAACGATTTAATGGCGAGATTTTGGTTGATTTTAAAATAAACTGTAAAAAAACATATCTGAGCAACTGAGACACTTACGAAATTGATTCTACCTAAGAAATGTAGATAATTAAAAGATGAAGAAAATCAAGCAAAATTGTATTGGTTGCAGTACCAAAACTGTTTAATGAAACAATTATAATTAGCCTAGTGTGTCCCACTTTTGGGCAAAAGCCTCCTCATTGCAGCATGGTCCTCATACTATCACACCCTTCTTTGATTGAACCATGGTTAAAGCAATTAATATTTTTGAATAATTGAGTAAAATGAGGGGAATGATCATCCTTGGTGGCCTGTATTCAAAAAATGATTGGCAAAGCTTTGCAAAATCAGTCAAGAAGTACTAAAGTAAGTCAGAATCAGAATCAATAACTTTATTTCTTTAGGGTTACAAAATTAGCACTTAGACAAGTCAAATTTTATACTATAAACATAGTTATTAATATCAAATAAGGTGTTATTGATATTCTCTTCACTTCAATTTTTTGTCCACTAGTGGAAGAAGTCTAAATACTAACACAAATTTGTTTGCAAATCTACATATTTGCATGGATATAAGTGAGCCATTATTATAAGATCAATGGGCTTATTAATGTTCTGACTAATAATTGAATGCACAGTGCATTCAATTATTTAATTATAAATAAGTTATTTTTCCTGTAAGTATTGTCTACTAACAGAAAATGTATACTCAATGTATGAATCAATTCAATGAGCATTATGATTAAGATTGAGGCTTTATGTTACATTTTAAGGAATCAAAGTACCTATTAGTAATTTAAAAAAGTAAAACAGTCACCTATCAAAAAGGGAGGGTTTTTCCTTCTTAACATAATTGCTGGGCACATATCCAGACTGGCTCCGAGCATTCTGGACCCGCCACCAATGCTTGGTGTCATCCAGGAGGAGGTACCGCTCATTCTTGCGCAGGTCCAACTCCTGGGCACCCTGAGCTGCATAGTCGTACTTAGCTACCACATAGCAAACATCATCCTGGAAGAGACACATTAGCCGATTAAATTAATTGATGAAAATAATATTTATTATTATAATTCAAACACAGCAACCTATATATCTGTGTAGTATCTATGTAGTTTCTAAAAATAATAATTAATGAATTAATACGTAATTGTTTCAATACCAGTCAGAAGGGTCATCAAACTATTTAGAATTAGAAAAAGCTACAGTTCTTATACAACTACAGCTGTTTCTGTAAGTCTGAAAAAAAAAAGGTGTTGGATTTACATTCCACAGTAAGTAATTATCAACTAAATTATGGCAGGATATCCTAATTAGAGAACAGCTGGTGTTATTAGAATCAATTGGATGATTAATAGATTCTTATTTTTCTTGTATTCAAGGTCTAGAAACCTGAAGAGTGTGGGTGGGTGGGGCACTGTCAGCTGTTGGAAAGTGTCTTAATCCACCCACCAACAGATTGCAAGGTTTGTACTGAGATAGAATGTTGCTTGTTGATCCCACCCACCTGGGCCTTCCCGTGCCTGGTGTTGGGCATGGCGTGCGGCGCCGGCAGAGGTTTGCTAGCCCACACCGAGTCTGCGGCGCGCGCCGACCGCGTCTCCAGCATGTCCCCCGACTAGGGACCTCTCGTCCGACTAGGGACTCCGCGCCCTCACAACACCATCGCCACAACGGCACCCCTTCACTAACAGGCACCGCACCGCGCGCTCAGCCCGATCGATTCACTGCACCGATGCACCACTTTTGTTTACCGCAGGAGGCTAAATTCGATCGAAAGCGATTCGCTCAGCCTTTCTGACGATCGCTCTCCTGGCCAGAACGTGTATTTCACGGGAATGTAGTTATTACGAATTATAGTCTCGGGTTGATAAGAACACTTTGTGTTTGTTCTTTCTCAGAATTCAAGCAGATTTTTGTGATTTTTCACGTAAATTTCACAATTCGGTGGGGTAAAACGACAAATCAATAGACAATTTTTTTTTTGTCAAGAATTTGTTAAAAATTCGTTCGTAGACTAAAAGAGCAGGTTGCTAGTGATGTGGTCTGTCATCGATCGATTCGATTTTCGATTCAGTCGATTGTTTCGGAATATTTTGTGACCGTGAGATTAGATGCGTCATTATGTTTGTTGATTATTTTTTAACTTGTGTCATTTGTGGATGATTTATTATTTATTTATTTTATTATGTGCAGTGTTGTTTCATGTGATTGACTGATTGGCGGTTATTCAGCTAGTATCATGTCTGTGCGGGTATTACACTTTGCCCATCCCTAAGACATATATAGAAGTGCAAAAAAAATTGTACCAATGACGTCATTTACGTTTTGCTATCAACTATCTGTAGACGCGCAACGGTGTAACGTTGGATTACACCGAAGTATACACAGACATGATGCATAGACCAGTATACTTACATGATGCGTTGCGATGTATGCGCTCAAACCGATTTTAATAAAATACGGATTTCTTGGATCATGCTCTATGCTCAATGATGATTATTCTAAAGTCTATGAAGGATACAGACAGTACGGCAAGGAATTTAGAATTTATATACGTTAGCAGTATGTTAGTATAAAAATCCTTGCAGTACGGTGGTGGTTAGTTGTATACTCACACACACACACACTATCATTACAGTCTTAGTATTGTATACTCATCGCATTGACAGACAGATGGACAGAGACATTAACGCCAATAACCAAGAAGTTGAAGAAAAATAAGAAAAGGCCTCAAAAAATAAAAAATAGTACATATTGTACATATTCTCTTTGCAAAAAATAACTAAATAAATGGGTCGGAATTACTGATTGTGCGTAACGATGTCGGACTCCGAAGCCAGTAATTTTTCTGGAAGCGGCTCAGAAGCAGGCAGTGTAGTTTCTCGGAGGTCACGCCGGAGTGTTGCTTCAAACAGGTCCGTCAGGTCCCGTTCGGGCTCCCCAAGATCTCGTTCTGGGAGCCGCAGCCCCTCGCGTAGCCCTTCACGATCACGCTCGAGGTCTCGATCAAAGTCAAACTCACGATCCAGGTAATTTGGTTTGTCTTGATGACACAAAACTGATTGTTCCTTGTTGAATGTAACGTTGTAACGTGAGTTGTTTCGTGGCAGGAGCCGCTCAGCTGGCTCCGACGCTAGCCGCAGTCGCCACCGCGCTGATGAAGCCAAAGAAGCTTCTGGCGACGAGGAAGTTGAGGTATTTGTAATATTCAGTTTCTGTTCTGATGCCAATCAAATCAATAGGCTAAACTTAATCTTAAATTTATATGCGATACAATACTCACTTGAGATTATAATTGGATTATAGTTGCATTTGCAAAGAGACTGATGTCCTCTGGAGCTTCTTACAAAACACAAATTCACTACACAAAGCAATTTACACCTGCTTACATTTGAACCATACCACATGGCTTCTATCTTCTTTAATAAATAAATGGCACCTACTTCGGATGAAGTTTACTTAACACTACCCTGTAGCAGACAATGTATGCAAGATCATTTCGCAGAAAATGGTTTATTGCATTTGGTCGCCACCAAAAGTAATAAACCATTTTCTGCGAAACGCTCTTGCACACATTGTCTCCTGCAGGTATTGAAAAATAGTTTATACTGGGTATTATCAATTGGCAGTGAGAACTTTTGTTAATTATTTTCGACAACAATAACATAAGAAAAAATAAAGTGTGGCGCTAGTGTCGCATCATTATGCACCTTAAACTTATTTGATTACTTTTTTATTTATTAAGTACATTTATAGAAATATAACTATATTCACACCAATTTGTGGTGCTTATTTTTATTTTCTTGGCCATAAATTCCAGGATGAGCAAGAGCCTGAAGGGGAAGACTTGGTGGACTCTGAGGAGTATGAAGAAGATGAAGAGGAGGAAAGACTGAGAAAGAAACGTAAAAAGGATAGCCGATATGGTGGCTTCATCATTGACGAAGCTGAGGTAAACAATTTGTTGCTCTCATCAACAACAAACTATTTGTTCTTTTGAAAACTGAGTTGTGTTTAATTTTTTATAGTTTGGAAGTATGTATAAGTTTTGGTTTTTGTATAACAGGTAGATGATGAAGTGGATGAAGATGACGAATGGGAAGAGGGTGCCCAGGAAATGGGCATTGTTGGAAATGAAGTTGATGAAATTGGACCCACAGCGCGGGAAATTGAAGGTCGAAGAAGAGGTACCAATCTCTGGGACTCACAGAAAGAGGAGGAAATTGAGGAATATCTTAGAAATAAGTATGCAGATGAATCAGCAGCTCTCAGGCACTTCGGTGAAGGTGGTGAGGAGATGTCAGACGAAATTACACAGCAGACTCTACTCCCTGGCATCAAGGACCCCAATCTCTGGATGGTGAAATGTAGAATAGGAGAGGAGAAAGCCACAGTCCTCCTCCTGATGAGAAAATTCATTGCTTACCAGTTTTCGGAGGAACCTTTCCAAATTAAGTCAGTGGTAGCACCTGAGGGTGTCAAAGGCTACATCTACATCGAGGCATACAAACAAACTCATGTCAAAAATATTATCAACAATGTAGGAACACTTAGAATAGGTATATGGAAACAGGATATGGTGCCCATCAAGGAAATGACTGATGTCTTGAGAGTAGTCAAGGAGCAGTCCGGTCTCAAACCAAAGCAATGGGTCAGACTAAAGAGGGGGCTGTATAAGGATGATATAGCTCAAGTAGATTATGTAGATCTAGCTCAAAATCAAGTCCATCTAAAACTCCTGCCAAGAATAGACTACACGCGGCTGAGAGGCGCGTTACGCACGGTTCAGAGCGAGAGTGAAGCCGCTAAAAGGAAGAAAAAACGACGCCCCGCCGCTAAGCCATTCGACCCTGAGGCGATTCGTGCTATCGGCGGAGAAGTTACGTCTGACGGTGACTTCCTAATATTTGAGGGAAACAGATATTCCCGCAAAGGATTCCTCTACAAGAACTTTACCATGTCGGCCATTTTAGCAGAAGGTGTGAAGCCTACTCTGACTGAGTTAGAACGGTTTGAAGAGCAACCTGAGGGCGTAGATATTGAACTAGCGGCGCCGGCTAAGGACGATCCTGCCGCGTTGCATTCCTTCAGTATGGGAGACAATGTGGAGGTGTCGGCGGGAGATCTCGCGAACTTGCAGGCGCGGATCGTCGCTATAGACGGCTCTATGATCACCGTCATGCCTAAACACGACGCGCTAAAGGATCCGCTGGTATTCAAGCCTAATGAGTTGAGGAAGTACTTCAAGCAGGGTGACCATGTCAAGGTAATGATGACTGATTTTATTCTATTTGCCAGTTTGACCACGGCAGCATTGCAATATCTTCTTTGCTTAGCGCGTACTTAGACTGGGCTGCATTAGTTTTCTCCTGTCGTGTCGCTAGCCGCGTCACTAACCTACACGCTAAACTATACTCAAGCCATTCTCAAGGTACAATGTTTGTAAACAAATCGCACCACAAAAATACAAAATTCTTTTTTTTGTATTTTGAAAATTACTGTCAACAAAATGCATAATGCATTGTAGGAAAGAGCTCAAATCGACAAGTGCAAATTCTGACAGTTATTAAAAATTTCATTCTGTAAATAATGAATTCAGCATTCCTTAGAAGGTTGTAGAAGTTTGGCAACACATAATTTCTTAAATATTTTTTGTAACAAGAGAATAACCAAGAGAACTTGTAGGCTATTAATATTATTTGTTATCTAATTTAATTAAACTCCCTCAAAACGAATGTTTCCCATTCCGTAGTTGGTTCTTGGTTGACTCAAAGAATGATTATGACATCTTAAGTAGGCAATGTTTCGAAAATTGTATCTTGAGTTTGTCCAGAGTAGGTGTAGATAAGCGCTTACATTGCGGCCGTGGCCTTACTGTTGATAGTTTTTAAATGAGTAGCTGGTGTGTTCGTTCCGCAGGTGGTGGCGGGTCGGTACGAGGGCGACACGGGGCTGGTGGTGCGCGTGGAGCCGCACCGCGCTGTGTTGGTCTCCGATCTGACCATGCACGAGCTGGAGGTGCTGCCGCGCGACCTCCAGCTCTGCAGCGACATGGCCACCGGCGTCGACTCGCTAGGACACTTCCAGTGGGGCGACATGGTGCAGCTCGACCCGCAGACTGTCGGCGTCATCGTGCGGCTCGAGCGGGAGAGCTTCCACGTGCTGGGCGTGCAGGGCAAGGTGCTGGAGTGCAAGCCGCAGGCGCTGCAGAAGCGCCGCGAGAACCGGTTCACCATGGCGCTCGACTCCGAGCAGAACACCATCCAGAAGCGCGACATCGTGAAGGTGATCGACGGCCCTCACGCCGGCCGCAACGGGGAGATCAAGCACCTCTACCGCAACTTCGCGTTCCTGCAATCGCGCATGTACCTCGACAATGGAGGCGTGTTCGTCTGCAAGACGCGCCACCTACAGCTCGCGGGCGGCAACCGCGCCGCGCCCGGCGCCGGGCCGGGGCTCGCGCTTGGGTTCATGTCGCCGCGGATACAGTCGCCTGCTCACGGCGGCGGCCGCGGTGGGCAGACGCCGGGCGGGCGCGGCCGGGGACGCGGGGGCGCCGGCCGCGGGGGCGCCGCGCGGGACCGCGACCTCATCGGCCAGACGATCAAGATCACCGGCGGGCCCTACAAGGGGAACGTCGGCATCGTGAAGGACGCGACCGGGTCCACGGCGCGCGTCGAGCTGCATTCCGCCTGCCAGACCATTTCCGTGGACCGCGGGCACATCGCGGGCGCCGGCGCCGCCGGGCGCGACCCCGCCGCCTCCTTCTACGCGCGCACGCCGGGTGCGGCGGGCGCACGCACGCCAGCGCTGCCCGGCATGACGCCCACCTACCGCGACACGGGCGTCAAGACGCCGATGCACGGCAGCCAGACGCCGATCTACGAGGTCGGCGGCCGCACGCCGCACTACGGTGGCGCGACGCCCTCGCACGACGGCGGCCGTACGCCGGCGCACGGCGCCTGGGATCCTGCGGCGGCCACGCCGGCGCGCAATCCGGACTTCGAGTACTCGCTGGAGCGCAGCCCCGGGTACGAGGGTGGCGGGTACGGGGCGGGGCCCTTCACGCCCGCCACGCCGGGCACCATGTACGGGTCGGACCACACGTACAGCCCCTACCGGCCCTCGCCCTCGCCGCAGTACGGGGGCTCGCCGCACTCGCCGGGCGGCGGCGGCGCAGGAGCGGGTGGGGAGTGGGCGAGCGCGGAGTTAGAGGTGCGGGTGGCGGGGGGCGAGGCGGCGGGCGCGGTGGGCGTGGTGCGCGGCGTGTCGGGCGGTGCGGTGGCGCTGTACGTGCCGGCGGAGGAGCGTGTGCTGTCGCTGCCCGCGGGCGCGCTGGAGCCGGCTGTGCCGGCGGCGGGGGACCGCGTACGTGTCATCGCGGGCGAGGACCGCGAGCAGACGGGCCACCTCATCTCCATCGAGAACCAGGAGGGTGTCGTCAAGTTCGGCACCGACGATATCAAGATCATGCAGCTGAGACATCTCTGCAAGATGACGCCCGCCTAGGGGCCTCCCTCGCTCCGACGCGGATGGCTACTCTTTATAAAATGATTCGAACTAGACAGATTCAGGTAGAGTCTCGTCGATGTAATTGTGTAAGTAGACCTCAGATATACATAGGATTATGAATTACTAACTAAACATTATCTATGTACGATGTCATCAGGCTGAATACATAATACATTCGTAATCGAAACAAAGTTTTTTTTATTCAAAACCTTAATGTTATTCACGCTCTAATGCCCCCCCATATCACAGCGATTTTTGTCTAAGAATAAAGGTTTTCATTCGCCAACAAGTGTCATTATAGCGTAGCATAGCGGGACTGAAATAGGATGGGACTAAATAACTAGCTCTCATAATCTAGCTCTATGAGATTGTATGTATGCCCTAAGTCAAAAGAATATAAGTACTATTTTGTGTATTTTTTGTAATGTAAAACATTCTACGAAGTATTAGAAAACATTAAAAAAATATGAATGAATCGGTAAAGTCGCTATAAAAAGCTATAAACATAAACATAAACATTTATTTATTTCTTATAAAATATTAACTATGTAGGTTGGTACAATATGTATTTATATATTATATAAACATTAGTAGGTAGGTTTTATATAAAACTAAAGTGTATGTAAATAAGACACTACGGATTATTTACTCTAAGCCTACGACTTTGTTGCTATTTGGTAGGTAGGTATGTCATCAATACCAGAACCTTAGTAAGGTGACGTACTAGTAAAAACTGTTTTACGGCAGGATGTCATGCTCTTCCTTCGGAACATTTTTTAACTTAATTTGTAGGATGGTGTTGTATACATGTAAGTAGTCGCTTTTCATTCTACCTATTAGGATCTTATCTGATTCTTATATTATATGCATGCAATGTAGCCTAAAACTAGAGAAACTAAGAAAAATAACTAACTTTAATGCTATATTAGGTTATATAAAGATACTAAGCATGTAAGCTCATCCACTTATATCCAGCTAGTTAGGTATATGTCTGTATTAAAATAAGACAGTAGGTAGACAATGTAGGTCGATGTATTACTATAAGAAAGAAAATACCTACATAAATATGCATAGGTCCAGCAACAGTTTAACCTCCCACTGGCCAGCGTGAGTAGGTATTTAGTAACCTAGGTCCTATCTATATTAATATATATATATATACATATTCAAAATAATACAATTATAATTTATCTATTGATGAGAATGGTGTACAATATAAATAAACTAATTGCACCCGCTTTAACGTAATATAGATTTATACATAGATGTTCTCAGTAGAGTTTCTTGGTACATAATTCAAAACGCTATCAATAAATGACACATAACCATCTTTTATCAGTTATCACAAGTAGTATAGCAAAATAATCCCGTAAGTACAAAACAATATTGTATTATTGTCCGGATAGTTATTGTAGATAAATTAGTGGGTAGTTGTAAATAAATTATTGTCTGTGTGAATGTGTTTGGATGACTGAGCGTGAGCAGCTATGGATTGAACAAGGCTAATATTGAAACGCAGCGCTGTGTGCGCGCGGAGTGGACGAATAATTACCTATTCTTATTGTTCGAGAGACAATTGTATGCCTCTGTATGTGTGAGTGTTATAGTCTAGGAGATAGCATGATAAGAAAAATACTTACTTTCAATAAGCCGAGTATAACGGTTCATGGTTTGTAAAATTTTCGGTTTATACATATGTATATACGTGCAGTGTAGAAGAAGAAATTTTACTTTTTAATAAAATTACAATTGGTATTAAATATTTATATGGAACACTCTCTTGATTCACTTGAACTACCTCCAGACTGTTGCAACAGTCTGTAGGGAGCTCAACTATTTCAATCGCAAATATTAGTCCTATTTCGTTAATTGTGATGTTTTATAGTCGTTTTTATTTCGCAACTTGCATGATATTTTCAGTGTTGTCGTAGTTGAGGGTTTTAAGATATGCATTAATGGTTTTTTTGCAAGTGTATTTGTGTAGATTGGCAATATTCAGGTGTTTATTCAGTTTGTTATAAACAAATGGACCTAAGTATTTTGAAAATCTTCGCATAAATTGAGTTCTACAGTGTGGAATCTTATATACTATATCAGAGCGTCTTTTGTCTAATCTGGTGGAATTAAATTGGAGTTTATGTTGGTTAAGGATAAGGGCTTGTATAAAAAGTTGACGCACAGACAGAACTCTACTGTCTTGATATAGAGCGGATGTAGAGTACATATATGGTTTAAAGAGCATAACTTTTAGAACATATCTTTGAGCCCTCTCCAGATCAATTAATCGGGTTTTCACGGCTCCACCCCAGGCTATTATACCATATGATAATATAGATTGGCATAGGCTGTAGTAAATGCATTTAAGAATCTCGTCATCTCTGATGTATCTTAATTTTTTGAAGATATATATTAATTTCCGTACTCGTCCTCTCATTATATGTATCTGTTTATCCCAGTTAAGGTTCTCATCTATCGTAACGCCTAGGTATTTAATATCTGTTGTTTTGTCTAGGGTGTAGCAGGTACAGAGATTTCCCTGAGAGTCACAGGAATGGACTTTTAGCGAGTAATTATTTGTAGTCGATTGCTTTTTAATATTGAAGGTAATGTATTTTGTTTTATCTAGGTTTAGAGTAAGAAGATTGTTGTCAAGCCATTTGGTAACCTCGTTCATCCCCTGCTCAGCCATCGAGTGCACATCGGACCAGGATTCACCATTAAATAACAGGACTGTATCATCTGCGAATGTTATTATTTGACAATTGCGGAGCTCCTTGGCACATAGACCATTTATATAGATAAGAAATAACGTTGGTCCCAGTACACTGCCCTGTGGAACTCCGAAAGACACCGGTTCATCCAGGCTAACGGTAGAATCTATTCTAACTGTTTGGCATCTGTTAGTTAAGTAACTCCGAAATAGGTCCAGAGGTACGCCTCTGATCCCAGCACATTCAAGCTTTCTCAACAGCAGTGGTATCGAGACAGTGTCGAACGCCTTCGCTAGATCGAGGAATATGCCCACACATTTCTCTTTTTTATCTAGTTTTCCGACAACATGAGTCACTAACAGTTCAATGGCCTCAGACGTGGATTTCTTCCATCTGAAACCAAACTGGTTTTCAGATATGAGTTGATATTTTTCCAAGAACTGAAGTAATCTCTTGTTAATGGCTTTTTCTATAATTTTAGAAAGTGTGGGTAAGAGTGAGATCGGTCGATAATTGTTGACACTGTCTCCATCGCCCTGTCGCCGCGGTATAACCGGACCAGGAGAAATAGGGGATCATTTTTATACATATAGAATAGACTAGCAACCCGCCCTGGCTTCAGGAAGACCTAAATTTCAAGAAGGTACATACAACGGGTGTATAGGTGAGCTAGATTTTTTTAAGGTTTAAAAGAAAAACAAGATTACTTAAAAACTGTATATATTTAATTTTACTATGTCATAAATAAGCACTAATCAACTAATCAAAAGCTAGTAGCTTATGTACATATGTCTTGTAGATGCACATTCAATGGTTTCCGAGAAACAAGCCTTTACAAAACGTTAAGATCCCTAAATTTTATTTTATGCACAACTTAAAGCTATCTGCCCATATAAGTGACATTTGTCTATCGTTTAGAATCTTTCTGCTGGAAGAACGTTACTCCAGCAGAAAACGTACGTATTTTATGTTTTATTCCAAAACGTGAACATCCTCAATTTTTTTAACTTGACGCACATTTACAGCATAGAACGCACTAATTTATTTGTGGAACTCACTTCATTCTAGTAGATACTTTTCTGCTGAGGTAACGCACACCTTAAAGTTACTATTTTATTTTTTGTTGTTATGGCGTCAATAGTTATACAAACCCTATCACAACTATCTACCTATACCGGTTCAAGAGATAGGTACCTGCCTACAACCTTGACAAAAGCAGAGAAAACTAGGCAAAAAAATCTGTATTCCTCATTAATTTTATTATTTACTAGCTGCTGCCCGCACCTTCGCCCGCGTTTTAACGAGTTAAAAAATAGCCTTTATTCTAGGTCCCAAACTATACCCGTAACAAATTTCAGCCCAATCAGTTCAGTAGTTATTGCGTCAAAGAGGAACAATCATCGATACTCACAAACTTTGACGTTTATAATTTAAGTAGTATTTTATTTCTATTACTAGCTGACCCGTGCCCACTTCGTTGGGCGGTAAACATTTTTAGTTGTTAATATATATAGCCTATAACTCTCGCAAATAACGTAGTTTTCAATTTTAAACTAATTTTCAAAATCGGGTGATTACCCCTAGGTACCTACAACTTCACAAACTACTTTATAATACTAAAGGATAGATTTACATATACCTAGATTTTGACTGGACGTCGCACATCTCATTCATGGGGTCTCGCAGATCTACATAATTCTTAGTGCTGCGCAGTCTTCTCTCATTTGTTCTGATATAGGTACCTATACCAAACGTTGCGTTTAAATTTTGGCGTAAGCGTCCACCAGAAAACGAAATTTCAGTGCCATGCGAGGGGATTCCTTAGAGTTTCCTTGGGACCTCTCCCAAGGGAGGAGAGGTCCCAAGGAAACTCTAATGAATTCCGGGATAAAAAGTATTCTATGTCCTTCCTCGTAGTAGAATGAACTCAAATTATGCCAAGTTTCATTTCAAAACATTCATAAATTTCGGCGCCATGCGCTGTCCAGTATTTCACTTCCATCCTCTCTCCCAAGGGAACTCTATAGAAATCCGGGATAAAAAGTATCCTATGTCCTTCCTCGTAGTATGAACTCAAATCGTCCCAATTTTCATTTCAATACATTCAGTACTTTCGGAGTTATGCGCGGCCAAGATACAGACAGACATGATGGAAAAAAATTTGGTACATTTTGGCACCCATCAGTACCGAAAATAGGGACCTCCAAAAAAAAAATTTCAATGTATCTTCAATGTACAGAATTGAACCTGTTAGTTATAGGTTTGTTGTTATAGCGGCAAGAGAAATACACATTCTGATAATTTTTACTGTCTACCAACGGTTCCTGAGATACAGCCTGCTAATGGGCGCCGCGCGCCGCCGCCGTCCGACGGACAAACATACAGCGAAGGCTTACTAAACGTCTCGTCACGGTTTAAAAGCGCTCGGCAAAAGTGGAGGGGGTTCAGCGCAAATGTAAAAATCTAAAAATCGAAGTCTGATCAAGGTCGTCGCTATTAAACCGTGATGCGACCTGTAATAGGGTCCCGTTTTCACACTTTTGATACGGAACCCTAAAAATGAAATTTTTTTTATCTAAAGAACACACACTTTTTTAAGAGGTTACAAACATCCATCCAAACTTTCTCATTTATTATTAGTGTGTTATTGTGATATTAATTAAAACACGAACACGAAGAAATTTGCGTAATCGTTCGCGGTTCATTGCGTTAATTTTATTGTAGTTGAAGCATACAACTTTATTGACAAAGAAAATAACAATCTAATAATATAAAAATTAAACAAGTATTTACAATTGAAACAATTGAGCTAACTGCAGACTGTTGAAAACAATCTACAGATAGCTCAACTGGTCCATATCTATACCAGTCGGAAGTGTCCCCAAGACGCTGGCTGCATAATATTGCCTCGCTGTATGGCAATGCTAATGCGCTGCGCCAGATACTCACCAGCTCTCGGGTCACGCGTCGCTTCGACCAGGCGCTCAGACAATTTTTTGAAAACCCGGAGAGCCTCGGTACCCCACGGACCGAGGATCGCAAATGCGTAGGCTCTGTCGAGACCTGCATATTTGCGCCTCTTGAGATCCTCTGCCAAATCTGCCGCCGAACCAAGCAGTGTGTCGACACATGTAGCGTCCCACACAATAGGCCTCCCCAGCTCTCAAGGGACTAAAGTCATGCCGTCGGGCCTCTTACCATCGTCACGCAACAGACCATTCGGTTCGAGAATAGCTGATACGCTAGAAAGGCCCGCCGGATGATGTTGTTAAGGCTGGCATGGCGAGATATCCGACATATGTATATATATATATATATATATATATATGTTGTAGCAATTAATTTCAAATGTTTTTACGCATTCGATGTGAACTTTTTAAAAGGGTACCTAACAACTTCAAGTTCTGCTCCTCTGCCTGCTACTTTAAATGACCTGTGAAAAATATATAATTGTCTGGCGCGACGAGTGCTCTTACAAATAAAACAAAGATAAATGATTTTATTAACATTTATTGAATAAATAATACAAAAATGGTTCTCATTGCAATTTTAAGAATTTCAAACAAAAGTAGTTAATTTATAAAAACTGAGCAAAGAACACCTACCGACGCTATTTTGTTATATTATTACACTACACTTCCAAAACTATTACATTTAAGTCGAAAAATATGTCGCTACTCGTTACAGTAACACACAATACATTTCACAATAAATACATCAATGGAATTTTATATTAACATTTAGAATGATTGACAAAATACATTAAAATTGATAATAGAATGTAAATGCTCAGCAAAATGCGGCCACAGATAGATAAAATGCTATAGAGTAACATGTTAAACATTGGAAGTAACACTGACTAGCCTTGATCTATTGATACCGGCCACTAGTACAGAAAATAGCCCATGATTCTTCTAATAAAACTAATCAACAATTTTCGCTTCCACGACACGTTGCCACCGCGCTCGCCGGCGCTCGCGTGACTGGCGCTCTATAACAAGTAACAGCTGTTTTGGAAATACAAAGCCCCGACGAGCTCCAACGATATAAATGGTCGCAGTGACATTTCACTAAAAACAAAAGTAAAACAAACCATTTGGCTATAGATTATGCAGTGATCTTTCATCACCGAACGCAATCCGTTCTTGCATTGATTAACAACTAAAAACGCTAATATTATTGCAAAAATTATTATTAATTGGCAAACTCTAACTCCGATACTCTCTAAGTACTAAACGTTAACTTATTCTATCGAGTTTGCATAGCTCCGTAAATACACTGGCTCTGTAGGAACGATAACTGAACACGTAGGATGGGATGCGATAGACCACCGCTCTGCAACTAGTCCTGACACTCACGCGAACCATTCACACATCATTCGAACTCAGATCTATTTTACATAATAATCTCATCTTGAATATAATGTTTGCATTGTAAAATTTACAAGGGAACAGGCATGCTCATACGAGTTATGTATTACGGTTGTACAAACTACATATATTTAGAGACGACAATTTATAAATATCTACAACACCTATCAAAAATGTATAACCAGAACCGATCAAACCTACGATTTTATTATCAGTAATTCCAATCGGTGCGGGATGACGGGTCTGTTTCAATGAAATGTACACCTGTGATCTTGGATATACAGACATGAGGCCTAATCTCCTAAACGAGAGGATGGGGGTAGCCGCTATGTGTAACACGGAAACAACTTTAACAATCGAAGATATTCATAGCCAACATAAAGTTAATTTATACGGAAGTCTAATCTCAAACATTAATTACAATACATACCTATCTAAAAGCAGTCTTTTTATTACAATACCTATTTCCTGTTCCTAACAAAATACAATCTGCAAGCAAAGAACTCAGCCTTAACTAATTTGAAACAAATTATATGTACATTATTAACGTATAACCCCATCCTCACCTAAACTCTGATCTCTCACTACATTACTTAGTTCAGGAAGCGTACATCCGCTTGATGTCTTCCTTGTACCGCTCCTGGATGTCTTTCCGCTTGATCTTGAAGGCTGCCGTGACGAGCCCCATGTCGGGGGACCACACTTCTGTGCAAAGCTTCACCGCGGCCGGCACCTCGAATCTTTCCAGTCCACCTGGAAATAATACAAACTAGATTTAATATCAGTGCTAATAAATATACATTCAGTTGTTATTCAAGGAATTGGCAATTCGACTAATACAAACGTTGTTCAGAGGAATATAAGAAACAAACTCGACTTCGATCATTTGGAACTTCGCTCTTTCACACCCTGAACATTAATCAGGAAACTACATCACTATGGAGTAAAGGACACCTCTTTGGATTTTTTTACTTCTTACTTGAGTGACAGGTTACAAAGAGTTGATATTTATGGAATATGGTCTTCGGGGCAGGGTTGCCAGATTTATTTTTGAGGGGATCGTGGGGATCAACCACAGACTTGAAAAAATCGTATTTTGCTAGAAATTGTAGAAAAAAATTGTACACATTGATATTTCAGTCAGTGGCGTAGCATGGGTTGGTATTAAACCCCCCCCCCCCCCCCCCCCCCCCCCCCCCCCACCTTTTACTTAATGTTATGTTAAGGCTGATGTAAACGTAAAAGGAGAAACGTTAGAAATTGTAGACATTAACGTATTCTTAGGAATACCTTAGATAGTAAACTTCAATGGACCCACACATAGATAAGCTATTGAAGAGACTGCAGCGTATGCGTGCAAAAAAAACAATAAATAAATTCAAACAAATTGTCAAAAATATCCTTCGTAAAAAGGCTTTCTACAAAATATCAGATTATATATAGCAGTCCAAAGCGCGGCCGGCGGCCAATATTTGTGCGGCCCGCTACATGTTTCTAATCCACTATTATTACGCAATTTTTACATTTGATATGAGTACTTTGGAGATTTAAGTCTATGGTATTCCAAATTTAAATAGTTTATTACAATATTTTACATTAATTTACGTTGAACACTAAAAACAAAACGTTCTTGGTAACAGTTCTCTGCCTTTCAACTCCTAGAATCTCGTTTGACCAAATCAGGCCTCACAACCCTCGCTTCATCTAGGTCCAGCTACGGCTCGTGTGCGCGCGCGAGCCACAGGAGTCTACAGACGTCGTGCTAATGTCATCGGTCGCGCGCGAAAAAAACTGGTGGCATTTTTTGTATTCTACGAGTAATCATACTTACGATTTGCGTAAATATTTTTTTCTCCTAGTTTTATAACATGTAAAACGCACAAAATACAAAAAACTTGAATTATTTTTCAATTCGTTGCACGCACGCGGGCATGATGAACGGACACGGGCGGGTCCGTTGGTAACGAGTCCGTTGGTAAGCCTTCGCTCGCCTTCGTTCGCCCGATCTATACCACCCTAAAGTCGGGGAATCCTCGAACTGTTGTTGTCTTTCATTTATCGTTCGATGTGAAAGCTAGAAGGTAGGTATTTCTTTTTCTGCGGAAAGCCTATACCCATTGAGTACACGCATTGAGTAAAATCCGGCTGCGGATGATGATGATTTTTATGATGCAGCCCTCCACTCAATACATTGATTTGTTTTGGCCCGCGGTCGTGCCTGGACTGGACAGCCCTGATCTAGAGGATAGAAAAGCTTGGGACGAGTTTTGCTTCAACTTGAAAACTATCTAAGAAGGTAAAGGTTACTTGTTCGCTTCTTAACTTTTATACGTTAAATATTTTGAAGTGAACAAACAATCTAAGTGATCATTCTATCCTTTTACTTATATTATTACTATTTTGTTACGTGTAAGGTAAGAGTCCGTAAGGTCTCAAAGAAATAAAGCTTTACTTCCAAACGTAACGATACCGTTCGCGCTTCATAAAACTAAACTTTCGCGCCACTCGCCACGTCCAACTTCAGAGCGTGGCGCTGAAATTGAAGTTCTCGATTCTGAGCGCCACCCACTGCAGCACACTTGCCACCAGCTCACGTATGCGGTTCCATTTGTCACCCTACTACGTAGGACCTCTCTCAGCCAAGGCCAGTGGCTAATAGTTTCTTATCATTCGGAGACAACGTACTCAGACCCTACTCCAACTTTAACTTAATATTATTGTAAGCATTTTCTCTGTGTTTCCTTTTGGCCTAACCACTCTCCATCTTAGGCAGATCACAAGTAAAAAAGTTTCATACACCCGTATTTCTTCACGTTAAATTAGGTACTAAAAACGCATGCAATTTTTGTAATGGTAAATACACAGGTGGGCGAATGGGTAAAAGTCAAGCACACCAACAACTTGGCTATCGGTATTCGATCATCCATATTGGAGATACCAATTAGAAGAAATGTTGTAGTCGTTAGATACTCACACTTCTTGGCATGGTCCGCCAGTTCCTTGACGACCGCCTTCTCGACCGCCTCGTTCTTGCAGAGTGCCGCGAAGTCCGTCTCCATGACCGCGAGCCGCGCCGCCAGCTCGGCCAGCCGCTGCGGATGCGGCACCACCAGCGCCACCGTGTAGTTCTTGGAGCTGTCTCCGTACACGCAGATGTTCTCCACGATGGGACACGTCTTCAGCTCCGCTTCTACTTTGCCGAGGGAGACGTATTCGCCGGCTTGCAGTTTCACGAGGTCCTTTTTGCGGTCTGGAAGGAAAATACGCATTAAATTTTAGTAGGTTAGATCTTAAAATCTTAATATTCACCTTTCCTTGGTGAGAAACAAGGGTATAGTGTTCACGATTTGAATATTGTTATGATTCTTATAAATAATGCCTTAGAAGGCTGAAGGTGGGACTCCCCTAAATCCTCTCAAATGAAGATCATTCCTGTTCCGGGCCGGTCCACATGCGACCGAAAATTGATGTCAGATAGTTCTACATTAGCCAGGTAGTTAAATGAACCGTTTGCGTCATTAGGAATTGGTCTTAGCGCCATCCAGGAGATAGATATTCCTTTAGTGAGGCTTTGTGTTGTCTGTTCGAAGGTTCTATTGACGATTCTCTGTAGTTCTAGTAATGACGGTTAGATGTCGCTATATTGCCTTTTACTTAACTTTTTAATTGAAACACTACCGGTAGGTACTTTCAGCGGACGCTTTCAAATTATTACTACCTTAATCTCTCCATACTTCTACATAGAGTCGGCCCTGACGTTCATTTTGACCGCAATTCCAAATCTTAAATCACAGCATGAGCTATCAAGTCAGCCATTGATTGGGTTAGGCAGCCGGTGTCCTGTACTTAGTTATTTATTACTTACCAATGATCTTGATACATCCATCGTGATGCAGCTCGGCAATGTCTCCCGTCTTGAACCAGCGCCGGCCGTCCTCGTCCACAAACTCCTCGCGCGTCTTTTCCGGCTGCCGGTAGTACCCTTCCGCCACGCAGTCGCCGCCGATTATAACCTCACCCTGTACGACACATTAGTCATGTATAATACGTCTTACGACATTTCAATACTATACGAAGATCAATTTTGGTGGCCAAGAGGAAAAAAAACCCCGTCGATCATTGCGGAAGACAACACCGACGAAATATTAAGATATTTTGTCGAACTGATTTTACAAATATCGAGTATGCTGTATCAGGACCGGAAGCGGCCACAGTAGAGAACGTCTTGTGTCTGATGCGTGCTACAGAGCACAGTGCATGCCCCGCGCCGTGAGGGAGTGCGGCGAGCGAAGCGACCAATAAATAAAAAATTAATTAACTTAGGATTAAATAAATGTAACTGTGTTAAAACATAGCGCAGCTCGCTTCCCTCACCACGAACTTAACAACCATGGTTATAAGTCTTTCTTCAAAGGGTTAAAGTACCTGCGGGAAAGGCTTGTTGGTGACGCGGTAGTTGCCCTCCTCCCAGTCGATGAGCCGCAGCCTTGAGCCAGTGGTGGGCGCGCCCACGCGGCCCGTGGACCGGTCCCACACGTCCATCACGGCCGCACTGGACGTCGTCTCGGTCAGTCCGTAGCCGGCTACCACATCGCAGCACAGGCAGATGCGAACCTGACGACAGAAAACGATTCAAGAAATATACATTAACTCTGGATTTTGACATGACATGAATAAGTTGTAGGGCCGCCATGATCAATTGCATGCGCTTCTTTAATAATCTTCCATCTGAAGCAACTGAACTCCATATTCGTTTTAAACAATACATTAAACAAAATCTTATCAGGAAGGCCTTTTACTCCATAGATGATTACATCAATGATGTTAATGCTTGGCCAGATGTCGCTCCGTTCCGCACTGTCAGTAGTATGTAAGAAATTCAATGTTCTGTTTAGCTTTAAATAAATATTGACATGTATCTAAATCGCATTAAATTTGGATTTAGATAGGCAAAATAAACATGTATACATAAGTGATATATAAATATGCTAGTGGTTTCTTTTTCACTTCTTCCACTAGTGGATAAAAAATTTAAGTGAAGAGAATATCAATAACACATTATTTCTTATTTGATAATAATAACTATGTTTATAGTATACAATTTGGCTGGTCTAAGTGCTTATTTTGTAAGCCTAAAGAAATAAAGTTATTGATTCTGACCCCTCCGGTCTTCTGCAAGTGACATATTCATAGACTATGGCTTGATTGAAAGCAATGATGATACTTTAATTAGTCAATGATGATATTGAATGTGGCCGTGTCGTCGCGATACAAAAGCAGCGGCTTACTTCTTTTATTTATAACACCTCCAATGTGATCCAAATCTGCCTGCTAAGCGCGGTGATAATGGCAATACCCCCTTCGTTTGGGGGGGAGGCATGTCCGGCAGAGAACGTATGTGCGAATGAGGAATGTTGTATGTGATTTACCTGTGTGTGAGTGTCGGGGGAGAGCGGCGCGCCTCCCGAGATCATCATGCGCACGCGCCCTCCGAGCAGGCCGCGAATCTTGTCGAATATCTGAAGTAAATTAACCTTATGTTAAAGGGGTAAGATTTAAAGTGGCTTATAAAAGCGGGTGAACTATGGACTTTTTTAAATTGAACAGGAGTTTGCAAACACTTTTATAATTAGAGTATTCAAGTAACTATTTATGAATAAAAAAGAGTTGTAAGTTTCGTTACCATTAAAAGCTGAAAGAGAACGGATAGGAACACTTCGTAAATATTAAAATAGTTATTTGTTATGCAACGCTGCAAAGTTGGTTTTTGGTGCATACTTGTATTGAATCCTGAGCATAGCGAGGGTTTCAAAAGTATGAGATGCAAAATAACTTTACTGCCGACTGACCCACACAAATTTTTCACCTTACTACGAGTACAGCGAGGAAACGCTAGGTCCAAGAAAACAGCTTATTTATTAAATTAGTGTTTATTAATTTTACAAATTAAAATTGGCCATTGGTAAAATTATAATTCTGGACAATTCACACAGCATTATCTAGCCCCAAGCTAAGCAGAGCTTGTGTTATGGTACTAGATAACTGATATACATAATGCAATATATTACATATAGATATGTTTTATTATATTTATATATAAACGACCAGAACACCCTGAACAAATATCTGCAGATATAATTATCATATTGATAGTTAAATTTTTTTGGAACTATTATACTTTTGTTTGTCACTTGTGTACTATTACTAGATAAATTATTATCTTCATCGCTGCTGGACTCGCTCATATTTAATAAAATTACGATTTTCAAAACAAATTATGGAAGGTGAATTGAATAAAGAGAAGAAAATTATATAATGTTTTTTATTTTTTTCATTCAGTCCAGTGCTGCCACCTGTGGCTGGCCAGTGCGATTATTCAAAGAAATGAGGTTGGCGCACTGACATGAAATAAATATTTAATGCATTATCAGTAGACTTGCAGTATAAAAAAGTATGGAATAGAAAGGTTCGAATTTTTAAAACTCTTTCCATGCTAGCGGACAAATTGCACTTTTGCACTAAGATTTCTAATGAGAAACAGAATCTTTCCGAGGTTGTGAGGTGAGAAGGGTATTTTACTTATTTACGATATTTAAAAAAACATTGTGAAGATAAATTAAATTAGCATATTTTCGCAAGTTTTATTATTATTAGTAGGGAGTTTCAAACTCAAACTCAAAAATTATTTGTTTCCGTTCCGTTTCAATAAATGTACACGAAGAAAAGGTCAAATTCTTAAAATTAAACATTGACATGGAAATAAAGTGATATTTTGATTTCGGTTTTTAAATTAGATTGATAAATAAATGATGGTCAATCCATACAGCATTATCTAGCCGATAGCTTGACCACCTCTCTGTGGCGCGGTGGGCGAAGGTCGCTGCATCTAGTGGTCGGTCAAAATGACCTAAATTGGTCAGCGTTGGTCGTCGCCGCGTCGTATGTAATGGTATTAGTAAGGTACTCACGAGTTTGTTGAGCACGGGCGTGTCGTACCCGCGTCGCATCCACGTCTGCTTGTACGAGTAGGCCCACTTGAAAAGTGCGCTCGCGAACTCGCCTTGACGGGACACCTTGTCTGTGATGCCTTTGCTGATGCGGTCCATTATCAACTATCAACCAAACAGGCTAAGGTTTTAAATCGTACACTTTCCATCAGATAAGAAAAAGAAAGCCCCACTTTCGGCAAACGAGATACACATTTTTTGATCTCGATATATGGCTTACAAGTCATCTAAAGTCGTAAGTGCCGTCAACCAAACACTAAATAAACCATCCATCCCGGATGAATAGCACAATGATGATAATGTACATTAATATAGTTGTATAAATGAAAATGGTCGAAGGCCTTTAGCAGATAACAATTTAAACATAATCTGTTATTACCGGATCAATTTTGCTAATCTAATATCATCTATCATAATAATCAACTGTCATAAAAGAAAATAAAGTTTATTCGATTCGATTTCGATATAATAAATAAAAAATAAATAATTGTGGACAATTCACACAGCATCATGTACCCCGACATACCTAGCGAGTGTTGTTTGCATAAAAACGTTTTGTTTGTAAAGTGGATAACTCAGGAAAAACTAGTGTTATTTATATGTCAATAAAGTCATGGGTTAGCTTGTTTAATTTATTTCCAACATGAAGAGAACTGAGCCCAGAGCCCTGCTTGCATAATGGATATCGATTACTGATTAGTGACTTGCCAAACCATATAATATAGCAAATTAAAATTAAATAACTATTTAAAAATCATTGTGCAATCGGGTCATTCTTTAATCTTTGGACGATTATGCGATTATACCTGTCATAGTAAAGCCATTGTTTCGCCCATTGAATAAGAAGAGATCTAGAGGTCGACCGGAGAAGAGATGGCAAGACATCTTTACGGAGAAAGTTGGTCCTAACTGGATAACGAAGGCCAGAGACAGGAAAATGTGGAAGGAACTGGGGGAGGCCTACGCCAAAAAAGGCGACTATAGTCAGAAAAATAGTAAGAATATATTCATAATTCTCAAGGAAATATGTAATTATATAAGTAACATAAGTTAGTTGAAAAATAAAGGCTCATTTTATTATTTATTTTAATTTTTTCGCAGAATTTGGCCGTGAATATGTTTGTGAGAGGGTTAATTATGATTAATGACATACCGGGACAGTGGTGATGCATGTGGGCTTCAGGACGGAGGCGTCTCCTTCGGTTCCCTTCATGATCTTACTGGAGGAGTCCAGCATTGTGAGCGGCGTAGAGTAGCCGATTGGAACACCTGTGAATATATCCATCTCTTAGTTTTTACTACTGTTCTGTTTATTTCCTTTCAAGTCATTTCAGTATTTATCTTCTAGCTTTTTGCGGAAAAGCGTACTGCATGTCAAGGGTAAGTCTCATAATTATACAAGCTTTTGAGATGACAGCCCATCACAGTTCAGAAGACACCTCGCCTTCTGAGCATTAAGCAAACTTAGGTAAGTATTCTTTTCAGAATCAATAACTTTATTTCTTTAGGCTTACAAAACAAGCACTTAGACAAGTCAAATTTTATACTATAAACATAGTTATTATTATCAAATTTTTGGTAAACATTTTGACTAATATGTAGGAAAAGTTACGTACCAACTTTTGAGACTTAACTAGTGTACGGTCCGCGCGAGCTATTGTATGTGATTGGTGAGTCACCACGGCAGAGGTTAAAAGAAACCGGTGGACTGTATGAAGGACGCAGCCAACAGTGGAGTGAGCGGACAGTCTGGAGCGTTCATCAGCACACAGCCCGCCGTGAGAGAATGAAGTGCTGTGCCGTGTACATAGCTCGGCCAAATGCGGAAGGATTCAGTGTTTCCACCAGGGTTGGGGTGCGATAGAAGTTCTATCGGCATGGCGTCGGTGAAGGACGTGTTGCCATCATGATGCGTTACTGTTGTAAAACTAACCTCCGTAGAGACACATGTTCTCCGCCAGCAGTTCAAACACATGCGCGAGTGGCAAGAAGCCCATCAGGATATCGGTGGGTTCTATCGGCATGGCGTCGGTGAAAGACTTCAGTGTTGCCACCATGTTGCGGTGCGAGAGGACCACCCCCTTGGGCACGCCGGTGGAGCCCGATGTGTACATGATGATGGCGGTGTCGGACGGAGATGGCGGTTCGCTTTCTAGAAGGGAATGGGGTGGTTACAACTCTCTTTTCAAGATTTGAATGAGAATAAATATTACATTGTATAACTAGGCCAAAAATTTACAGATTCCTAACAAAGGTATCATTAGAACCACTTTCCTTCTAAATTTAAATTTACTTAGAATATCGTCAAGTGATTTGGAAGATTCTAAAACGATGATTTTCCTCTGTATACATAAAGTACTACGTTTCACTTGGGAGAAAGTGCGATTCCTACCTCGCGTGTTTTAAGGTCCTCGGTTGCACCTTGGGCCTCAAAAGACAACCTCGTGAGGAATTTGCGACTTTCTTGCCTAAATGTACAATGTGCATTAATAACTCATGTATATTTGTAACTCCTACACAAACAAAGATGCTGAAAAATATAAGTTGGGAAGAACGGACAAAACCGATTTATTTGAATACGAATAAAACTTTTTGATTTCATGGTTTCACCAGATTGAATGTTCTGTTGATTTTGTTCAATTGCAAACCTGGGAAAGAGTGGTTGAATCTACAAAATCAATCAAGTGTGAAAGCGCCAGTTGGCATCGAAAACACTGTTTTTTTTCTCTTCTTTCTAGTATTATCATCAATAATCTTGATATATATGATCTCTGGACAAAATACCAGCTTCCATCGAACTCACCAATCGTAGAATTTATCCCCATACGCACGACCTCCTTGTAGGCCACTATCCGGATCCCTTGCTTGAAGCCATCTCTCGGTGTATCCTTCAACTGGTCTTCCATGAAGACTATAGTGTCCACGCGTGGGGTGAGCGCCAGGATCTTCTTGAACTTGGGCAGGAGGTCGTGAGATGTGATGACGGTTGAGACTTCGGTCTCGTTGATACCGTGGGCGATGGCTTCGTCGCCGAGGGTCGCGTAGATTGTTACCACTGGAAGAGATTAAGGGTTTTTATTATAAAGGGTGTTTAGTATTGGGACCGACATAATTTATTGGGTAGTCGGGTAAAATCAATGTCCTAAATGTCACAGTTGCTGATTTATAATTTGAAGTTATTTGAACATCACCCGACATTTTGCTTTTAAATCATCATAATATTATCTTTTTTGTTTGTGGTAGTAATGCCACAAAATAGCTTGTGCTGTATTCTCCAATGCACACATATTCTAAATCAATTCTCCGGGCGATTTCCTTGAAACGAGTAATGCAATTTGTTAAATTATGTATCAAAATACTCGTTTAAATTCCGACTGCGTTTTATGTATATTTTATGGGATTTTGTTCATGGGCTCAAAATAAGTGTCAATGCAGCATCTTGAAGGACGCTTCCGAATAGTATTGATAAGGATCAGTTGAGCTACCTGCATATTGTTTGCAACGGTCTGCAGTTAGCTCAATTGTTTCTATTGTAAATACTATAGTTGTAATTTGTTTCCATTATTTGATTCCAACTTTCTTGAAATACATATTAATAGCAGGTTGTCTGGGAAAGCGCTCTTGAGCGATAAGACCGTCCATTGTAGCAATAAAGTATTATCTATCTTAATTTAAAGAATTTGCTCGAGTCGGAGTTTTAATACTTATCAATAAATGATATGTTTATCAACATTATTTGCTCTCAGAATTTTAAACCACATGCATTTAGATAAGTACAGGCATACAATAGCGTGGTAAACAATACAACGTGTGACGAAACTAAGATCACAATGACAAATCTATATTATCTATGATCTCGCGCCACCTCTGTCTATCATAACTAAATATTATAAATGCGAAAGTGTATTTGTTAGTTTGTTTGTCGTTCCTTTACGCCTTAACTAAGCAATTAATCGACGTGATTTTTGGCATAGATTGAGTTGAAAGGATGGAGAGTAACCATAGGCTTTACTTATTTTGACCTTTACGTCGATAAATTTCGCAAAACATTTAACTTTCCGCATCAGTAGATTTTCGTGGAAATGGTCCGCCTTGGTAGAAAACATCGAATAACTTTAGTTACGAAAAATATATCAAAACATACTACATATCGATAGAAAGGTCACACGTTAGAGATGTTTGGAACGAATCAGAAGTCGTCACTCTTTTTTTTTTTAATGCAATGGTAAGTTGAGCTTCAAAATTTATTTTATCCCTTTTTTATGTTTGAGGGTCCATAACTTTATTTCTAGCAATGTGCAACTTTTAATTTTAATAAGACCTACCGAACACTAACATTTTAATAAAGAAAAAATATACTATATTCCAGAAATTAAAAAAATCATTAAAAAAAACTCTTGAGACCTAGGTAAAATCTTTTTGGGCTAGTTAGTCAACAGACCACCCCACCTGCCCCCCCCTTTTTGTATGTTCAACGTTCTTCCGAACATCCTGTATATTGGTAGATACGGAAATCAACATCCTGGGTCAACGTTTTTGACCCTTGATAATGAGCTGCGAGGCGTGTTAAGAATTATGTCATTTACATGTTTCATAATAGGGGTCTTAGATTCTAGTACCTACTAACCCGGTATACTCTGCTTGAAACAGCCGTGGGCGGCCACCATCCACTCGGCGCGCGTCTCCGCGAACATGGCGACGTTCTGCCTGGTCGCGCAACCCAGCTCGCGCAGCCCGGCGCCGAACTGGGACGCCTCGCGGTCCACGTCCTTGTACGAGCGCCACTGGTAGTCGCCCATCTTGAACTGTGGAAGGATACTTTATAAGACAAAGGAATCAAAAGCAACCATAGGCAGAGAATTCAGCTGACCCAAATTTGATAAATATTCAAAGATGCAAGCTTCCAAAAAAGAGAAAGGATGACGCAGAATCGGCTTAAGCCGCTCGCTTAATGTCTACGACCGACAAACTGGCGTGACTGAAGCAGTAGCGTTGCGTTGATTTGAGTTGAGTTCCGAGCCATGCCGAGTCGAGTCAGAGCTGGATAAGTCGACTTCTAATGCCGGTAAGACCTTTACAGATTGGAATAGTCTGTACCTTCTTGAAGACTCGTCCGTTAGGCTGCGGCTCGTCCTGCTCGCCCAGCACGGTCCGTGTCCCGAGGCAGTGGTGTGGGCCCCAGCGCGCGGCCGCGGCCCGCAACATGGCCTCCATGGAGGTGACGCCCTCGCGGACCAGCCGCAGGTGCAGTTCGCAGGGCTTGGCTATCGACTCCACGGTCAGGCTGTTTGATGTAGTCTGGATCACGCGCGCCTGAAATAATAGATGATGCTTTACAATTTGACTAATGCCGTGTGAACAGTCTGTGAAGCTGAGTTACGGGCCATTTTCTGCCACAATAATGTATTACTTACTTATTAGTATATTTAAGTTACTGATTGGAATTTCGTTTTCCTCTTTGCTTTATTCTTTAGTTAAGTAGTTTTAATTTTAATTTTCAATGTCTGGCTTTTTTGTAGAGTTTATTGTGGTTTATGAGAAATAAATAAATTTTATTTTAATTCAGAATGGAAAACCTATTACAGTGGTTTTAAAAAATAGCTTTCTCTAGGTATTAGCCACTGGTGTCGAGAACTTTTGGTAATTCTTTTCCATAACGAATAATACAAGAAAAAATAAAGAGTGTCACCTCACTATGCGCTTTAAGTTAAAAAGATACAACTGTAGAGATCTACAATTTTTCCGAAAAAAGGCTGGCACTTATTATCCAGGTGAACAAAAAGAACACTATCTAACCCATAAACCTTAGAGCGAACACATCGACCGGAGCGTAAGTTAACCCAAAGGTCAGTAGGTTAAATAGATATTGAATCCAGGACTGCTTAATTTATTAATTTATATTAGTTTTTACTTGTTTATTCCTATGGAATTTAGCAGTAAATAAAGCTCTTTGTTTGCATAAGCAGTAACAGTTCCCTCATTATACATGTGGGTGGTCAATGAACATTAGGTTTGGAAACAGGTCAACTGAAAATAGAAGCGGTGTTCCATTCAGTCAATGTGCGGTTACATGATTGAATAACTTACAGTTGCTCGCATCAGTTCGCGGAGATTGAGTTCGAACTATTTGCAATACTGTAAAACTAGTACAAGAGATTTAATTATCGTTGACGACGAAGCGAAAGTTTATTTCATACTTTGCAATACCTATTATATTTCCATCTTCATGTCAGCATACAGTTAATCTAACGCATCGGGTCGTCGATCTAATGTACTAAAGAAAAGTTTAAAGATTGTTGAAGAAACTAAGTTATAATATCCGCATCAGCACAAATAGATGCGTTCACTGCCGAACATGCCTCCACCAAACAAAGGTGGTTTTTATATAATCACTATAGGCGGATTAGTCAGCGTTTTGACATAATCACTATAGGCGGATTGGTCAGCGTTTTGACATAATCACTATAGGCGGATTGGTCAGCGTTTTGACATAATCACTATAGGCGGATTGATCAGCTTTTTTTGACTATAAGTACTAAAACTAATGCCTATAGATAGACATGGGAGATAAATTACCTTGATTCGCCTCGACAGCGCCCGTTTCCGCCATGGCTTCTGGACGATCAGGTGTATGGGGAAGGTGATGACGTCGAAGATGATAGAGACTGTTCGGATAGTCTTTAGCACCACCGAAACCCACCAGGATTCCGGCCTGGAAATAACAATTATATTAAAGTCTCTGTCTACAAGACCTTAAAACAAGCGCTGGATATCTTTAAGAAAATCTGTTAAAGGGAACTATGTTATTTTCATGGTCGAAAGATTTTGTCCATCAATCAAACTTTTTTGAGTTGATGAGATAGTCGCTGTCTTCTTAGCATAAAATAATTTTAGCAAGTAAGAATTATAAAGTACATCAATTTCATACAATATTTCAAAATACAATTACAGAGTGAGTACATTTCTGGACTCCAAAAATGTACGCATTGTTTTGAATGTCATTTTTCCTTCTTTTCTAGGTCAAGCCTAACTAGAACCTACAGGATACCTATCCTATTTTAGTTGGAATACCTATTCCACGTAAGTTCAACAAGGATAATTAGAATCAAGTTGCGGAGTCGCAAGGCAAGTCGGTCGCCTCGGCCTATAACAGGACCTCGCTGCTTTAGAACGGCAGGCAGGTATCCTTGGCCGGCACTTCCGATCTTACTCATTAACTTTTCATGAATGCGCACCTGCACGGACCACCAAAGACGGGAGACGTATGCCGAATTACAAAATTGGTCTCAAAATTCAATAACAAGTTATACAACAGATACAAAAAATATTTTGGTAAAAGAGAAGGTTCTCGAATTCCAATATAAGATAACGCCGCCGGTTATGAAAAACTTCTTGATTTTATCGATAACTTTGTCGCAAATAATCCTGCAAAAGCTGAAAGTAAACACCCTGACAAAGTTAAACTGAAGAGGAACCGAACTAATATAACTTTTCCAGAGTTGCACGCTGTTTGTTTACTTGTTGTACTGGTAACTTACTGGTAATGAAGCAGTTTTCCATATTTACTAGCACGCACTACACTAGCAAACAAGGTACGGAAGACCTCCTTTCCCTACCTTTATTTTTTTCCATTTGCCAAGTAGAGATAAACGAAAAAGAAGGCAAACAAACCAAATTATACAATCTAAACAAATAAAGTAAAATAGACAAAAACAAACGAGAAATAAAAGGCTTAGATAAGAGCCTCAAATGCAGTTAAACATTGGCCAGTACCCAGCAGAGAGAACGAGTTTTGCGAAAAGTGCCAAACGAGCCAACACAATTAAAACATAATGTAAGTCTCAATTAAAACTATCCCGATAATTTTCCGGACGTAACTGTGATGATAGTGCAGCCGTGACCCCAGCAGCGCGTACGGATATTATGTGCGCCACAACACAAGGGACAAGGGCATCGAGCAAACCATTGTTTAGTTACCATACGAGTACCTAGGTTTACTATAAAAATATTCACCGTTGCGTTTCTTTTATTATGACTAATGTGATTTTAATTTGTTCCATCTAAGCACTTTCTGCCTGAAAACAGGTTTAACCTAGTTCAGGCACATGTATGTATGTATGTATGTTTCATACCTTTAGTCTTTTCATCTTAAGTCCCAAGTTGTTTGAATAAATTTATTTATTTCATATTTAATTTATTGTTAACTACTTGGCCTCGACAGTGCTGGCAAATTGGGACACTTTCAGGGACAAAGAGAGTACTTACATACATACATAGATTTTCAAATTAACTTTTTAGTAAATACGTACCTACTTATTTATCTTATACCTATAAGACACATTTGGGGCGAGCTAGTTATTATGTGAAAATGTCCAGCATTGATTTGTTATTTATTCTAAGAAGAAAGAAGGTCAACCAGGAAGCCTGTAAATCTAGATAGAACTACAACAAATCAAATCATGTGAATAATGATGGTGAGTTTAGTAAAGTCCATCGCTCGTGTTTATAGCCCCTAGAATCAGGAGCTGACCCCCAAAGACACATTTATGAAAGCATACGCCAGCCCATACATGACCTACTGGTCCAATCAATTACAGTTTGTCCCAGATAAAGCCCGGATGCATCTGTTGATACCCTGGCCGTGACCCGGCGAGGGTGCGCATGCGCGGACCGTCCGGCGGTGCCCGAATGCAATGGTGCATCTCTACGAACTTTGACATTTGAACCGGGATGCGTAGATTTATCTTCCACAGATTGAGTGGAACAATAAATATTCAAATAGTAAATGTATGAGCTTCCGTAGCTATTCGAAAAAACTTTATACAGAGAGTCTGATAATTTTTTCATAAATCGAGCAAATGCTAAGCAGTCAATCACTCTTAAGGTACTATCTTTATTTAATAGAATGTAAAGAAAGTCGAAAACTTGTCGAAAACCTAACAAAATAAAAAGCTGGGCTTTGCAGAACATAAAGACACTGTGCAATATAGATTTGGAGCAAGGTTGTCACTGAAAAGTTTTACAGCAAAACTAATGCGCTTTGTTGACAATTCATTCGTCACAAAAGATGTTTAGAAGTAGTTTTCTCGCACTTTACATTTTATGAAGCTGCTAAAGAACCTTATGTTTACGTATATCTTACGTCTTTTAAACATGTATTGTGTTGTATCGAACAGGAGTTATGCGTGACGCTACTGGCGTGATTGTGATCGAGATTCTAGATTCTCATCAAATCTAGTTACTATAATCAATGGATTATAATAATAACTAGATTTGATGACTAGTGTTTTGTTCCTTCCGTAGAATAACTTTTGCATTCAAAAGTATCAACGTATCCTAGTTCAAAAGTATCCTAACGGAAGGAACAAAACACTTGCGTGACGTACTATGAACGTTAGATTGTTACTATATTTAAGTGTATAGATTGATTGTCTGACTTGAACTCAGTTTCAACTATTCCACTAATAAGAGGATCTTAGTAAAGAAGATCATTTAACAATGAGGTTCAATTTAATCAGTTGTTTTGTTCCTCGAATTGGACAAAAGCTTCAATTTATGTATCGAGAGAAAGCTTGTGGAAGGTTGAGTACTTGGCCCTATTATTCAATGACTCAATGCGCGCGCCTGTACTTTGATTTAGAATCCAAGATATTTTATGTCAACAAAGACATTTAGGAATGAAAACTTAACAAAAACTGATAACAATAACAGAAAACAACAAGGTAACAGCAAAGTTATCACTAAAAACTAACGCACAAACTTCAACAACGCATAATCTCATAATATGTGCGTAGCAAAAAATATTTAAAATTCGAAAACGAACAAGAGATCAATTAAATGATGAATGAAAGCTTTCATAAACTAAAATTGTTCCGAGCTTCTGTGCTTTGCTTTGATGATACCAATGTCCTTCAATATTTCCTACCACAATATTCCTTGGGTTTTGTAAACCCTTTGTGTACAAAAAATAACCAGGTTTTTTAATCGGAGTATCTTACTATCTAAGACATGAAAACTTATACAAAGTTAAAATAGTATGCATCTATGTTTCAGATTCCCAGTTGAATATTCTACCGTAGGAATGTTGAAATACATACCTATGTATATATCCTTAAACTGAATGAGTCGTAAGTCACTCAATATGTGGGAAATGTACAAATTCTCACCACTGCGCTCCATTCTTGCATTGTTTGACCTGATTAGTTTTATAATGTTTATAAATAGTTTTCGTTATTTGCAAAGTATTGGCTACAAACATTTATAATATTGTGTAAGCAACACGATCCCATAGTTTGCGTATGGAACGTAAACCCAACGAAATAATATGTATTTACAAATTGTTCTTATTCCCTAGAGAAATCGGCTTTCAACTGAGCAGAATTTAATAACAACTCTTTACTGTGACTTTATTTCAGTAAGTGACTGAAACAGGATCTGGCTTTTTCGGTAGCCTGTGGAAAATTTTAGTTTATGCATAATCTAATGCTAATAATCACTTAGATAGTAGTGACATCTAGTATATTGCCGAACTATGATTAGTGACAAGGTAAGATAAGGGAAATGATTAATTTATAATTTTAAATTAATTTAACATCCGTTTCAAAATCTATTTCTGTCACGCTAGATATACGTGATTATATCAAAAGTTTAACATACGCTCCATTTTTCCTTCACTAGCAGGCAGTGTTTTATCTATGCGAGAACACATAAATTATGTTTGTTCTCCGAATAAAATATATAATTATATATGCCTAGATTACGTCAAACAAAGGAATTTTCATAAAATTATTTGGTAGTTTGTCGTACCTATCATAAGCTTTTTTAATGCCTCTGTAATAGCATAGTCTTATTTTACTTAGTTTAGACAGAGACGCGAAAACAGAGCTGATGGCCACCAAGAGCAACTTCCATTTATGAAAATCCCATTGTATAACGTAGGTAATGATAGGCGGGGTAGCACCATGGTTCACTATAACACGCTTTTCTTAACAATAGGTAGACATGGTCCATGTCCTATTGTAAATATTGTAGTCAGCCGGTGAGTGCAAAGTACAGCCGTCAAGGTGTTTCTCAAGGCCCGCCATGCGTGACACACCCGTCAAACATATATTTTTACAACATCACTACTATCTAATATATTACAACTACACCATGTTATAATTTTACGATAATTTTGCATTGTGTGGAAAATTACGATTCGTTATCGGCAATAACTTAACAATGTACATATAATTTTGAAAGAAGTCTCGTTTCGTTTTTCAGACATGAAAATTAGCATAAATAAATAAACATTACATTTGGGATAAAAATAGACAATTGATAGTGTTATTCCACGTTTAGAACTAAATCTATCCAAATTTCAGACTGGTCTAGTAAATCGTTGTGGCGTGTAAAATAATAAACACCCTAACTTTAGCATTTATAATAAATAATACAATAGGTTACGTGTAATTCTCGTATGAGTACGATATTATACCAGAAGAGTAATAAAAATCTGTTTGATAAGTATGTTTAGACAAAAACAAGTTTTAGCAAACTCTGCCTTGACCTTAAACGAGCTGCTTAGAATCCGCACGTTGCCGATCCGTCGTCGGTAGTAAAACGTGTTATTGGAGAAAAAACGCAACCTTCGATCAGGAAACTGCTATATCGCAGAATATAACATATGCTGGACAATCCACACAAAAGCTACTAGCTAGCCCCAAGCTAATAGTAGTGTACGTCTAAATGACTGGTATACTCAATGTTATACATTACATATCCATGTAATGTATAACGTATACTCAATGTTATACATTACATATCCATGTAATGTATAACATTGAGTATATGATAGCTAATAGTCTGCATTATTAGCTATCAAATGAGTCCTCTATCGTCTTCCTAGGACCTCTACTTGGGTAGCTATAGCTTAATCAGTACAAGCACCCGTGGAGAAAACAAAATGGCTGACATTTTATCATGGAGAGAAAAAACAAATAGGGATAGTGATTTGTCGATAAAAAAAAATGAGTAAAAATGGAGTGAATAACTGATGGAATGCGAATGGAAGGAGAAGACCTGTTGTGCCTACCCCACCTAAGTGGGAAAAGGGCAAGAAATGACGATGGATAATGTCAATGTAAAATCCTAACCTAAGTCCGATGGTATGGAACCCTCCTCTTGTGAAAACCGGCCTTTTGATAATACTACGAATGTTTTTTAAATAACCTTCAGTTTATGCAAGTGTTTTGCTAATAAGTGTGACTAATAAAATAAACACTGAAATAGAAACCGGAACAAAGTTCGTAAATTATTCGTGGCAATGGCAATACGTAGAATACTTAAGACAATAGTAATATTTAGATCACAAAGACACGTGTTTCTTGGTAGTTGACACAATAGCATGCGCATTTCACTCTGTTTTAGGTACGTTTGTATGAATGCCAGTAGGTACAAGGTGCACTCAATTGAAAGAGGGTCATTCCGGATCCCACTGGATATTTTTTTTAAAGTATTTGTTTTTATTTTTTAAATCTTAATCTCACACATACATTATATTGATATACCTAGTACGTTCTTTGTAATATAATCAACACAGTTGCTTATCACAGGGATACAACGCACTTATGCACAGGTTTCTTTGTTATAGGCAGACTCGTATTTACATTTTTCGATGTTTTAATTATATGCGGGGTGACTAAATGTATGAATCAAGTAGAAATAGGTAGAGGCCACGATATTTATTGATCGAACTATTGCTGAACTAGAAATGACTCTTACATATGTATGTAAAAAAGACCATTTGATACGACACTACAACACGACGAATATGTCGAAGGAAACTAGGGGGCCTACTCAGAAAAGGAAAATCGAAGTTTCTTTTTCGTTTTCGTGCAAATCCAACTCTTAATTATGTCGCTTGCATAAGATTAGCGTTTGCACGAAAAATAATCAGAGACTTCGGTTTCGTTTTTACGAGTACGGGCCCTGGTACAAAAGATTTTCAACAAAAGAAAAATAAATAGGGTCACTACAGCGGCCATTCTAGTGAAAAATGTCAATTGGATAGCGAGGATTTCAAGTAATCGAATCATGTTTTCCTCGTAAATCATTATTAAGGTAGTCGTTACCAAAATACCAACTACCTACATAATCTGTGGTATACTACTTACTCGTAGCACGGTATAGGGAAGTGTTGCAAGTAACCATCCGTTAAAATAGCAAAAAAGAATTAAGAAGTTTACTGATGTGCTTATCCATTACCTGCGTAAATGGATAAGTCCAACGGTACAAATGGGTGACAGAAACCCGGATTATTGCTCTCGAGTTCAATACACTGGACGTAAATATTTGGTTTACTATTAGCTCGGGAGTTTGCATAGGACATGACGTAGGTACCTGCTATCAAGAATTTGAAAACACACATTGTCGATACTTTGATTTAGAATTTGAATGGAGACTAAATGTAAAATGTAGCAAGGGGGTTTGAAGATTTTGGCCCTAACACAAGGCACCACTTTATTTTAGTTTCAAAACTCGCGGCAAACAATGACACACTTATACAGAGTTACGTATTATTGGTAATTTTCACTGACTGCGCGAACTGCAGGTTCTGCTCATCATCACTAACACGTTTGTAAAGACGTCAGGACTTAATTATTAAACTTGGTATTGGTAATAGGTAACACCCTTCATTTAATAAATCGTTCTTTAGAGAGGCTTCATTGAAAATCAGAAAATATATGTAGATCCTATAAAAAAAATTATCAGAATCAAAATTGTAGGAAATTAAATTTTAAACAACTTTTGTTATAAGTATTATTCATGTAAAATTGAAAATAAACGAGTAATCCAATAAACAAAGTTGGCCCTTAAAATCAAGATGGCGGATGACGCAACGGATCGAGTACCATGCAAAACTAAATTTAGACTGCCAGTGACTCTCCAACAAATTCCGAAGGAAAATTTCTATGCTTAATTTTTTTTCAGGATCAAATCCTAATTCGACTGGGCTATAGACCAACTATGTAAGTACTTATTCCGAATAACAATAATTTATAATGTACCTTAGTAATGTCCGAAAACATATCGCCGAAGTCCCGAAAAAAAATTGTTGTGAGGAAGTCTCCGATTTTTGGCTCTGTTCCTTGAAGTTTAGGTAAATTAGCCATACCTATATATTCCTATCACTGGTTATAACGTGACATTATCTTTTAATTTGTACAAGAGTCCTTTACCCAGTTAAAATAAAAACCAAAGGAGAAGAGCGCGGCGGAATTGAAAAAAAATTAAAAGTTGTAGCCGATGTTAGGGCCACCCTCCATACAAAAGTCTTGAAAAC
Source organism: Eupithecia insigniata (assembly GCA_947859395.1). Lineage (NCBI taxonomy): Eukaryota > Metazoa > Arthropoda > Insecta > Lepidoptera > Geometridae > Eupithecia > Eupithecia insigniata. The sequence continues at coordinate 16,705,964 of OX401996.1, read as the reverse complement.
CTTTTGAACACGGTCGGGTTCCGATAAAAAATTATAGGATATGGTTCTATGTGACAGATAATGTTTAATCTAATAAGGTATTGCAGACGGTAGACTGTATCATGCTTAATCAAAAAGAAAGCTATGATATCGTATTACTTACGAACATTACTATGACATTCTTCCCTTGAAATAAGTTTTGTGAATTCCTCAACTTCCTAAAGCTAGCTTAAATCAGAGACGTAAGAAGCATTAACATTATCGTGAGACGATAGTCTGCAGGACGACCAGCCGGACCAATTGCACACCACTTGCCTAGTGAAAGCGGTACGAGCGCAAACGCAGATATTGTTTAATTGAAAATGTATATATTCAATAAATGAATGGCGCAAGACATAGTATACAATTAAATATGTTATTTCCCAAATGATGTATGTACAATAGTTAATATGTAAGTTTCAAAGGATGTTAAAACTCACTTGTCAAGATATCCCATGTTTATCAGACGCTACACTTCACCACCCAATCACCACTAACTAAATGGTCATTACCTACTTTAAACTGATAAGCTTTATATGCATACGTATCTTTACTAAGATGATAACTTATCTGATAGTGTCGGAACTAGTGGACAAAGTACATAAATAATCACTAGGCACCTGGGTGCTGATAATTGAATGAGATTTATTTATATTTATAATAATAATTCATTTATTTACCAAATATAAATAATAATAACATAAGGAGTTCTGGTTAGACTCAAACTAAGCACTAGACTTGTGTCTTGGGTGTCAGTCAGGAGAGCACTAGTTAGTTCTAAATAGTTTTCATGGACGTAAGTATATGTAGGTACAAGGTAGCGTCACGGTGTAATATCGCTGACCTTGATGCACAAACGTAGATTTTTCGATTTTTACACCGTTTTACACCTGCGCAGTAACCCCCTCCACTTTCGCCGAGCGCTATTAAACCGTGACGAGATGTGTACATTATTGTATGTAAAAGTTATTATAAAATTATGTGTATGTATGTACCTCATAAAAATTTTGAATCAACTGCACAGGTTTCAGAACTAGGTGTGTACTATATCACGAAGAATCTAAAAATGTTTAAATAAGGACTTCCAGAAGTCCAAGGTCCAAGAGAATCGGATAAATCAGATAAGCACTGGATTTGTTTGTTCCATTATGATAAATAAATAGACCTGAATTCACCCTACTAATATTATAAATGTCAAAGTTTGTAGGATGGATGGTTGTATGTATATTTGTTACTCTCACGCAAAAACTACTGAACCGATTAGGCTGTTATTTGTTATGGGTATAGTTTGGGACCTGAAATAACATATAGACAATTTTTTACCCCGATACAACGCGGGCGAAGGCGCGGGCAGCAGCTAGAGATTAATAAAGGTTGGTTTTCATTACCAGAACCATAAAATAAATAATATACAATATTAAATCATTATTCTAGACAGTAAAAAATTATTATATTATGACAATAAAAAATCATTATTCTAGTCTATATCGATAAATAACACTGAAAAGCGCCTAGTAGTATCGAAATTGTTTTCAATTTGGGGCACGTCAGTTGTATTTCTATATCGAATGATTTTCTTTGTCTGTAGTTGACATACATACATATGTATGTTGCCCACCCTATATTTTAAATTGACACTGAGTAAAATAAATGTTGACTCTATAAAAATACGACTCAGAGAACTTGAATTGGTGAGTAATCGACAAAACGTCCCTGATATCATACTAAAAATAGTTTCAATATATGTCCCATGACATTTTATCACAGAACATTTTTTTTTTTAATAATCAATAGACTTTCGTTTGACTACAATACACTTGGTAAGTATCGATGTGGCCGACGATGTATCACAAAGGTCGAGAAGACTAACCGTAAGTGATGATGTCAGATTGGGATAAACAATAACCTTACCTAAAAAATCCTTATACACAACGAACATTATATTTAGTATGCCTACTGCGATTCAGCAATCGAGTAATTTTCTGGTGAAACAAGCAACAACAATAAACAAATAGAAAGAAAGACTAACCTAACTGGTGGTACAGCTAACGTGTCGCCTCCATTGACTATTAGACCGTGAGTTATCAATGTTATCATTCAAAATCAAATCGTAATAATAAAGAATAGCCGAGCGTAGAAAGAGAATTAAAAAGTGAAAATGCTTTGAAACGCGAAACAAAAACAAAAAACCTTCAAGTCTAAAGAAAAACTGCGTCAAGTCGTCATCTGGCTCTGAGCCAAGTCGACCAGGAATAGTAATAAACCTAGTAAGTAGAAGTGGATATAGACGTCGTCTATGAAAATCACAATACCTAGTTCATCATGGTTGTGGCGCTAATGGCTTAGCGAATGTTCAATTTCCGCGTCAGAACACACTACGAATCACTACATATTATAAAACAAAGTCCTCAGCCGCGTCTGTCCGTCTGTTCGCGATAAACTTCTGAACGGGAGTTTTCACCAATAGATAGTGATTCATGAGGAAGGGTTAAGTGTAGCTATAACTTGTCAAGGTTTTGTGTAAATTGATTGAAATATAACGATAATTGTTGGTAGTGTCGGAAAAAGTTAAGTCGCCCGGGAGCTTTCATAGAAAATCCTGCCTAATCCCTTTTAGATATAACAAAACAATGCATGGTGGGATATTCTTCTTAATCCACGCGGGCAATGTCCAATGCTGGACAATCCACTCTTGAATCGCTAAACATGAAAGAAAACTCTACGTTTGTATTTATGTGAAAGCCCAGATGGTAAATTAAAAAAAAAAAACAACGTCACGAAAAACCTAAGACCGTCTTCACTACATAGTATAAAACAAAGTCGCTTCCCGCTGTCTGTCTGTTTGTCCCTATGTACATATGCTTAGATCTTTAAAACTACGCAACGGATTTTGATGCGTTTTTTTTAAATAGATAGAATGATTCAAGAGGAAGGTTTATATGTATAATTTAATATGAGTATTGCACCCGTGCGTAGCCGGGGTCGCTGGTATATCTCTAAATCTCAAAATGAAATGTAACGTTATCTCTGCTATATACCGCTGACATCATGACCGGCTGTCTCACAAACCAGGGTTGGAAAAAAAACAGTTTTTTTTAAATTTTATAAAACAAACAGTTCAAATTGTTTTAAACAAGTGTTTTTTTTGTTTTTTTTGTCCTTTTTAGTTTAGGGCATTATTTTAAATTAATTCGACCTATAATGTTTCATTTCCAGACTAGATCTTTTGACTTTTCAAATTTTCTATAGTAAAATAAATATTGACAAAAAACGATCAATGGATAAACATTTATTTTATGTTGCGTATCTCTAATCACTACTAAACGATTTACATTCACCCTGAATGTTTCCTAGCAGGACTATACCGGCGGGGAAATACCTATAAACTATAAATTCTATTCTATGAATAGGGGCACCCCCAATATTTATTAATTAGTGATGGGCCGAATGTGGTTTGAACCGAATACGAATTTCGGCCGAACATTCGGTAAAAATCAAAAATGCCGAAGTTCGGTTTTTATTCTGCACTTATGTATATGGTAACAACTAACAAACAACAATAAAATATACCTATAAGTAATTAATATATTGAATTTTCGAAAAGTTTATTTGATTCAAATCATAAGACTTCCTAATTTAATAAGAACTTATTGAATTTGATTTTTTAATTCTAAAACTTAAGAAATGTCGAAAAAGGAAACTGATAATGACAGTTAGTTACTTGATTAATAAATAAATTACCATGATTTTAAATTATGTAAAAGGCTTATTTATTTAATCAGGTATGAGTGAGTATGACAGATTTGTTTTTTTTATGTTTTATTAATCTTAAAATCAAAATTGTGCAACTATTTCACTCTTTTCTTATACCGAATGTTCGGCATTTCAACCGAATTTCGGAAGAATGCCGAAGTTAGGCCCATCCCTAATATTTATATTTAAATGAGGGGAATAAAATAACCACTATTCCATTCGACAGCCATCCATTAGGGACTTTCCTAACGGGACTTTACCGGCGGAGAATTACTTAATATGAATTCTATAAATACGAGTGCCTTTCTTTCTCACATTTCATTTCATTATTAATTCTGCGACTGATAACACCTCATAAAAATGTCAACTCCAGGACGCAAAAAGCATGCAATTTGGGAACAATTCACATCGATCCCCCAAGAAAATACCACACTGAAGACCAATAGGGTGCGTTGCAGCAAATGTAAGAAAGAACTAGTTGGACTTGTGAAAAGAATGGAGGCACACTTCCAGCAATGTAGCACCACCACCGGTTCTAACACTGACGCAAATCTTGACGCGGACAGGGACGTGGAGGAGGAGTTGTTGAGTGATGCTGGTTCTTCCCGATCTTCAGATAATTCTTCTGCTACACCCACATCTTCTGTTACTACTCTTCAATCTAAAAATGCCAGTACCAGCAGCAGCGCGAGCGTGAACATTTCAATGAAAAGATTTATTATTGCTACAAGTCAAGAAGATAAGAAGAAAATTGATTTACAATTATTTCGTTATATGTTTGCTACTAACACGCCTTTTAACCACGTAGAACACCCAGAGTTACTGAAATTAATGGAAATTTTACGCCCAGGATATAAACCTCCAAACCGCAAACAAATTGCTAGCAAGCTACTCGACGAAGTCTACAACTCGACTCAAGAAGCCGTAAAAAATGAATTGAAAAACAAAGTTGTTAATCTGGCAATTGATGGGTGGAGTAATGTCAGGCAGGACTCGATAGTTTGTGTCTGTGTTACCGATGTGTTGACAGACTCATCTCATTTAATTGATACAATAGACACAGGAGCCGAAAGCCATACAGCTGACTACTTGGTTAAAGTTACTACTGCGGCAATAAAACAATGTGAAACTTACAAATGTACGGTGCGAAGTGTAGTGACAGACAACGCAGCAAATATGAGCCGTATGAGACGAGATTTAGCCCAACAGGAAGAACTAGCTTCTCACGAGGATATACTTACATACGGCTGTTCATCACACATATTAAACCTTCTAGCAAAGGATTTGAATGCAGAAGATATTACTGATAAAGTTAAGTCGATAATGCGGTACTTCAAATACACTCACTTTGCATCTGCCAAATATAAAGAAGCTGGTGGAAAAGCAATTGTTATACCACAACAGGTACGGTGGAACACAATGGCTGACTGCTTAAAAGTGTTATAAGAAAATTGGCATATAATGTCAGATATATGCTTAAATCATTCAACTGCTATAGATCTGTCAATTTCATTGAAAGTAAATGACATGGCGCTGAAGCAACAAGTCCAGGCTCTCACAAAAAACTGGAAAACATCGCAGTTACACTTGACATCTCCCGAAAGACATCCTGCTGTATTGGCGAAGTGACTGAAGCATGGATAGAGCTTAAAAATATGTTTGAGGGAGAGAATGTACGACTGCGTGAGACCGAGTATTCATTGGATGATTTAAGGAAGTTCAAAGCTTGTTATGAAATGGCAATGTCTCCAGCTCATTTTGCAGCAAACTTACTACATCCTAAGTACAGGGGTGAAAAACTCACGAGTGAAGATATTTCTGAGGCTTTATTATTTATAGAAGCTTATCACAAAGAGGCGATGCCCTATGTTGTTAAATACAGGGCAATGACAGATCCCTTTCATAACTTTCTATTTGAAGATCATGTAGTAAATCAGGTCGGACCTCTCGAATGGTGGCAGTCATTAAAAAAACAAATTAATGGTCAAACAATGAACTTAGTGGCTCAGCTTCACACTGCTGTAGCTTCAAGTGCTGGAATTGAAAGACTGTTTTCAACATTTGGATTTATTCATTCTGACGTACGAAATAAACTGGGTACAGAGAAAGCTGCAAAACTTGTTACAGTTTTTAAATACCTTAATAAGGAAAAGAAAAAATAATTGTTATCTTGATCTTGTCATATTGTCTTACTCTCCTGACTGACAAACAATTTTGATTTTATAATGTTTATTAAATATAGGTAATTTTGTTTGTTATAATTTTGTTTTTGATTGATTTTAAATTGAAATTTTTAATATTCTATACTATCTAATGCATGTTTCAAAAATACGTGTTATCTTATCCCATTACCCATATAAATCCTGGTACTTGGTAGGTACTTAGATCTTTGTTTGACTGAATAAATAACTTATCAAAAAAATATTACTTTCATTTTATATCATTCATTCGCAATGAAAAGTAGTTTTAAAGCTTGTTTTTTTCTCATCGTTTTATACAATGTTTAAAACTTGTTTTAATCTGTGTTTTTAAACGTGTGATAAAAAACACGGTTTATAATCAAACTGTTTTAAACATTGTTTTAAACATGTGTTTTAAAACCATTTGTTTTAATCATGCCAACCCTGTCACAAACTAAGAAGTTGAATGTGGTTTTACAAGACTTACGAGTACATAATGCGAAATCGCATCATCTTGTTTACATAGTCAATAATGTGCAAACTGTAAAATTATATACACTTGGTACGAACATAACATTTTTAGCACCTAGAACCTAATTATAATAAAACTTTATCTTTTAATCAAGTTGCGAGCGAATTTAACAGTAACTATCATAATTTCTACAATAAATACTACTTACACTTCATTCTCGTCTATGAACATTTCTGTGTGCTTCGACCTGAAAGAGAAAATACAATTTCATAAAACACAAGATGAAAATTAGCTAATAATTAATTTTCTGAAATCAGAATTCATTAAATTGTTACCTATTTTATGAAGGCTGGTTCAGACACGTTAGAAAATAAGGCGTGGGTTTAGGTTATGTGTGAATCTCTTTTCAGTGTGAGTGGGTGTAATGCCTAAGTGGGAGGAGGTTGGAGGGAACACTCGGAAACACTAGATTTATAATCTAGCACTGCAGTTTTTACTTGAATCAGAGAAAATTTTCTTTGGGGTGACGTGATTAGATTAGTATTATCTGAAATTTAGATTCGTCTTTTATTATACTAAAATACTAAGATAAAGTTTGAACTGTCTGCATTCCATTATAGGAGATTGGGAATTTTGGTCATTGTTGAATCTATGAGAACCCACTGTAGTTCTCTATAAAACATCGGTTTCAGATATTGCTGATAATTATAATTTCAAATATACCTACTATTACCACGGTAGACAATAATCATCAACACAATGACCCACTTGGTAAATCTGTTGACGATCAATTAATTTGTCATTTACTTTAAAACTGACCGAGAGATGCCCTTGATACGCTGACCCCAATTTACCACGCACAGGTAATTTAATTACGTCCACTTGTGAGTAAAGTAACACCGTTTTAGTGGTGGATAGAGGCCGGAGGGATGTCAAAGTCACAAAACATTTTTTTTAATACTCGGCGAGGTAGCAAATATCTCGAATAAAAACGTAATCTCCTGAAAGGAATCAGCGAATATGAAATCGTTATTGTTTATGTTCTGTATTTTTTTTACAACTAGCTTCTTACAAACTAGCGTCACACCACACTACATCATAACATAACATAGAAACCATAGAAGAAAGTGCTTCATTGTTTAAATCGTGCCATAATTTGATACTATCTGAAAACAACCTCGTATAATACGAGTAGGTAAATCAAATAGGCCTAGGGGGTATCCCTGACAAACATATTATGCATAACATTAGTTGTTCTTAGTATAGGTAGGCAATTATTGCGGTCATAGACCAGGATATTATAGGATGACATAACATTATTATTATGAATGGAAAACCTAAAGACTTGTATTTATTAATTTATTTATAATAATGCACAACTATTGTTACGCGCACACCCAATGCAATAGTGTACCTATTTTAAATTCTTAGTCTAGTCTTATTGTTAAAATTAAAATAGGAAATTATTAAACATATTAGAATCATGAAATAAAGGATAATTTACAAAAATCTGTCTGCTAACGAATGTCCATAAATGTATAACCCATAGTTATCCGGAAGTGGCCATGCTCATTGAGATAGTAAGTGACGTCATGTACCATCTCTTCATCTTATCAGCCCATACAGGTCCACTGCTGAACATAGGCCTCCCCCGTACGACGCTACAAATAGCGATCTTAAGCCGCTTCCATCCATCGACTCCCTGTGACCGCTACGATGTCGTAGATCAACGTCATGTATTCGCCCAGACAAATACATGAGACAAATTAGAGATTTGTCTGAAAACGCTGAATTATTTATTGAAGAATATAGAAGTACATATGTACAAATGTTCTTGTTAGGGCTGAAAAATATTCGAGTAACAGTAGTTTCGTCATTTGTGATTTTTAATAAAAATCCATACTGTTGAAATACCGACCGAATTTCTGAGAAATTCGTATGGAGTTTTCAGTACGGAGAAGAAACGAAAGGCAAAGGTTCAATACTATGCTTGCTGAGAAAATTGAAGTCAATAGCAACGCTTGCAATCGAACTCCGTAACGATGCTTTTATGTTTATGTGAAGTTATTATTCCTCGTATTTTATGATTTGGGAAATATTTTATCAGAGAACTTAGGTAGGTAACATGAATGTATGTATGTTATAACTGTCTCAAGTCAAGCTCTATTATAAAGAAATTGAAACTACTTACATCATTGTAGCCAATAAAGACGAAACAGAAAAATGGCTAACATAAGCTGGTAAAGACAATAAAGATTCTCAATTAGCTAGCCGGTATAACCAGTGTTCGCGACGCGGATGTGGAACCAGCAATGCTCCATGCAGACACGTAAGACGGTGCGCCCCGCAGGGAAATATGGGGCACGTGATCGGTGACATACAGCCTGGGATACACTGTCCCTCAATCAAATGAAAATGATAAAGCAGGGAGTTTGTAAGCATCATTTTCATAGAAGCTCGCTTCAAGTAATTGTTGAATTTAAAACAAAATTTTAAGTAAACAGTTCATGTTAATAAATTTACAGAATGGTTGAATGTAAACATTGAGACAGAATACCTACTGAATAAATAAAATTGTTTTAACACACAGGTTTGTTTTAAAAGGCAACATCAGTAATGAACGACTTTGATGACAGGATGCCACTTTTGCAGAACATAAGTGTTTACAGAACACCACTTGGTAGTTTATAGTCATTCTGAACTCGGCCTATAACAGCACAAGCATCTTGGACAATATGGTGCGAAGTCCAGCGGGACAATTGGAGCGTCGCACGAGATCCATCGCTGACGACACCACCGCGAATAAAACTACAATCAAAACACGGACTTTGGACCCCAACATTGTGAAATTGTGAACCGGTAGATGACATAACAGTTGATAAAGTTCCGGCACGGGGGAGCTAGCTAAGCGACCGTCGTCGTCAGTTCAATAGCCACATCATTGCCTCTTATTGAATGAACGTAGTACGTGAAACGATTTGTTTGGTGTGATGAGAGGATCAATCAATTCAAGTATCTAATCGGTTCGTCTGATTTGATGGGCGATGTTTGGATTGATAAGATTGATTGTTCTGAGACTGAGACAAACACAAAACTACAATTTCGAGAGTAAGGAGACCGTGCAAATACTGTCATTTGCGAAACATAACAGGAACAGAACAGGCTAGTTACTCACAAAGAAATAACTAATTTTGTGGTTATAAGATTAACACAGAAGAGAAGACCAGTGCAATTCTGGAATAGCACGGTTTAGCACAATGCTGAGTGGTGGCCGATTTTATTCATAAAGTTTTAATTCTGTACTTTTACGTTGTCTCAGGTTCTGCCAAATTAAATCTTTTTAAGTAATGTTTCCACCAGTAAAGTAATGCTAATGTGGTCATTGTCTGTCTGTATGGCTATACATTATTAGCATAAGCCTATGTCAACGAACTCCACGTGGTTTGTTATTTTATGATAATGAGTCACGCGGTGCCTAAATTGATTTTGTACGATTCGCATGTGGGTGACAAAGGAGCAGAATGTTTTACCGACATCCTTCCACCCATGTCTTGTTCAGTCATGGTCATGATGTGATATTAGACGACATTGTTTTAGAATTTAATATTGCTGATGTGAATATGAAATTAAGTTGGATTTGCAACAGATAAACAGATAAACATTTTATTAATAATATGTTAAATTATACGTTAAATTGAGTCTCAAAATAAACATGATGAAATCATTAAATATTACATATTCAGATTTAGATTTTAAAATTCATTGTAGGTATAAAACGCCTTCTCTATGAGCCAGCTTTTTATATACATGATGGTTTGAAATCGTAGATATTCAATTGTCTGTTAGGATTAGAACACGCAAAATCAATTAGGTTAACGAAATGCGCAGCAAGGTTGTCATAGTAATTGATGAATTAAAAAGGTAAATATTGTCAATGACAAGTTCGTAGGATGTGCTTTTGTTAGAATTCAATGCGCACTTAATAATTACATTCAACTTTACAAACATGCCAACTTTACAAAGTTAGTAAATTATTGCAGCCTCTCCAATATATGTTTCAATGGATAGTATAACATACCACAAATCATGAAAGCAGAAAATACTAAAAACACGGAATATTTACCATGATTTGTGGTGTATTTCAGCATGATCATGGATGATATCGTGATTTTTATGTTAATAACCATAGTCGTCTCAAAAGTTTTAAAGCAGAAAATGTTATCACAATCAAAGAAGATAGTCATAATATAAGCCTAAACTACACAAAACTAGATACGCGTACACTATACTATAAGGGAGAATATTTACAATACTATAAATACATTGGTTGTCTATATCCGCTAGGAGACGTACAGAGCATATTGTAGAAAATTTATCAGCTTCGTTTACGGCAAGTATTTATTTATTTATTTATTAAACATGTACTGTATGCATGTGTGTAGGAATGACTAATCTCAATTTTCTTCTCGGAGATAAATTATAAATTAAACATCGTCATAAATATGTCGCACCTTGTCTTCTAGCACAAGTTAAGTCGCCGCAGCAGCCGAGAGCGCCCTGGATGACGTGCAACAAATATCTAAGCTTTCTCTCACCATGCGACAATTTCCTTCATATCTTTGCCAATTTGATTCAATCATATCACTTATGTTATAAATGTGAAAGTTTGGAAGTTTAGATGTATGGATGTTTGTTACCTCTATAAGCTAAAACTATTGAACGATTTGAAAATACTTGAAAACAACAAAGGGCCTGGAATAAAAGCTTACTTTTTATCCCATAAATCAGTTCCCATAGGATATAAATAACATTTACTCGTTCATTTCTATAAAAAGAAAGCGTGCAAAGCCGCGACCAGAAACTAAGCTAAGTAAATAATAAATTCAACAAAAGCCAATAAGTGAATTATTCGGACACCTTGATAAGTGATATCTGACACAACGCAACCCACCCCAGCTATCGAGTGCCTAAGGTCGCAGGTTGACAGATACGGGCCAAGCATCGATAACCTTATCACCAGTATCTCATCCAAAGGTTCCATTAATAGTCCCCTCAACAGCATTGGAGACAGGGTTATTAACCGACTTCAAAAAAGGAGGAGGTGCTCAATACGACCGTATTTTTGTGTATGTTACACGATTTTTCTGCAAATTAAGGACGAATTTTGAAAATTCTGTCACTATTATACCTACATATAATTTTTATCCCCCGAGGATTAGTATTTATCCCGCAAAACTTAAAAACCGTGTAAAGGTAAGGGACTCGAATTATTATATTTTTTTAAACTATCAAATTAGATATAACAATGACTGGTAACTAACAGTTTCCATGGCAACGGGCGTAAACAAGAGGTAGGGTGAATGTGCCGGTTGACGACCACTTAGTCGACTTGGACACTTTGAAGTAACATAATTCATAAAAATGATAGTGTTTCAACATTAAAAATTATTGAACTTGATAGAAAAAATATGGAACTAACTAGTTTTTACAAGTTTTATCGTATATTATAATTGTAAATATTAAATAATTAATAAAATATCAAAAAGTGCTTTTTTGTCAGTTCCCAACCGCTTTCGACCAGTTTGCGTCCATCATTTTCGTCAGTTGGCGTCCACTTATGATTCATTGAAAAAAGAGCTTTAAGTAGACCTTTAGGGTCTAAAATAACAATCGGCCATCTGTAAAAAAACATGCAATGCAAAACCATCACCAAATCCAACCATTAGTAGATAGATATTTTAGATACAATGGACAATGGATTGTAACGTTACATTGACGAAAAACGGTAATAAAGTATAAAAATATGGTATAGGAAAAAATACATGGTCGGTAGCAGACCGATTGCCGACCACATGAATGCTTTTTGAAGTGTCTGCATTTTAATTGTATCATAGTTTTGCTGGTCGCAATCTAACGTGTTAGTAAACCATATTATGAAGATATAAATTACAAAGTAAAACATGTCATATCATGCAGTTTGGAGGAGATAAATCATAAATAAAATTGGTCAGTAACAGTCATTTGCCGACCATGTGGTCGAAAAACGATGGAATCGTATTTTTAGTAGGTTAGTTTGGCGACCACTCATTATTTAAGTTAAAAACGTATTTTATCATTAAAATTAATTATTAATAAATTAATTATTTAAAAAAAAATAGGTTTTACTCACGTTTGAAAATGTGTCCTCTCAATATTGTTTTTATTTATTACAACAAAATTCGATACATCCGCTATGGCTGTATTTCAGAGGGTCCCTGTGGTTCATCATGTCTCATAGACCAACAAAAGGTGTCGCGGCGGGGAAGGGATATACTGCTGTTTCGTTCAAAATCAAAACGAACTTAAGCACGTTTTAATTAGACTATTTTTAAAGGATTTACGAAAAAATGGTCGTAAACCAGGGGTGGTCGGCTAACTGACCAGTTCACCCTAAGTTCAGGAATTTGAAGTCGGTTCATCGTTTTTAAAAACACGCCAAGTTATTTTTAGTTAGGTATTTGTTTATCTGTTATTTGTGTTCTTCCTTTCTTTTATCCTTATCTTTATTTTTGAGAATTTGAGACGGAAGTGGAAAGCACTGTTGCATTTAGCAGAAGCTTTTCCATATTAAAAATGTTCCAAAGTCCCAGCAGTTAAAAGTATTTTTCTCTTTGAAACACCGGTTGGTTTTGTTTTCAGTATAACAAAAAATAATCGTAAGCATTTTGCAAAACCGTAGTCCCGATAAGTACTAGCTATAGCTACTAACATAAGTGCATGCCCAGCGACATAATGGATAATAATATGTTTATCTTCATAACCATGGTGGAAAATTGCGTATTTCACATAAACGTTATCAAATGTTGTAAATTTGCGATTTTCATCACGCATGGCATTGGGCACATGCAATGCACAGATCCTATCAGGCGAGTACACGTGTACCACGTGCTTGTCAGACTACGTGGCGCAACGCAACCTGATGCACTGCACAACTTGCACAAGACATTGTCTTGTCGTCACTCGCTAATTTCGCATGGGGTTTTGTTGAAATTCACGGGCAATTTTTGATATAAGAAGAAACATATAAGAACCCTAGATAACCCTAAAAACAGCTACTGTAAATAAATGTGGTTGGCGTGTGACACCGACAACTTTTGGTCATTATCATTACGCCTCTAATTGCCACCGATGCGCTGCAACGCGTCTCTCAGAGGTAAAATTGCTCTCGCGAGTCGGTCTCCTGTAATTTAGACATCGTGGAATACTCTCGGGTATCTAATCTATCTCCTGGTAATGAGCAGATCAATGACCTCGTAAAACAACCTCAGTGCTTATTACAAAAGTCTCTGTTCTCTCGCGAGCAAGGAACATACTGTATATTATGTGTCTGTAGGTTTCTTAGCTCACGAGATTAATTACGCGACCTGCGCCATCTCCTCGCTATTTCTTATCGCCTGGTACTCGTTTTAACAAACACCAGTCTGTAAATGAGAATTCTTGCACAAAAAGCTTGCGTTATTCATTAATGCTTCCTAATCTAACTCAATCCGATTATTTGGATTGTTAGGATTTTCAACTGATACGGTGGTACCCGGACGGTATTGCTTTTGATGAAAATTCTTTAATGGTTTCTGATAAACCAGCTTTTATATTGCCTTTAAACTTTCACGATGATAATTTGGTAATAGGACTCTCAATCAAATCAAGTTAAAAAACATCATAAAAGCTTGAATTCGCAAAACCTATTCAATTCCAGAAACGTAGAACTGTTATAGCAGCAATGCCGAGTAGGTTCCAGTTACAGAAGCAAGGCGACGCACGCTGCAGTTGTCTACCGAGTACCGGTCGAAGCACTCAACCGTCCCAAGATTCTGTAAGGACAAGTCGATGAACCTTGCTAAATGCAATAAAAACGATTACATTATATAAGAAGGTAAAAGCTACCAGCAAAGGTAGACTAGACATGAACGGCCTCACGATAAATGTGCCCAAAAACGGAAAGTAAGAAACGTGTCCGTGTCAGAGAATACACCTATTTGTTAACAAAGAAAATGCCCTCAAAAAGAAGATGACGTGCATTGCAAATCGGCCAACTTCAACAAACAGAACATCAAGAAAACTCCCTAAAAGTGATCTGTTGGAGTATATTTGGAGTGACCGCACTCAACGTAACCGTAGTACCATTACATAGGCAGTAGGCACACTTGTAAATATTATGTATGACTTATTTCGCTTGTGCCACAGTGGGTGAATGCACGAGATAAAATGTAAATATGTAACAAATTGAACTTGAAGCGAGACGTACGATCGACACGAGTCCTGCCCTTGACTTTTTATATACTTACCTTCGTATTTAGTTAATGTACTCGTGTACATTAACTAAATCTACTAATCGGTTCTAGAATTCATGATAGTTGTAATAATTTTATGGTTTATAATTTTCTTTATTTTTTATACACATGACTATTGTCACTTCGATTTCCTAACAGTGAATCACACAATATCATCCAATTAGAAAAAAGCGGCACAGCCAGATGTCGTACTACCATTTGTAGAATCGTACTTATCGTACCTATAAGAGAAATGATACAGGCAGACACGTTCACTGAACAGATGTTTCCTATTTATATGTTACCTAATTGAAAATATTATGGTAAACAAACACTAAACACATCTGCAAGTTCTGCAGTAGGCTGAGAAGCTTCAATAACGGAAAATAATCTTCATAAATTGTAACAAAGAAAAGAATAAATAAATAATGCTGAACAATTATCTGTGTGCGAGTCGACTCGCACTTGGCCAGTTTTATTGAAAACTATGCAGCATGCAGTTAGGTAGACCGGGTGCAGCGGTGTTTATGCGACTTCAGCAACGTTGTCTCACTTAATGAAAATAAGCTTGTATTTTTACAAAAACATTTATTTTTAAATTTTATATGGGACTAAAGCGGAGTAACCCTCTTTTTTAATCAATAAATAGTTATATAGAAATCGAAAAACGTGACATAAAAAATTTTTTATTTATTATTTCACGTTCGCTGATTTTTATTCGTTATTTCCATACGGTCTCTTTATTAAGTCGATAAAAAAGTAAAATGTCCACCAGTGATTGATTAAAACGACTAACGCGAACAATCTCTGCAAAGTTCAAAGCCGGCATTTATATCCAAGACGGTAAACATTGAAGTTTAGCGAGTTTTGTCCAACATTTATAGACTAACAATAAGACCCGGGGCAGTGGCAGGCCCCGGCGGCGTGCACTACACGCGGCAGGCAGTTACAAACACAAGATAAAGTACCTCACTCACCACGAACCAAACAGCTTTATAAAATTATATATTATATCACTTATTGTTAAACGCAGCCACTATCGGAAAATAAAAGTATATAAACGCACTCTTAGCAACGTGTGGCCAGCGCGGGCCTCGTACCGAAACTGAATGAAACAAAATTTTGCAAGCGCGCGAGGCTGAGATGACTTGGAGCCGGAGAGGAGTGAAGGACCGGACAGCAAACTCCGATTAACCAACCTCCACAGTATCAACCTACGATACCGGCACAGGACGTGAACTGAGGGGGTGGATGGAAATGTAAATTGGCTGTGGAAATTGATTGTGGAGAACTGGAGATCGATTATGTCTACGTCTCCAGTTTACCGGATAATAACATTCTGGACAGCACAGAAAGAGGTAAACGACATAGCCTTGGTTGATCAGGTTTAATGAGGAAAAATGACACACAATACCGGCAGTACAATTCCTTTAATAATTTCATATCCAAGGAGATGATTATTTCAAATATGCACTTATTTTGCATTGACAATGAAAAACTGATAGTGATTGTACTTCCTCGTGTAAACTATCCTATCAGACGAAATAATGATATATTACTAAGCTAAGTCAACAAGTAGTACAGAAGGTATAATCAGTAAGCAAAGGTAAACTGGCATGTTTACTTGAATAAAGAAACCTATTATGGAAACAATAAGGAACATTAATCTCGTAAGTGCTCATTAGCGATTGATTGAATAGCGAGATTGAAGTATTACTCGATTCAATATGACAGGTTAGTTAGATTCTAAAATGCAGCACACAATTCTAAGAAAACCTCATTTACCTAAAGATACAGAAAATCCCATAACTTACTGTCTAATCTAATATCTAGTGACGAAGGCCAAAGAATTTCAAAAACTTTAACAACTGAACGTTAACCACGATTCTCACATGGAGCTTTAGGTTGAAGTCTCCAGCGACACACCCAGTATTGTATTACAGAAATAGCTTCATTCCCGCCTCCCATCTTTCGTAGCCCAGTGCAAGCGCACCGGCTTGACCGAGCTTTTGAATTTATAAAACCGGAGCTTGATTGATTGTACGCCAGCTTGTTAGGGAAGGTCGCTTTTAGACATGGCCTACCGGGACTTCATGAATAACCCTTAATTGAAGACTTAACGTACATAACTGATAGAAAGTCATTGGGTGTCTGTTTCGATCTGACTCTATTATTCCGTGCCATCACTTTATTTTCATTGAGACTATTACTAAAGTCGCTATTCACAGCTGAAAACTAAGAATAATCAGCCAGCGTCTAGTCAGGAGTTCAAAGTCGAAACTGAATAGAATAATTCCTCAACAACAATCTCGGGATTACTGCATCCTGTATTGTTTTAAAAACAACACTGAACAGAAGTCTTTATCCGTGTAAGAATAAGAGTCAAGCATTATTCAGATGTGTCTGACATTGTTATATCGGTATGAGGACTCCTACACGCGGTGTGAGACAATCGGCGAGCGTGCCGTGGTATGACCCTAGCTACTCCATATAGGGCGACCATGATTTTCGCACGGTTATAACACGTCATCTTATGGCACATTTCGACCAGCAAACTACGCACCGAACGTTATACGGCAAAAAATGGTCCGAACACTTAAAATCAGCTTGCAGCTTTCTTCTGAGTTACTCATTAGTGCGCACCAAGTTTTCCGTTTAGTAATCTCGTTTAGATGCGATAGCAAGTGAATCACCCACACCAGAGTCATCACTTTTTTTATTTATCACAAGAAATTCATAACATTGTAATCCCTGACTCACTCAGGATAGGATTGAAAAGGAGATAAGAACAACGCTAAATCCCAATCAAACAAGAACAGTAAAATTCAAGCACTCACGCGATATTGGATTCTTTGTTGGAACAATAACTCTATCTTGGTTATTAATATCTACGTACAATGTTTTATTAGCACTCAATGTAAGTAAATTCTATTAAAAAGTAGATAAGGTTTCTTAAGTAAACTATGAGCATTACATAAATGAACTTTTAGTAATATTTTGTTTACCTCCAATTTAATTACTAATAGCTTAACTATATGATTTGTTGTTTATTTTAAAGCTAGCTATAGCAGGCTATGTGATTGGTGTTGCGAGTAGCGCTGCACTTACCAGCCGGGCACCGCTGAAAACCAGCGCTGCAATGAGCTGAGCCGGTGACCTTTTTGTGACACAAATAAATATTTTCTATTTCTATAATCTGTTCACTTCACACACGACTATGAGAGGAGAATGGCATGTTCCGTTACATTACAAATTTACAACTGTTTCCTACAAAATGTTAATTATGGGGCTTCTTCAACCCAAATCAAAAGACCGATCGTATGACAATCTCACAAAACAAAGCACTTTGTGTCGATGGACACATCCTAAACGACAGAGTCGGTAATTATGGCATTAAGAGAAACTTTTCTTTGTGAAGACCCCTAAATATAGTTTGGGGTCTGCACTGAATAGTAAAAAATAATACAAAAAAATCTACAAATCACATATTAGGTACCTACCTAATATGTGATTTGTAGATTTTTTTGACTATATATGACGTAACATACCTATGTTACGTCATATATACGAAAAGAAATTGTTTTATAAGCAACTGATATACCTACCGCGTTTTCCATGATGCATGGTCACCGCGCAGGATGGCACGACAGGGGACCAATTCTGCGTATCACGTGATACTTTATCGAGTGATAGGTAAGTACTCATTATCACGGGATAAAAATATCATGTTATAAATGTCGAGTACCGCCAAAACCTGCATTATTGTGAGACTTATCGAGCAACTCATCAAAGAAAAACTCTCGATAAACATCGAATTGCAATACGCTTGGTACTCGATATTTTGACAGTTTTTGTTCTTGCCATATTTATCGAGTAAGATATAGATGAAACTTAGTGTCATAAATAAATGATTTGATTTTATTTGATATATTGCCAGAATTGCTCTCCTGGATAGCAGCGCGGGTGCATGTTGTAGGATATTGGCTGTGGGTCGAGCGAGTACGAAGTTCATGCCGCCGAAGGCCGAACCGAACCGAACCAAACCGAAAATAGAAGCGATAGAGGAAAATACGAAAGTTGTTGATGATGATTTTAGTTATGCGCTAATGGTATAATATTACATCTCACAATTCTTATATTAGGTTTATAAGTGTTTTATTTGTCCCAAAAAGAGAAGCAAAACCATGTAGATTATATTAGTAACCGTACAAGTCCAAATAACAAGGAATATCACAAAAAATCATAAACGATTTTACTTTCAATCATCAATTATCATATCCATAGAGTAAAAACTCGCTGCTAATGATTATACCTATATAAATAAACCGACTTAAACGATTTATATCAATTATAGCTGTAAGTAGGTATTTCAAACAATAAACTAGATCAAAATCGCTTTATCCGTTTGGCAGTTACGACCAGACAAACAAAACGACAACCACACTGACTGGAAACTTATTTAAAAACCCCTGTTTTTACATTGGGTTAAAAACAAGTTATTGTCCTACTACCAACATTCAGAAATAACTGCATCACATAGTAATTTAGAGAACTGGCGATGCTGGTTCCGGCTTGTCAATCCTAATAAATATTCAGTAAATAAAATAGTCAAAATAGAAGGCACTGGTCACGATCACACGATTGACTCGTCAGATCGGTGATCCTAGCGGGTGTATGGTGATCCTTTATCAGACGACAAACAAGATAAAACAGGATGACGTAAAACTTTTCAAACTATCATGGTTATTAACTTGAATGTTGACAATAGACGTTTCAGTACGTATAGGTACATAATGTATTTAAGATAAATCCAATAGGAAGTCATTATATAGGCAAAGCACGTAGGTAAGGTAGCTATACGTGTGCAATGTGTATTCCTATACATAGTTGATAGTACGTATAAACGAAACGGGCAGTAAATAAGAGAGGTTATCTTTCAATCTAATATACTGTCATTTTATTCAACGAGATCTCTACTAGGTATTAATTTTCTTTCTTTCTAAATACTCGAATCGAGAAGAGGCATCACTTTAAAGTTTATGAGGCAAGAGTGAAATCCTACATTATTATTGGTCACTGCCCTACTTCGAGGTGACAGAATCAAGCGACTTCTGTGACGGAGTTTAATCGTTTAATCAAAGTATGACATTTACATTTTCATAAGGTATTTATTTTTATCCCAATAAAATGCGGGCGAAGTCGCGGGCTAGAGCTAGATATTCATAAAGTATAATCAATTTCCAATCAACGCAAAGGACACCACAAATTTATTGTAATCGTTACTGAATTCATTTCAAACCATAGAAGAATTGTTTCAAACATAAAAGTGATACCTACACGTTTCAGGCAAACCAATTTTAAAGGACTTTGTAAGTTTCAACTCGAAAACTAACAACCTAACAAGGTAAAGGTTTCTTGTTCGCTTCTTTACTTTACATTATAGAGGTTGAAGCGAACAAAAAATCAAAGTGATACTTTATTTACCAGTTTCACTTAGTAATTTAAATTTTGTGACGTGTCCAAGAGTCCTGTTAGGTCTAATTAAAGGAAATAAAGCACTTTGAGTTTCTCGTAGCAGGATCTCGAGCAGCTACTGGCATTCTCCAAACTTCGGATCGCGAAGGGCAAGCCAGTTTACAAACTAAGCTAAAGATTCGGAATTATCTTTACCTATCAGAGGAAATAACACAACAGCTACTTTAGATTTGAGACATTGTTATCAGAAAACAAGGTTAAGAATTATCGAATAACTCAAGGGCTCGAAGGCTCAACAACACTCGTCTATGGTAGATAAGTTCACCAGACTAAATAGTCTGGTGAACGTATCTACCATACCATATTTATTATCTGTTCGCTGTATAAATATACAGCGAATCTTTAATAAAGATATTCGAACCACCAGTGAAGCATGTAGGTATTGTTATTATGAGCGTGTGGGAGAAAACATCGATAACGGGAAAATCCGAAGCGAGATCAATGAATGATAAGGGATTTCAATAGTACTTAGGATAAGGATTGAAAACAATACAGCTGTTTGCACAAGCTACAGATAAAATGGAAAGGTGAAACAAAGAAAGATTTCATAAATGGTGGTGATGTGTCTCTGACAGCAATAGCTGGTTCAGAAAATCAAGTGTCCGGGAATATAAGGGCTCATATACACGAGCGGCAAAGTGCCAGAGACAGAGGTAACTGTAGACCGTAACCGTGTAACCGTCGCGTCGACGGCTGCTGTCGACGGCTGCCGTTGGCACGTCGATGGCTGCCGTTGGCGCGTGTCAATAGCTGCCGTCGATAGGTGTCGATGGCTACAGTTACCTTTGTCTCTGGCACTTTGCCGCTCGTGTATATGAGCGCTAATGGTTATTTTCAGACATTACTTTCCCTCAATTTTGATTAAACCGGATTTATGTACATACAATATGAATCTTTGTTGATTATTTTTAGTTTCTTCCCGGAGCTAGGCACCTTTTGTTGCTATGTGAACTTATAAACTTTGAAGCTTTAAAGGTTCTATCCAATGGAAACTGATCTATGTGATATTTTTGTGTATTCTAGGCCGTAGTACATCTACTTAAAATTTCAGCCCGATCCGTTCAATAGTTTTGGCGTAAAGAAATCTAAAGAAACATCGAAACTTTCGCATTCATAAATATTAGATTGTGATATCATGTGATTTGCACGTTCTGTAGCATCGGTAGAAAAACTGTTAAATAGTATGTTAGGTACCTACCTACGACACACGCAGTCATAGTCATCTGCGTATCTGCTGTAGTGATTTGTGTTGTTATCTAACGACATTGTAAACTTTGAACGTGCTTGTACTATCAGTACAAACAAAGCAGGTTAAGGAAGCGGTCGGAAGTTATCTGACGCATATAGGTCACGACTCACGATGGATCGCCTGATCTCTGACGCTCGATGGACTTTAACCCTCGGATATTGGTCGACGGGCCGACGCACGTGGGCCCGGGACTTTTACCCGAGTGTTGTAATAAGGTCTCGGATTATTGTTAACTACAATATTTACGATAACAACGTCTACACGTAGGGTTGCCAACTTATTTTGGTTTGAATTGAGTAGATTTGAGAGTCTTGCTCTTAAACAGGATCAAGAAAAATAAAAAAAAACGAAGTGTTGTTTTGATTTTTCTTCGTGTTGTCTTATTGCATTTCGTCAAAACTATTCTGTGTAATAATAACAGGCAGGGGCGGACCGTGAGTTTGTGGGGTTCTGGGCTACTACTTGATTAGCCATTTTGAAGTTTTGACCTTTTTGAAGCCACAAAAATAAAGAAGTTTGCAAAATTTTTTTTTTCAGAAATTTTATAGGCTGATCTCAACGAATGTAGTATTAGGGTTAATGGTTTCTCGAGGTGTTTCATTTCTAAGGGAATCTCGAACTCAATTTCATTGAAATCGAGACATTTTCATTCATCATGAAAAACATAAAGAAAAACGTCATTAGAGCATTAATCTATACTTATACTAAAACTGTAACAGGTCCAATTCTGTACATTGAAGATATTTGGAAAATTTTTTTTGGAGGGCTCTCTATTATCGTTACTGATGGCAAAAATGTTTTTTTTTCCCATCATGTCTGTCTGTCTGTATCTTGGCCGCGCATAGCTCCGAAACTACTGAACGTATTGAAATGAAACTTGACAGGATTTGAGTTCATACTACGAGGAAGGACATAGGATACTTTTTATCACGGATTTCAATAGGGTTCCCTTGGGAGAGGGGATGAAAGTAAAATTTTTTTGCTGCGCCTAGCGCCGAACCTACTAAATGTATTCAAATGAAACTTAGCATGATATAAGTTCATATTACAAGAAAGGACATTAAATACTTTTTATCCCGGAATTCAGAAGGGTTCCCTTGGGAGAGAGGATGGAAGTGAAATGTTGCGCGTTGCAGGATGGCGTGCGGGGCAAGGGGTAGAGAGCAATAGCCCCCACTAGGGGGCACTGGCAGTGGGGCCCCCAGTAGTGGGGCCCCTCACGTAACTGGACCCTCCCAGTAGCCCACGGCAGTGGGGCCCCACATTGGGACCTCAGTAGCCTCCACAGTGGGGAGCACCGGCAGTGGGGGCCGCCGGCAGATGGCTCCCCGAAGTGGGCCCCCCACATTGCCCGCAGTGGTACCCACTCATTAGCCCCTACATTGGGGGCGCCGGCGGTGGGGCTCTCGGCAGTGCCCCCCCCCCACATTTCCCCGCAGTGGAACCTCCAGTAGCCCCCCGCAGTGGGGCCCCCACATTGCCCTGCAGTGGGACCCACTCAGTAAGCCCCCACAGTGGAGGGCACCGGCAGTTTGCCCCCGCAGTGGGACCCCCAGTAGCCCCCTTATTGGCCCCCCCGCAGTAGGGTAAAATTTCTTGGCTGCGCATAGCGCTGAAACTACAGAATGTATTCAAATGAAACTTGGCATGATTTAAGTTCATACTACGAGGAAGGTCATGTAATACTTTTTATCCTGGAATTCGTTAGGCTTCCCTTGGGAGTGGGGATGGAAGTGACAT
Source organism: Eupithecia insigniata (assembly GCA_947859395.1). Classification (NCBI taxonomy): domain Eukaryota; kingdom Metazoa; phylum Arthropoda; class Insecta; order Lepidoptera; family Geometridae; genus Eupithecia; species Eupithecia insigniata. The sequence continues at coordinate 16,682,708 of OX401996.1, read as the reverse complement.
TTCTCGGCCTAAATTGGCCTTAAATAGCGCAAAAACTGCTGAATGGATTCGAATGATACTTAGCATGATTTGAGTTCATACGACGAGGAAGGACATAAAATACGAGTCCATACTCCATACCCCAAAGCCAACAAAATGATTACAAAATTGTTATTAGTGCCGATAAACGACCTACTGGACAGCATCCGGTTGGTACAAAGCTCTCGCTACCAATGATGTGGCCGTCGTCCTGGTAGATCAGCACTGTGACAGGCGGGACATTGTGCTGCGTACCCGGGATGAATGGAAACGCACCAGGCATTTGATGCTCTTCAGTCTCTACTCGCTTATATACCTACTGTCGCGGCGAAGACGGATACAACTTCGATCTTCGACATGTGAATCCGAAAACTGACGAGACTGGATACTAAAAAAGTTTCCGCAATGCAATTCTACGCCTAGATACATTTTACCAATAAGAGAAGGTCGCATTGCTCACCTGCAAAGGTTTCGAGGTTTGTTCAACCGTTTTCTGGTAAACACTTACGCCAAAATTAAAACGGAGTGTTTGGTATACATCAGAACAGAACAAATGAGAGAAGACTGTGCACTGAGAATTATGTAGATCTGCGAGACGCCATGAACCAAGATACAAATTGTGAAGATTTAGGACGACTGGTGATTCTTCCTTCCAGTTTTAGAACTGGACAATAGATGTTTAGTGCCCTATTCTCCAGTAGGTAAGGTACTATCAGAAGCTTTTGAAACGCATAATATACCTAGGTAAATGTGGAGCTGTGGGACGTCCAGTCAATATAATCTAAGTATATGTAAATCTATCCTATATTACATTAATAAAAATAATTAAGGTTTGTGAGGTTGTAGGGAGTAATCTCTGAATCTACTGAGCCAATTTGAAAATTCTTTCACCTATTGAAAACCACGTAATTTGCGAGTGGCTATAAATATATTAACAACTAAAAATGTTTATCGCTCAACGAAGTGGGCACGGGTCAGCTAGTATTAAATAAAATTGGACAACAATCAATAACATCTCTTAGTTACATAAACAAATTAAGTTTTTTCTTTGAGAGAGAATTAAATATTTAAGGCACGTGGCAAGCAGCCTGTGGCTACGTTTAGAATTGTTCTATAGTGCCTGTTTTAGTTTTATTATTTTGACAATTTCTATGTATCAGGGAATTAAAGGATTTATACTCCGATTTATAATCCAAGATATTTTAAGTCAACAAAGACATTTATGAATGAAAACTTAACAAAAACTGAGAAAACAACAAGGTAACAGCAAAGTTATCAAAACTAAAACAAATATAAACTTCAACAACGATTAATCTCCAAAAAATGTTTCGTGCTTCTGTGCTTTGCTTCGATGATAGGTAAGGTACCCATGACGTAAAATATTTTCCACCAATATTCCTTGGGTTTAGTAAACCCTTTGTATACAAAAATATCCAGGTTTTTGAATCGGAATATGTCTATGTAGTCTGAAATAAAGATATTAATTTATGAGCGAACGCATTGAGCGACCGCATTTTGTGCAGGTTTAAGATGCGGTACCAAGTCTAGGGATTGCAGTCATAGGGGCAAGGGGTGCACTTCCGAAAAGGGAAAACCGAATTTCGTCACCAAATTTGGCACACACGTTCCTTTAGGGCTCCTAAGACTCCTCCTCCTTGTTAGCACGCTCCGATATACATAGGTATATCGGAGCGTGCTAAACAAGCAGACTCAAAAATTCAATATTTTGAAAAATATTGCGAGTCGCCATAAATCCTTTTAAGGGGACTCTTCGGAACCCTAAAGGAATGTCTGTGCCAAAATTGAAGAAAAAATTCGTTTTTCCCTTTTCGGTAGTTTATCCGGGGCAAGGACTAAAACAAACTGCTAGATTTATGTACAATTTTGCGTAACATCAGTTAGAAGCTTAGAACAAGTTAGCCGGTTTACCAGACGGAAATATTTCGGAGGGGGGCGCTAATTGGCGGGAAGTGCAAAGTGCGCGGCCTTGCCTGGCTCGCGGGCATATCACCGCGGGTACGGTTGCGTACTGTCACTGTTGAGAACTCGCACCTACATAGGTATGTTACACATTCCAGAGGGAGCTAAACGTTGGGAATAAGCATTATTAAGTATTAAAACAGGCACCATAGGAAAACCTTTTGGGATAACTGACATGCATATCGTCCGTGCACTTCTGATAACTAACATTCCTAATTGCCTAATTTCGGTGGAACTTTCGTCTAGCAGTTTGTGTCGAGCTCTGCAGGTAATAAGATTTTGAGTGTTTTGGTCGATTTGTATATTTCAAAAAGAGAGCGTGATGGTACTATTCCAAAAAAAGGGTGACAATGCCCTTCTAAAGAACCATAGGGCCCAACTCACTGCTGAGCCACGACTATAAGCGGTTTCTAGAGTTGTCTCTCTCGAAGGTTTGACGACTTCCAGCCCCCTGAACAACCCGGGTTTTGAAAAGGATTTAGTACCGGAGACCACATTCATACGCTCCGGCAGATTATACAGAAGACAGAGGAGTATAATCGGACGTTATGTCTAGCGTCTGTGACCTAAGAGAAAGCCTTTGATTCAGTCGAAACCTGAGCAGTGCTACAGTCTCTCCAGCGGTGCTAAATCGACTACCGGTATATCCAAATGTTGAAGTATTTGTACAGCAAGGCCACTATGACTATCCAGCTCTCGAACCAGAGCACAAATCCATGTTATTGCTAAAAGGGGTGAGACATGGAGAAGTTATCTCTCCGAAATTGCATTCATGATTAACCTCTGCATTGGAGTTTATATTTAAGCTCTAAGGCTGGGACGACTTGTCTAAGTTCTTATTTTGTAAGCCTAAAGAAATAAAGTTATTGATTCTGATTCTATCAATGGCGATAACATCACTCACCTTCGGTTTGCCAAGGATAGTCATTGTGGCAGAATCGCTGGAAGACCTTAGCAAAGTGCTCAGAGACCTCAACACTGTTTCCGGACAGGTGGGTCTTAAATGAACATGGGTAAGACAATAATGCCATGTCGCACACATACCAGTCCACGTTGGAAACGAAGTTATAGAAGTTGATTGATCACTAAGTCTCCCTAGGCCAAATGGTCCAACTAGGTAATTCAAACTTTGACATAGAGGTCAGCCGATTAATCCTACTCGGATAGGCAGCATTCGGGAAGCTTTGCAATCTCAGCACAGATACCGCAGAGCCTCAAGACGAAAGTCTTCAATCATTGTGTGTTGCCAGTGATGAATGACCTACGTACGGATCCGAGACGTAGTCGCTAACTATGAGCCTTGTTCATAAGCTCAGAGTCGCTCATCGAGCCAAGCTTAGCATAGCTGCTTGGAGTTTGCTACGTGATATAATCCGCCAATTTCACCAACATAGCTCTCAGAATTAGTAAGCTGAAGTGGCAGTGGGCAGGTCGTAAAGCTCGCAAAACTGATAACCGCTGGGGAGTAAAGGTTCTCGAGTGGCGGCCACGATGCAACGCGAAACGGAGAGTTTGGAGACCATCCACTCGAAGGACCGACGAAACAGTAGCGGTCGCAGGGATTCGATGGATGGAGGCGGCCCAGGACCGCTATTTGTGGCGTCGTCGTATGGGGAGGCCTTCAGCTAAGGACGTGTATAGGCTGCAATGATGATGATTTAATTTCTTATACTATTGTTTAATTGCAGTTATACATATTTAGATCAGTTCTAACAATAACTATATCAATATTCGTATATGCACTCTGGGAACGAATAACTCCTATTTTCCTATTTTACACACTTTTTGACAAAGCTCGAAAAGAAAAAACGTCTATTACACTGTAAAACCATTTTTTAGGCAAAAATAACATAGTTTTTTTTTATCATTATAAAGAACGAGCGCCTTCGCCCGCGCTTTATCGCGGAAAAATATGTTATTTATTCCATGTCCCAAACTATACCCATACCAAATTTCAGCCTAATCGGTTCAGTAGTTTTTGCGTGAAACAGTAACAAATATCCATACATCCATCCATACAAACTATGAAATTTATAATATTAGTAGGATATCCAAAAACAAACGTTTTTTGTTCCTCCTATAAAATGAGTACCTATTACTATAGAAGTACATGGACGATACGTATCGCCCAAGTACATACACGCATGCATACTCGCTATCTTAAAGGTAAGACGTGGAGTGCGTGTTGTGGGTGGAATACCTATCTATCGAAGTCATCTCAGTTAAGGATAGAGAAGGTTGGCGTTAACAAGGGGATACCTACCTACAGTTCTATGCCCAACAGTGGGAAACTATAGGATAAGAATGATGATGAATCCAGGGCAATTTGATCGCACATTCTTTTCTTGACGGTAATAATTGCTATTATAGGTTTAGCAAATAGCATGATTGTTTAATATCTTTATATATAAAAAAATCTCGTGTCACAGTGTTTGTAACCAAACTCCTCTGAAATGGCTTGACCGATTTTTATGAACTCTTTAATTGGTAGGTCTGAGAATAGGTCGTTAACTATTTTTTATACTCCTAAGTGATAGAGGTGGCCCACCCTAAAATTATTTCCACAATTTTTTTTTTTATGGTTTGGCCTAAAAATACTTATTACCCTCAATTTTCACCTTTCTTACACCAACCCCCATTTTATAAAGGTGATATTAGTTAGTACTGTAGTAATCTTCAACCCTCAGTGGTCAATGGCAAAACATATGACGGGTCAGCTAGTAAACATATATAGAATTCAATAAATAAAATAATAAATGTATCTACTTTTGTATAGAGAAATTAATTGTTTTACCCCAAAAATAAGCAGAGCTTGTATTATGCTAGTGTCATCTAGTACCCATAACACAAGCTCTGCTTAGCTTGGGGCTAGATGATGCGGTGTGTATTGTCCAACATTATTTATTTATTTCATGGGTTATTATGATTTTATGACCATTAAAATTATATTGCAGGCATCCACAGGCTGCAGTAAAAGCTTTCCATCAGGCGGGCTGCATGCTTGTTTGCCACCTTGGTGGCATAAAATAATAATACTAATGTTATGCTCCATGAAAAATTACCCAATTCTGTCCCCACCATTTAAAATGTGTATCCAAAAACAATCTAGGTAATAAATTAGATAGAGTCATATTTTGTAAAAAAAAAACAAAATATGACTGTATCATATCAAAAAGTTAATTTTTTTGGAAAAATACATTTTATAGGAAAGATATCATATTGAAGCTGTAAGTAGATTTATTGTTTTTTTTTTTATTTGTAGGTTTTTGTTTTCTGGTGAGTGTTAAAAACTGTATGGAACATGCGGGTACTTTTCCTTCTTATTTTTATAATAAGATGGACTAAGTTAGGGTAGTTTTATGTGTAAACCAGTCGTGAATTGCTACCTAGCTCAATACACGTTATTTACCGAAATATGGTGTTTTATTGGACATAACAGTGGCGACTTGGATTAAAAGTGAATTATAGCGACTAAATTAGTGAGATTTAGTGAATTCAATGTAAAAGTGGACAATTGGGACAACTACATAGTGAGACTCAAATACTGCTTCGAAGCCAATGGAATCGACGCCGATTCCGTTAAAAGGGCTAATTTATGTACAGTTTGCGGCCCTCAGACATTTGAAACACTTCTTGCGTTAATAACTCCGAAAAAATTGAACGAGGTATCCTTCGATGAGATTGTAGACGTACTGACGAAACATTACAGCCCGAAACTCAATGAGATATCGTCTTCGTATAAATTTTACAAGCGCGAAATTAAATTATAGAGATACCAAGCTCAGACAAATGGGCAGAAATGTTAGGTATACCAGTAGAGTCAAAACAAGGGTATTCGGGAGGAAAGTTAAAAAACAAGCTTCCTATTCATGGCAAGACTCCTTATACACAACCTACTCGTGATTACAAATTTATGTTATCAGAAGTAGGTATACATAAACTTTTTGATTGTTACATACAATTGTACCTACTAATATATTCATTAAATAAGTCTCTCGTCGTCGTCTTCTAAAGTCTTAGCTTTAAGTTTTATTATGTTTATGCTGTTTATTTGACAAGGAAGTGTTCATTTTAATTTTATGTTATTTTTATGTTTATTGACATACTTGGGGGAAAGGTATGTTATGTATGGAACATGCGGGTACTTTTCCTTCTTATTTTTATAATAAGATGGACTAAGTTAGGGTAGTTGTATATTTTTATGTGTAAACCAGTCGTGAATTGCTACCTAGCTCAATACTCGTTATTTACCGAAATATGGTGTTTTATTGGACATAAAAATACTTAAAAACATTATTGTAACAGTGTACTAGTTAACATAAGAGAAGAATAAACATCCTGTGTCTGTTCCTTCTTGTGTCCCAGTATAGTACAATCTCGGAGTCTTCGATTAATAATTCGCTACGAAAGCATGCTCTATCTTAGGCCACAACATTACTTTCATAAATGAGATGGTGATTGAAAACTTAGTCATTCGCAAAAGTAAAAAAAATATTTACATTGTATGTATTTACATATGTCCTATAAAAGCATTTATCTTGATTGTGTGTAGTTGTGGTAATGGGATATACCTACGTATTATAGTTGAAAATAAATATTCAGCTGTTGTGACCCCTACAACGATTAGGTATTGCAAATTCACATTCGTTGGCTGGAAGTTTGTAAGTAACTATGCTAAAATTGCGAGCTAGCTGGTGTAAGTGAATTTAGCAGAGCATTCGCTTCACTAGAAATACAGATATTACAAAGCTTAGTGTATGTACCAACATTTTTTTAAAAGATTTCCTAAACATTCCCGATTAAACCAAGGTTTACTCTTACAGATAGAGAAAAAAAAATTATGTAGTATTGTTTGAATTTTTCATAGGTTAGAAGTTGATTCGAGACAAGGTACGTGCGTCACTTCACACAGAAAATGAATTATCGTAAATATGACTTACCTCTAATTTTAATAAATGCCACCAACGTATTTCACTTGTAAATTAGCACTGTTTTTATTTTAGACGAAAGAAAAACATTAGGGAAACCGTCCACGAAAACCACACATTCTTTTAGTGTTGTGCTTACTGTTAATTTTGATATTAAGATTGACATTGACAGCTCGTTACTTTGACAAAGTCGAATCGAATAAAAATCTATTCAGGGTCTTTTTTGGTGGATATTCATATGAGAGTACGATATATGTAAACATATTTAATAATTGACAAAAGTACTAGCGTTTCCATTTGAGTTTACGCGTTTAATTCCTTTAGTCACCTCCGAAAAGTACTGTTGTATTCGATTAATTACCTACAAAAGTATTGATGTTTTACTCGATTCTTGAATGCACATCACTTGACATGTTGAATGTTTCGTCAAGGGTGGGGGTCAAAAACTGATTGACCAATCAGAATCACTCAAACCGGCATAAAAGGTGGCGTGATCTCTACGTCACACCCTATACAACTGTACAGTGTACACACACTACGCAGTAAAGTATAGCGGCTAGTCAAAGAGACAGTGATACCAGTATGCTGAGTGTGAACTGCCATACTGTTTACTACAAAGTGTGCGTAACTTTATTTTCTATGGAATTCCTGAACAGCGCTCCAAACGGGAAGTTTTAAAAATTGGAATTCCATAGAAAATAAAGTTACGCAAACTACGCAAACTTTGTAGTAAACAGTCTGGCAGTTCACACTCAGCATACAGATCAATACCAATACCTACAAATAATAAGTATATTGTTAAACGTGTTTAGCAATTTTAACGATTTTAAATGTAAAGCCAATTTTCTGCGCAGATCTATAGGCTACTTATGTAGTAGAAAAAATACAATACTATACCTACTAGCGACATCTTTTATTCACGAACTGTTTTTTTCCGTTCGCTTTTCGTTTTCGAAATGATTCGGAAACTACGGCACAGATTTGCGCGAAATTCAAGGTTTTTAATATTTTCTGCGTCCTACAAGCAATTTAAATAGCGGACAATTAGCTTCCCGTAAATTGTAAAACATTTTCTATGAGCCAATATTTTACCAGATTTTTATTCGACTCGACTTTCTGAGAAATTGGAGAAATTAATAATTTATTTGAATTTTTGCTCTTCTTTGGTCATTTCTTCCCCTTCCTCCAATCTCCGGCTCCAGCTTCCTCCGGTAATGTAATAATAATAATCTATGATGATATTTCGATGTTATTATGTTTATGTGTTCTTTTTTGTACGTTTCCATAGAAACACAGCGTCCGAAGCCGCGGGCAGAAACTAGTTGTTTGTTTTTTGATTAGCGCGGTCCCGTTTGCACGAGCTTACTATAGTATCGTCTGTTCTGTGGTTGACAGCGGGTTAGGTTGTCTTAGGTGTGGCTATAGATTAAGCCAAGGAATTTATAGGTATACTAACGTAACTTACGGCCTTAAGCATAATAAATCGCTATCGTAGGTTTAGTATTGACTTACTTAAACTGTTCGCTAAGATAAGCCAATGATTGCTTACTTCGCGAACCACTAAAGGTTCACTAGTGCTTTGTTAACAAAAACATTATTCATAATAGTTTGCTACCGTTTGCGGCTAGTTAGCAGCTCGCTAACTTTAGCAAACCCAGACCCCTACTTTACGTGTTCTAGAGTATGAAAAAATGGCCGAAATCAATCAGCTGTTTGTTATTATTTCCATTCCCATTTACCGCCAAGTTATTCCACTCCAAAAAGTAAACAATTCAACTTCTTTTTTAATGATTCCGCTTGCTTTTCTTTCGCTATGACTCTGCCAGTGTCAGTATGAAGTGTCATAAACTTCAAAATAATATCATCGGTTCTGCCAAAGAGGTAGTATGTATAAGTAGGCTACTTGATCTTAGGCGTAGATGGAGGATTTATGCTTACTACTATGCTCAGTCTACGATCTTAGGGCCCGTTTAGATACGCGGGAATCACGCGAATTCAAATCGCGTGGTTTGTATCCCGGCTTGACTAACCGCGCGGTCACGTCTGAACGATTACAAAAAAACTAGTATAAATAAGACCCGCGCGGTTCCCACGTAATTTTAAAACCGCGCGGTTCCCGCCGTGTCTGAACTAGCTGTTACGGTTCTCCAGATTTGACGGATAGTTCGAGAGCGATTTTTTTTTATTGACGTATTTTGCGCTAGTAGCGCGCCCATGCATATTTGTTGTCGATGAGATCCTAGTATTGAAGCAAGTATTGAAATAGATGAATAACATTATATTCCTTCTATATTATATTATAGAAGGATGACATGATATTATCATACGAGTAATACCTACCTTGGTATTACTCGTATGATAATATAATTTCATCCTCAGTTCGTCGTTAAACTAGAGTGTTACCGGCCAATCAAAATTAAAAAGGTCCAAACAGTATATACGTAAGGGGGGGTCCGCCTCGGGTACCAAGCTCCGAGAGGTGCCATGCTGGCACTTCTTGGGGTGCCCTGGCACCCCAAGAAGTGCCTACCCAACCCGAAGGGGTGACAACGGAAGCTCACAAGCACAGCCAGATCAAAAAAAGTGGGTAGTAATCCGCCCCATTTACTAACCCACCCTACGCCGCCACTGGCTCCGAACCGAACCAGCACACCGTTCGAGAAATTACGTCGTGGTAACGTGAAACGAATGCTTGTGGCATGATTAGATTCTATAGCTGTACCATACAATGCATCATTTACGATAAAATACAGAGTTATGCAAACTATCTTTCTTTGAAGAACTAACTAAAATACGACGGCATATATCTCAGTGTAGCTACTAAATTAGTATTATTATAATATTCTCTGCTACTACAGTGCAAACGCTTATTGACTGTATATCACTTTATTTATGCATAAATAAAGTGATATACAGTCGATAAGCGTTTTGGTCCGAAGAAATCCGCAGAGTTACGGTCCGGTAAAGGTCCGCATATGTATAAAAAAGTCCAAAACAGACCAAAAAGATCCGCATCGGCAACGCTGCTAGTTAGTATTGACAGACGAATATCGCGAGGCGCTTAAATTTTCAATATTATCGCGTATCTTAACGCGGATCGCAAGATTTCTAGATAATATCACGATACTGCGATACAGCCTATTATACTATCATTATTATCGTGACACGCCGATATCATTGAACGTGTAATATACCAATGAGGTTTGCCTGTCTATGGTTTGCATTTGGTGCATAGACTTCCTATATGTCTGTGGTCTATGTTTACTTATTTTAGTAAGCGACAGTTTAGCAGACTATTATGAATAGAAAAGATCATTGGCAATCATTGGCTAACACTAGCGAACATTTTAACTAACTCACTGCTAAACCTGTGATAGTGATTCAGACACAGTGATTCAGTCGGACAGACAGACAGCGGAGGCTTAGTAATAGAGTACCGTTTCACCCGTTGGGTTAGAAACCCTAAAAATATAAAAATAATACATAAAATATAATAAAAAAAATCATGGTCCTACTAATATTATGTAGGCGAAAGTTTGTGTCGTTGTGCCGTGTTTTTGTGAAAATCTTTGGCCGAAGACAACGCCAAAACTAGTGAAGAGATCGGGTGGAATTTCGCACATATAAAGATCGTGAGGCGCACGCGAAGCCGCGGGCAGAAGTTACAAAAAATTTGTAAATGCAACAACATTTATTATTTTAGTAGGTAAATTTATAATCAGTTATACTCAAGGGTACAAAACAACACAACAAATCATACAAATGTTTGAATTCGGCAATATTAACGGTCGCTAAGCTTGCTCTAGCTCACGTAAAGAAGGAATCTGGGTTTGCTAACCAGCTGCTAACTCGCCGCAAACGATTGCATTATGAATAACGTTTTTTGATAACAATGCTCTAATCAGCCTCTAGTGGGCCGCTAAATCATTATGCATAAGGCCACTATATAAATTCCTTGGATCAAGCAGCCTACGTTCCATCTGCCCGGATAAGACCTATATCCGTTAGCATCCCTAGGTTATATTCTCTTTGTGTGCATTTATTGTACAAACCTCATTGCCTATAATATCCAATGAGGATACAATAACTACGCCTATATCTATGGATTGCATGATCGAAACTTGTAGGTATCCTCTTTGGTATTTTTTTTGTTATTATACGTATCCATCATATCTCGTCAGTATTGTATTCTCTTTGACAGACATGGTAGAGCTGTGACAATAACTTCCGTAACTATCCATCCTCTCGTAAACTTGATCTAAGCAATATAAAATTCAGAAAATTATTAAATTTGCTTACATTTTTGTTGATTTGGTTGCCTCTTTGGCAATGTTCAAACAATACAAGCATGTTTGCGATGTTATTTCCTTGCTGGTTTACTGTCCCGCGGAAAAAGCTTACCTCCTCACCAAGGAAGCAAACGGGGAGTTCTGGATACCCTCCAACAAAGCTGAGAAAAACTGCTGGAAAGTAACGGCTCATAAAATTAACTTTGAGGTCGGTAAGGAAGGTTGGCTTACTTCGTGTCTTAAACTTAAAGCCAGGTTGGAAGTATATGAGAGACATGTCAGGCATAAAGGAAGGTACACACATATAGTAAAAATAATATGCGTACTACGACTAAGACTGCTTAACACGCACCGCGTAGCAAGATCTACGAAGGTCTACGAGAAAAGATTTTATGGAGGCGAAAGGCGAATGGAAGTGGGGTTATAGTGAAATCTCAACTCGCAACGCTACGACGACCTCTGGTTTCAGAATAGGAGTTTTGTGTTTTTCTGCGCAATAAAATCACATTTGTGCAATTGTTCCTATCCACCCATGATACATTATTTTCCAGTTATTCGGCATGGACGCCGGTTCACAATCGCAATGCATACCACTCCGCATGTACAAAGTGTGGCTGCCGAGTCATCCGGCAGGGTGCGCCTTCCACGTCGTCTACAAAGTTATCATCAAGTCGGAGGTCAAGAGGAGAACTAAACTGAAGGCAGTTTGTAGTATAACTTTCTACACATTTGAAACCAAACAGAGCAACCTTCTTTAAGAGTTTGCAGTGTAGTTTTACACTTCGAGCTTAAGGCGGTTCCCTGACCCAAACTAGCACCGCCCCCTATTTTATCGTTTTATTACGTTAAACAAAGGAATTTCAAAAATCCCTTGGCCAGTTTGTGGTACTTATCCTGCTAAGCTTTTTTAATGCCTCTGTAATAGTTTTATTTTGTATAGTTTGCGAAGTTGCACTTTTTGGCTACCAAACTCGGTGTTCGCATCTCCTCCTAAACTAGATATAAAACTATTACAGAGGCATTAAAACTAATATTTAACGTAATAGTACGATAAAATAGGTGGCAGCGGCAATATGGCGGCCCATTATAAAATAAGAGTTAATAAAATCAGCCAGGTGTGAGTTGACTCGGAGGGCTTGTTACATAATAGCTAATATTAATGACTAAAATTATAATAACAGACTGATTAAAGATGGTTATTATGATAAAATAATAGTAACAATTTTATTACAAATCTTAAGAACATAGCTTTATAAAAACCTGGCCAAAAAGGGTCAAACTCAGCTTTGTGCTGAATCACGGGTCGCGCGCGGGTCAGTGCTGGTAACCATCGGGGTACCTATTGAGACGAATCGATCGGTATCTCACATAATGAAATCGGACAAGTAGTTTCAGCGCTACGTGGGAACAATGAAATCGGCTACCTACATACACACATAATTATATACATAGGGTGCCAGGTTCGTAACCCTCCGTTATTAGTCGGGTAAAAACTTAAGGCGAACTCCCCTGTTCTTTTTAAACATAGGTAATAAGTCTCATACCTTGTCCGGTTTTATAAAACGTGACAACATTATTTCATCTTCATCCCCACTCACACACAGCTGGCTATATAATAAATAAATAATTATTGACCAAAAAAATTATGTTGAAAAATCCACCATACCCCCTAAATCTTGTACAGAATCAGAATCAATAACTTTATTTCTTTAGGCTTACAAAATAAGCACTTAGACAAGTCAAATTGTATACTATAAACATAGTTATTATTATCAAATAAGAAATAAGGTGTTATTGATATTCTCTTCACTTCAATTTTTCAATATTTTTACCAAAATCAAGGGTGTAAGGAGTCGTCTCCAATGGTTCAACACCACTGAGCTGGAGCGGCAGCGCGCGCATGCAACCTTGCGGAGCCCGGAGGTGGCCATCCTCGCGCAAATGGCGATAGGAGAACCGCCGAAGGATCTAGAATCTACGGTAGGATTTCGACACATAGATATTATGTGTTACATTGCAAAAATACATAATACCTATTTTTATTTAAATAAACGCTATATAAGATAAATAATTAAAGCTTGTGATTTAGACTTGGAGTATCTAGATACTCCAAGGATTTAGAAGAACCTAGTTAAAAAAAAGTGTTTTTTAACTAAAATAATTTGATTTCTGCGTACCTATTGATTGATAGAATTAATTTAAAGTATTATTAGTGCTTTTTACAAAAAATGTTAACTATTAAAATATCTGAACATATACGGTCAGATTCATGTCAGATTTCTAAGTTTTACAGGACAAATAGAGATTCTCTATACAAAAGAAAAATAAATATCATTAAAGGAGTCCAATTGGCGCAGATATCGAGTAACATACCTACCTACACAATACATAAAAACATGTAGCCGAATTGAGAACACCTTTTGTTTTTCGTCGGTTCAAAATTAATAAGTAGGTAGAAGTTTTTTTACGGCAAACACGCTTAGTTGGTATAATTTAGAGCCAAAATTGTTTTATTTTGTTTAAAAAATCGGTTCTTGCTGGGTCCGCGCTGGATTTGCTTCGATCCATCATAAATCGAGCTGATCGCGGGATTGCAATGCCTAGCCGTACCTAACTGCCTCTATCAATATTGCAGGAGATGGAAACCGGTTTGCTGATAGAAATATGCGAGGCGAACACGCTGTTGGCTGGTGACGTGGCAGCCGGCGCTGTGGCTCTCGCGTCTCCCAACCTGCAGCTTCTGGCAGCCGCGGGGTACCAGCGAGATGGCTAGTACCTACTAACACACAGGTCTTCAATTTATCGACGCCGCCTCCATCAATCGACTCCTTGCGACCGCTACCTACGATGTAGTCGGTCCATCGAGTGGATGGTCTATCTGCATCGTGGCCGCCACTCGAGAACCTTTACACCCCAGCGATTATCATTTGGTTCTTCAAGAAACTCCAAACATAGCTCTCTCCATAGCTCGCTGAGCGACTTATGAACGAGGAACGAGGTAGTTCGCGACCACGTCACGGATCCGTAGGTCATCACTGGCAACACACATTGACTGAAGTCTTTCGTCTTGAGGCTCTGCGGTATCTGTTATGAGAAGATATTGCGAAGCTCGATGCCCATCCGAGTTGGATTCGTCGGCTGAACTCTTTATAAAAGTTGGATTCCACGATGGAACGCGACGCAATAGCAGTGTGTAGGTATCTTTACATGAAACATTGGATACGCTCGTGGTCCCTTCTGTAGGTACTATCGCAGACATTAACAATTTCAAGGATAGTGAAATTAATTTCGCCAATAGTTATTTCTTGCGTTGCTCAACAAATGATTGCTTTCATTATAGATCAACTCCGCTTGTACCGTGAGTTTGTGGTGATGGTATATCCGGCGATCTACATGAGTCCTCACGTCTTCACTCAGTTTATGCTGGACCTTGGCTGGCAGAAGGCGCAGTGCCCCAGTTTGTTCAGGTTACTATACCACTCATCGATATAGAGATTGCAGCTGTTTGAAGATACCCAGCTTGTGGGTATCTTCAAACTGTGCGTGAATATTACCTAACTGGCAAGAACAATGCTGGAACTGTTCCAAACCTGAGTGTAGCAGTTATTAGCGTAGGTATAAGTTATTCTCCTTTTCAGAGCAGCAGATGTGACGGGTCGAGGAGGCTTGTCGTTCTTAGAGCTGATGCTGTGGACAGCAGCATTGGAGCCTGGGACACAGCACAGCGGCATGCCAGCAGAGATACGATGTCGATACATCTTCAGGTCAGCAATGTTACCTGCTTCTTTTGACTCTCCATCAAACGGTTTAGGTTCCTGTACCTTTGTGGTTGCTATCGAATGCCAATAAAACACAGATTTCGTATAGATAAGTATAGACGCCCGTCCACTCGATACGACCCCCCGAGCCAAAGACGGGCGCGCGAGCCAGGTATTCGTCGCCGTTCGGTTGGTTAGCGTACCTATCCATTTCCAGCGAGCCACCTTTTAATACTCAGAACAGTACAGTTGCTTGCAGGAAATAAACAGAAGAACCAAAGGAATGCGAAAGTTCACTTCGTATTTCCAGATATTTTGACACCAACCGTGACCTGAAGCTGGAGTACGTGGAGTTCAAAGAGCTAGTGGGTGCAGCGCGAGCTGCGAGGCAGTTGCCGGTGGATGCGCTTAGCGTGGCTAGGGACGCTGACGCTTGTCTACGGTTAGTTGAAATGCACCTAGCCACTTGAACGTTCATGGGTACTGTAGTCCCCAAAAAAATTGGGAAACTTACGCCGCCACGGGTACTGTAGTACCCAGAGGGTCACCCTAGCGAAAAAATGATTTTATTTGTTACGTGTGACTCTTGTGTGCCTAGTCTATGGTTTAACGGAAGCGGAAATCATAAATCGAACAAACTGAATCACTTCTCAAATGACATTTTTAGAATAACTTTTGTCTGTCAACAAATAAAGCACTAGTAGTACATACAGTTGGGCCGAGGAGTTTTGATAAATTTATTTGATAATACTTGTAGCGGGGGTGGCCTGCGTTGTTGTGGTTGTTAGTTGAAGTGACACACAGTTTAGTTGACAGGCCGTTTTATTGTCCACTACATTTATTTATAGAAGGAGCGGAAGGCACCGTAGAATTTATCAGAGTTCACAGTAGAAGATAGAATAGAGATAGAAAGAAATTATAGCGAGATCGGAGAAATACAATAGGTTTTAAGATGCAACAGTGAAGTGAGGCATTTGTAAGATCGATAAGTAATTCGATTATGATCTACCACTAAACTAAGTTAATAAGTAATAAACCAGGTGGCTAACCTTTGTGTAAAGTTATATAAATAAAGATATAAAATATCGGTTGAGGGTAGCGGTAAGAAATGTGAAGACAACATGTATGAGTAGAGAGTATGAACCTAGTGTACGAACGTTAAGCAAGTATGAACGGGAGATTGTATGAACAGGGTATGAACACTGTATGAACAGTGTGCGAACGTGTAAATATATAATGTATATATATATAATGGATAAATAAATAATGTATTTAAATAAAATATTTAAATTGAATTTTATGGACAGATCCCTACAACACTGTTCATAAGTCTAGTATAAAGCCTTTGACGTCATTTTAAAGGAAATAGACCCTACTTTATTTAGAATATTTCATTACTGTTGATATCGTAGGTTGATCATGAAAAAACAAAGTTTTTAAAATCCGGACGAAAATGTCTCTTTTATATGTTTAACATTATTTTTAATTACCAAGGTGTAGGTATACAATAGGTATAATGATTAGATGATATATCAAGTTTATTCTATAGATATTAACGTAAACAATGTGATTTCTCGTGAAATAACTTTAATACTTTTTTTTTGGCAAACGTTTTTATCGGGGAAGTCGCGCGGCTTTTTTGGCGCCAAAAATCGGTTGTTTTGTGGCGTAAGTCCCCTTCCGCGGCCGCGAGCGCTGGGCATTCAAGTGGCTAGAAGTGTCTTGCACTCTGATGGGCGGGCGGGGCTTAACATTATCTTATTATAAAGTTTAGTTACTTGCGGCGGCATCGCTTGTATTTACATAAAAGTCTTACAAGCGCCGACAAACGAATATCTATCATCCTGGTGGTGCAGAGGCCATAACTATACATACAACCTAGACAGTAGAGTAGAGACCTATGTGTCGCACTACTGAAAATCTCTTGTTTCTTGTTCAGGCAGTTAGGCATGCAACCCAATAACCAGCTGCCCCTGGCGGATTTCCTGCGCGGAGTGGGCGAGCTTCGTCTCCGCGGCACCAGCTCTTTGCTGCGGTGCCCTCGCAGCATCAGCGGGTATCTCCTGGATCTCTCGTATGTTTGATTTCTTTAACTATCATTTCGGCCCATAGGAACTAGCCCGTTAAACTCCTACTACAGAACCACCACCCCCAACCACGACCGGAGAACCTATAGGTACCTACTCCCAGTGCAACGGTAATCGATTGTGCGAGCTATATTTAGTAAAGTTTTTATAACAAACTAACTTCTGCCCGCGCCTTAGCCCGTGTTTTATCGGGATAAAAAATAGCCTATATGTTATTCCAGGTCCCAATCAAAATAAAATACCAAATTTCAGCCTAATCGGTCGAGTAGTTTTTTGCGTGAAAGAGTTAACAAATATCTATACAAAGTTTTACATTTATAATATTAATCGGAATAACAAATCTGGTTTGGCTGGACCCTTTCCCATCGCTTCCGTGTTATTCCAAAACCATGAACATTTCAAGTTGTTGTTGTTGTGTCAGTCAGGTATTTTTTACCTACAGAGAAAGAGATAAAGAGCTTCCAGAGACGTCGTCGGCTGGAGTTGGTTCTCCGTCGCACCCTACAAGCACCGACGGTACCTTTATTGATTTATTTTTGTTTTATTTTGTTACGCCATTAGGCGGATTTTGAGTCGAGTCATCTGTCACAGGGCACAGAAAACCTGGAGATGTCCAAAGCGAAATGGGCAGAGTGTCAGCCGGCTTGACGAGTGCGTCGTGCCGCGTTCCGCCGCTGCCGCCGGCGCGACCGGACTACTGCGTGGCCGCCTACACCGTCTGGCTCAAGAGTAGAAATACAACTGAAATGCTAGAATTGGGAAACTTTGACGGTACTTACAACAAACATAAAAGGTTGCGGGTTCGATCCCCGCCCTGGGACAAATGCTTGTACGATCTGCAAATATTAGTTCCGCGTGTTCTGGGTATTTTCTATGTGTATTAAAAATATATATCTATGTACATACCATACATAAATTATGTAGTAAATTGTAGGTATTGTAAATCAGTCGTCTAGCTGGTATACCCATAGGTACCCATTACACAAGCCCAGCTTAGCTTGGGGCTAAAATGATGCCGTGTGGATTGTCCAATATAATTTATTATTATGACATAATCAATCTGGCTCTCTTCTAGACAATAGTGAATAGGTATCTTCTAGACCTTCGTGATACACCGTCGGCCACATCGTCACTTTCCATCAGGCGAGATTTTGGTCAAACGAATTGTCCATAAAAAAACTTCATATATAACAAAATCACGTTATACCTAGCATAATTTTTTTTACGATAGTAAATACAATCAAATATTATAAAACTATTCAATATCTAGTAAAAATATATCAAAATGGTAGATCACCGGCCGCGAAGCTATGCTCAAGCGGATTATAGCTTCGTGGCTGGTTACTAGGGCTGTAGAGAGAGGAACTTCTTGACGATACTCGCCGACTGCGGGAGTAGGTAGGTAGGTACCTAGTACCCACCGTCTTTTGGATCTTCCGAGCGAAATTCTCTTGAGATGTTGATCGAGGCTCTTCGCTATTACGCCGTTAACCGAAACGACTATCGGGGCGATGGTCGCTGAATCAATATCCCACATGCTGACAACCTCGTTAGCCAAGTCAAGATATTTGCTAAGTTGATCTTTCTCAGCTTTAACGAGGCGAGCGGAGCAAGCCGCAAAATAATCTTAAGTTTCTGTTAGGTCTTCGCAAACTTAACGTTACGAATTGAAAAGAACTAGATCGATAAATTGAATTCAATTAATAGGTACTTAGTATGATAGTAGGTTCCTATAACAGTTATAATTGCGAACGGAGCGACCGCTTTTATAGCGGTCGGAGACCATCCACTGACGCGCCGCGCCTCAGCAGCTGCGACGCCGCCGCCGCCCCGTGTCGACCAGCGACCAGAATAGATAATCTGTTTTATAGCAGTGGCGCGCTGGAGATTTTTAGCAACAGCAACCACAGAAAACCTTGGAGGAGACAACATTCTTAAGTACTTACTGGAGGGATAGTTTTCTTGGAGAGTTTTGAACAGATTCTCTGGTCTGGTCGCTGGTCGGCGGAGGCTGCACGTCTAATTCAGCATTAGGCAAAACTACAAGGGACTCAGACTTTCGCCCTGGAATATACCCCTTTCTATCTTTATCAGATCATGGCGGCAGGTGGATCCATTCGGCTCCCTGGATGACGAAGAACAGT
Organism: Eupithecia insigniata; assembly: GCA_947859395.1. Lineage (NCBI taxonomy): Eukaryota > Metazoa > Arthropoda > Insecta > Lepidoptera > Geometridae > Eupithecia > Eupithecia insigniata. Next base: position 16,663,504 of record OX401996.1, on the reverse strand, counting down.
GGTCCACTGCCTCATACATGATCCCAAGAATGAGCTTAGAGTATTATCTACTTTTTACATGTCTAAAGCCTGAACCAGTCTAAAGCACCGAATCATAAGCCTTCATAGAGTCAATCGATGCAGCCGACAATTTCCCTCTGCCACGTTTGACCTATTGACTAATGGCCATGTTAATGAGGAGGAGCTGACGTCCATAGTACCACGGGATCCAGCCCTACATCCATTCTGAGCAGATGCCAAAATATTGTTTGTAACAATATGCGTGTTCATTTTTATGGTCAGAATAGATGTAAGCAGCTTGTAGAGGTAGGTAAGCACGTTATGGGTCTATAATTTTTTGGTTCCGCAGTACTACCAGACTTGTGGAGCAGGAAAGTTACACCTGTCGTCATAAAACGTGGGAGTGACCCGATCTCAATTGCTTCTTGGAATTGTGCAGCTAGAACGGAATGTGAGCACCGAAACTATTTTAGCCAAAAGTTATGCACACGTCCGGGCCAGGACTTTCCCTTTTTGTTATTATTATAGTTAACAACCCCTGACGCGCGAGGGATATCCCTAGGTAGGTACTATGAAATCAATCAAAAATAATGCATTTTTGTAAATAGGTAACGTAAATACTGTCGAAAAATCTAATCCTTAAAAGTCATTGATAGTGTATTTATTGCCTGTCTGTGACATAGATCATAGGTCAGCTCAGCTCCCAACCCAAGCGAAAGAATTGTAAAATGGTGCAGCCGACCTAATGTTATGATGGTTCAAAGTACAATCGTCGGGGGTTGTCAACTGTTTTTAAGAGTGGCTAGCTATTTGAAAAATCCTTTTGTTACGCAGATGATGCAGTCAGCCCTTCAACCGTGCGTCTCATGGCAGGTCTGATGACCTCTATGACGGTTCTCGGTCCGACGTCTGCCCCCGTGGAAGCGTTGGCAGCTGTACACTACTTCGCCACGGCTGTTAATATACCAAGTGTTAGTTAGGTACCTGTTTGTTTAACACTTGGGAGTGTTTCCTACATAGATTGCATGAAGACAGATAAAGTAGTAAGTACTTCTCTCAGACAGACTTTCAGAGTTGACTCGGAAGTCTTTTCACGTGAAACATCGATCTGAACCATCTCAACGCCGACTGAGCGTAATTAGGAGTTTATTCAAGACCATTGTAAACCAGAACTACTTACGTAACAAAAATGAACGTGATTTATTTTTAAATGTTAGTTAGTGCAAGCTATAGTGGATTTAAAGCGATACCTCGGGCTATTGGGTATATTGCAGAAAAAAACAGCCGCCGGTCTAACAACAGAGGCAGTAAACAAGCCAGCGCTGGCGTGGCACGCGGCCGCCGAGGAGGCGGCGCTTGGGGCTCTCCTGCTGCGGCTGGCCGAGCCAGTGCGGCACCTGTGCGCCGCCGAGCCGAGACTGCTGCGGCTCGCCTCTCCTGTCATTGCTGTTGGTTTGTACCTTTACCGAAGAATGGTTGCTTTGCCAAAGAAGAGCGGTGCAGAATTGACCAATCAGGATCCAGAAGAAGAAGGTTTCACCTTCACGCTAATTCGGAACTAACAAAGTATTATATGCATGTAGCTACATTCTATCCTTCCGCAAAGCTGACCATCATCCAGGGTTTGCCTTGAATCACCCAGCATGTCCAAGCGGACGGTTAATTCACTTAAAATTTCCACAGGCGATGTCCACGGCAATCTACCCGCCCTCCTCACCATGGAGTCCGCCCTGTGGCCGGCAGGCACCGCCCTGTCTCCCTCCAAGATCCTGTTCCTCGGAGACTACGTGGACCGCGGCGCGTACGGCACCGAGCTCATGGCCTATCTGCTGGCGGCCAAGATACAGCGACCGCATGCCGTGCATATGATCAGGGGGAATCACGAGACTAGGGATATTCAGAAGATGTTCACGTTTTATAAGTTATTACCAGCTTCTTGATTTACTTTGAGACTAGTCATAACTTCAACTGTCAGAACGTACGTTGACCTCACCTACTGGGTAGTTACGTGCACATTGCATAAGGCCTTATAGGTAAGTAGTGTTGCTACCCTTTCGTTGTTCAGGCTACCGTCCTGTCGCGTAAGCTACCGAGCGATGTCTTGCCACCCAAAGGTCAGCCTTAGGATTCGAATCACAATTGCAAACCCTGGTCTGCAATAGTTAGGTACCAATTTAAATTTCAAACCGCTTAAGTGTAATAATTATAATACCCTGATAATGAAGACCTCTCCTGATTTGAAATCAGGATATTAAAGACCTCCCCTGATTTCGTCAAGTCACTCTCCTTAAGCCGGATCGACAAGATTGAAGAATTATTAAAATGCTTTTTTCCACAGTGAATGCCTTACAAAATACGGTGAAAACGACGGCCTCAAAGTATGGAACGCAATAAATAACGTGTTCGATGTTTTGCCTCTTGCAGCTGTTGTGGATGACAAGGTTACTCCTTTCAAACATTTACGTTGACAGGTTACACCCAGATAACTTAGACTGGAAAGCTACAGCATAACTATTGCCAAAGTAGAGTGCAATGTACCAAACATAGTATAGCTTTGACAAAGACCCCTCGTTGGTACATTTGTATTAGATACAGGAAGGAGTAGGCTTCAATGTCATTATTCTAGCCCGGAATCACCCAGAGCTAGGCAGAAGCCTTATCGGTTTGGTCGGCCATATTTTTTCTAAGGTTCTCGCATCTAAGTACCTTTTATAATGTTTATAGCAACTGAAATGTATCACCAATAAAACTCCACTTATACGATGTCATTCCTTCCAATCCAAGTCATCGGCATCAGTATTGACACAGGTGTTCTGCTGCCACGGAGGCATCCCCCCGCCCTGGGTGTGTCCGCTGATCACCGCTATAGATAAGATCCCTGTGCCTCTGCCGCGTCCGGCAGAGCAGAGCTCCATCGCCTGGGAGCTGCTTTGGAACGACCCCGTCAAGTGAGGCACTGACGAGCAAGGATTTTTTTAGTTTGTTTTGCTTTATACCTAACTTCGAATAGTGTTATTAGAATTTAACTTCTTCTTTCACTGTTGGGAAGCTACACTATCCCCGAGTGACATAACGATATTATATTTTAAAAAATTTAGGGATCTCGAAATTTTTGTTATATACCCGTGCGTAGCCGGAGCGGGGCGCTATTCCTTTATAACTTCTAATAGTTTCGTTAGAACTTAACTAGCCTTATGTTGGGTATCTAAGGCTTTTATCCTTTATAACTGCGGTTAGTGTTGTTAGAACTTAACTAGCCTTATGCTGGGTATCTAAGGCTTTTATCCTTTATAACTTCGAATAGTGTTGTTAGAACTTAACTAGCCTTATGCTGGGTATATAAGGCTTTTATCCTTTATAACTGCGGTTAGTGTTGTTAGAACTTAACTAGCCTTATGCTGGGTATCTAAGGCTTTTATCCTTTATAACTTCGAATAGTGTTGTTAGAACTTAACTAGCCTTATGCTGGGTATCTAAGGCTTTTATCCTTTATAACTGCGGTTAGTGTTGTTAGAACTTAACTAGCCTTATGCTGGGTATCTAAGGCTTTTATCCTTTATAACTTCGAATAGTGTTGTTAGAACTTAACTAGCCTTATGTTGGGTATCTAAGGCTTTTATCCTTTATAACTGCGGTTAGTGTTGTTAGAACTTAACTAGCCTTATGCTGGGTATCTAAGGCTTTTATCCTTTATAACTGCGGTTAGTGTTGTTAGAACTTAACTAGCCTTATGCTGGGTATATAAGGCTTTTATCCTTTATAACTGCGGTTAGTGTTGTTAGAACTTAACTAGCCTTATGCTGGGTATCTAAGGCTTTTATCCTTTATAACTTCGAATAGTGTTGTTAGAACTTAACTAGCCTTATGTTGGGTATCTAAGGCTTTTATCCTTTATAACTGCGGTTAGTGTTGTTAGAACTTAACTAGCCTTATGCTGGGTATCTAAGGCTTTTATCCTTTATAACTTCGAATAGTGTTGTTAGAACTTAACTAGCCTTATGCTGGGTATCTAAGGCTTTTATCCTTTATAACTTCGAATAGTGTTGTTAGAACTTAACTAGCTCTATGCTGGGTATCTAAGGCTTTTATCCTTTATAACTTCGAATAGTGTTGTTAGAACTTAACTAGCCTTATGTTGGGTATCTAAGGCTTTTATCCTTTATAACTGCGGTTAGTGTTGTTAGAACTTAACTAGCCTTATGCTGGGTATCTAAGGCTTTTATCCTTTATAACTTCGAATAGTGTTGTTAGAACTTAACTAGCCTTATGCTGGGTATCTAAGGCTTTTATCCTTTATAACTTCGAATAGTGTTGTTAGAACTTAACTAGCCTTATGTTGGGTATCTAAGGCTTTTATCCTTTATAACTGCGGTTAGTGTTGTTAGAACTTAACTAGCCTTATGCTGGGTATCTAAGGCTTTTATCCTTTATAACTTCGAATAGTGTTGTTAGAACTTAACTAGCCTTATGTTGGGTATCTAAGGCTTTTATCCTTTATAACTGCGGTTAGTGTTGTTAGAACTTAACTAGCCTTATGCTGGGTATCTAAGGCTTTTATCCTTTATAACTTCGAATAGTGTTGTTAGAACTTAAAAGCCTTAGATACCCAGCATAAGGCTAGTTATCCTTTATAACTTCGAATAGTGTTGTTAGAACTTAACTAGCTCTATGCTGGGTATCTAAGGCTTTTATCCTTTTATCGAATACCCAACAAACATTTGATAAGTCGGCGCGACGTGCCGATTCTAACTTTTGGTTACATACTCTGGTCGTAAATACGTCACTATTACGTTATCACGACCCAAAAAGGGACCACTTTACACGAATCAATGTCGTCATAGAGTCATGCAGCAGTCGTATTAATCACTAATATGGTCGTGTAGTGGTCGAACAAAGGTCGAGTGATTCACTTTTTATTACCCGACAACGACGAGGGTTATGATTTTGACACCCTATGTATGTATGTATGTATGTAGCCGATTTTTATGTTCCCACGTAGCGCTGAAACTACTGGTCCGATTTCAACAAATGAGGTGTCGTATGATTCGTCTTAATAGCCCGATGGTTATAGGCTATGTGACATCTGATAAAAATCGGGTATTTTTGTACTTTCTGAAACCGTTTCTCAAACTTTTGTGAGGTTAAAGATTCTCAAACTATTAGCAAAACGGCTACTTAGGTAGTCGGAGGCACCCACCCCATATACCTAGTGTACAATTAGTAACAAACGCCTCCGACTACCTAAGTATGAAAAGAAAATGCTATGGACAATAAATAGGTGAACGTTTGTTTAAAACTTTTATGTAGTCGGCTTTTAGTTTTTAACTATATTTTTTTAGTCGCTCAGCTTGGGGCTAGATAATGTTGTGTGAATTGTCCAGCATTATTTATTTATGATGTTTATTGCTGCTGCTTTACTGTATTTTATCTAAAAGTTCGTGTTAATTACTACTTTTTTTACGGGATTTTGTTGTAAAGTGATCATACAGAGAGAGCGAATGAAACTTAACCATACAATTTAGATATAATTTTTATCTTGTACAGACATTTTATTTTATCATATGTACATCATCGAAATTCATGTTCAATAAATTAATTTTATCTCGTAATATGCGTTCGAAATCTCACTATAACGAACGTGCCTTATAAATTATTTAAAATTATACAATAATTTTACACAAATTTGACGAACGTCGTAACAATCACCTCTATACGACCAAGAGTTGTAGACGACCGTAATACAATTTCTTAACGAATTTTCACTAGTGAGCTACTTTTCTTTTCAGCCATATTAGCGAAATTGGGGTTCAGTTCAAATAAATCTCATGCGAAAAACCATTTTAAATACCTACTTATGTAATTAAACTAGTGATTTGTGTTAACGATTTTTTCAGTGTATTTGTGGTCTCGGTTACAATAAAAAATGGTGGTTGACAACCACCTGAATAGTACTGTAAAAAGGGTTGCTATTTATTAAAAGTTTATGATTGTTATATGTACTAGTAAATAGGTAGGTACTGTTAATGATTAATATTGATGATTACTTGTGATTAAATTGTGGATAATTAATCATAAATACCATAGTGATTTGTCTTTTGTTTCAGAGTATGAATGAGTGGTGCTAAATAAATATTTGAACATTTCTGTGCTTTGAGCACATCATTAGTTTTAGACCCACTTTGCACAGAACTCAAATCTCCTGAGTTCAAAACTAAACTTTGTACGGAACCAACTCCAGTTTTTTATAGTTCACTTGTCGTGTAGTATTATTATATTAATATTCGAGGTAATAAATATGCTCGTTAAATAGTAGGACAAAAGTGTTCAAATTTACTTAAAATAGTAGTTATAAGAGTGCAAATTACCACTCTTACACAATCGTAACATACGTTACGACGTTACTAAGATTTCAGCAGTGGTTATACTACTGAAAGTTGTAGAATTGTCGTATAGAAGTTTATGCGATGTCTATATACGACTACAAGTTGTTTAAAGATAAGAGGCAATAAGTCATATTACACGCAAAAAATACTACAATAACGACGTTTTTAGCATTTTGAGTCGCGTAACTTGTAATTTTATGACTGAAATGTTTGTTGGGTAGTGTCGTTAGAACGTAACTAGCCTTATGCTGGGTATCTAAGGTTTCATCCTTCCAATAGTCTCTATAGAACTTAACTAGCCTTATGCTGGAGGCTGGAGGCATTCTTTATTTAGAGCAGACTTCTCACGCTTTTTTCTATGAAAAACCAGCAGTTGGCATCGTGCGAGAGTTATAAACGATTTCGAAAGGCATCCAAAATGGAATCATTCCTATTATTCCGACTCCTTTTAAGTCGATTCCTGCCACGTCGAGTCCTTCAACGCAGAGCGCCGCCTGATTACCGGCACGTCGACTACGCTTCAACTTCTGGCTATGAGTTCTCCGACGTCGAGTTTCTTGATAGCAACTTTTATAACGTCGAGCGTGCTCTAGTTTCTCATCGTCGAGTTTCGTAGAGCGAGAGTGTACAGTCGGCAGCATACCTACATGAAATAAATATTAGAGTGAGGCCAAACGAGCGTAAATTTTGGAGTTTCATCGCCTAATTTCGGTCACGTAATTTCTGCTGCTTTTGGTATCATAAAAAAGTCCTGTTTGATTCACAAAGCGACGCAAAATGTTGTAGCCTCGAATCGCCCATGATTACCGCCGATGCTCGAACACTTCCACGATACATTACTGATTTTGTAACATCACAACGTCTGACTATAATAATAATTTCGAATTTATGTTACACATTCTAATCAGCAAATACCTATGATGTAGCTCTTTTTCATGCCTTTTAATTGAGTAACTGAAAGTCAATTATGAGTAGTTTCCAAGTTATGGCCATTTCAATTTTGACAGCTGTCATCAAAAATGTAGGTCCTGTTCACACCTTTCATTTGAGACAGGAACTGAAAGTTTAGCACGAGCAGTTTCCAAGTTATGGCCATTTTCTTTTTACATATATAATATCGTTGTCAACTTTAGCTGTTTCCCATACTAATCTTGCATTTGTGACAGTCTGTCACATCTGATAAAAATGTCAATTTGACAGCTGGCAATTTTTTTAGTTGTTTTTCAATCCCTTTTAAATGCACTATAAGTCTACTACTCTTTAAAGATGTTTGAGAATAGTCGCGGTTGAAAAACTCGAGGCGATATTGTCAGTAAATACAAATAGCTATTTCCAGATTAAAATGTGTAATTCAACTTATAAATAAAACAAATATTTTGATTTTGCAAAACCAGTAATTTACTTATCCTGAAAATGTTCATCAATGAGCGTAACGACACTAGTAATTTTTTTGAGTAGGTAGCATTTCTTTTCTACTGTACTTCGTGAAAATATAGCTAGGATAATTACGTAGTTGGCTCGACGTCCTGCAGTCGACGTAACGATAACTCGACCTGGTAAAACGCGCTGTTCCAACACTCGCCTTAGAAATACGTCGACGTAACGAGAGTCGACGACGAGGCAGGAATCGACTTAAAAGGAGTCGGAATGATAGGAACCATTCCCAAAATGTAAGAGGACTAAGCGATTATACCTACAAGATCATGATAGTTCATGAATCAACCGAGCCTGATAGGCTCACTTGTAGGTACCTATCTGATCCTAACTATGCTGAGTGATTTATTTAACTTCAGTCCTACACTTGTTATTCACCTTTAACATATTTGCTGTCATTCTGATCTGGTCGTCTTTTGTTTTCTTTCAGACCAAGCAAGCTAACAGCGACCCTAGCCCTAGAGCTGGCCTCCAACGAAGGCTTCGCAGCGAACTCGAAGCGCGGCACGGGGCACGTGTTCGACCAGCAGGCGCTGGATCGGTTCCTGCAAGCCAACCAGCTGTCGCACGTCGTGAGGGCGCACGAGCTGCACCAGCTGGGGTTTATGGTAACGCTTTATTTTTTATATCACCAACGTGGTAAACAGGTATGCGGCCCGCCTGATTGTTATTTTATTAATCTTTGATAATATCTAATTTCAGTGCCAGCTCCGCGGCCGGCTTGTGTCGGTATTCTCTTCGTACCACTACTGCGGAGGCAACAACGACTCAGGCGTGGCGTTGCTCGAGGGAGGGAAGCTGCGTCTCATTCGAGTCAACGCTGAGTAACATTACTTTATGATCAGCGTACTGTAATTTCCAGCCGAGGAATCACACGGCTCAATGGCTTACAGAGCTGGACATTGTCCTCGCCTGAAGAGCGCCGAACCAGTCTGCCTTCAGCTTACGGCATCTTATTATATGTCAATAATTTTTATTTCATTTTATAATCATGTTGTTATCGTACCAACTCAAAGCGGTCACATTGTTCTCAAAATCTAATTATCTAATAGGTATTTGAGGTTTATGAAGAAGTCGTTTTCGAATTATTTAGTGCTTCTTTTTTAATTAGACGGATTATTTGTAAAAAAAACTGCTTTGTTATTGTTTTGTATGGTCCAATATTTATTAAATAAAAGGTTTTTCGATTTTATATTCGTTTATTTATTTTTAATCTATAAAAAATGTTGACCCTCCTGGGAAATGGTACACAGATAGTTATGACATGAATTTTGCTTAAACAATACTTAAGGATTTTACATTTATAGTTATAAGTTGTTAATATAAAGAATTGTATTGTAGATAACAGTGGGACTACATGCTGTCTATTAAATACTCTAATTTAAAGATGTTCTTGCATGACTGCTGAAGTTTAAATTATACAAAGCTAATCTTTCAATAAAGCTTTGACTGCAGTCCTGAGTAGACTTACAAAAAAAAATATACTGTCCTTTCAAAATATACTTATTGGCCATAAGTGGCATATTGTTTTTCTAATGTGATAATAATGAAATACATGAATACATATTATTAGATTCGATATTAATAGATATTCATTAAATGCATATGCCTTCACAAATTCCTGGAGTTGTCAAAAGCACATTCATACAACTTTGAACAAATAAATTCCTATATTTTACACTTACTGATAGGTAAGAACATTTTGTTCTAGTTTCATTCATTATTTACAAATTAATTGTTACAACCTATTTATTATACGGGACTCATTTGCTCTAACTTATTACGGTACGCCTTATATTATAAAAACTGCCTGAAGGTAATCAATAGTCTTCACCGTCAGATTACTTGAGTGCTATTTATTTACTTATTCTGTAATGATTTTAGATGATAAGTATTAAGTTAAAGAGCATGAGTATAAGCGGTGCCATCACCCTCTTAACTCTGAACCTCGCAAATGAACAAACATTAATAATACTTCCTTCAACACACACGCCAAATAAATACACTGAAAGCTCGACGGATTCAGTTTAATTAAAGATTATTTATCGCGTACCTTTTGTTATATGCCGTATGTGAAAGGAGTGACGGATAAAATTTAAAATATCCTGAAAAGGTTTTCAATAAAGTCGGTTCTCACCCCCACGCAAAAGTTGCTCAGCAACTCAGAACACCAAAAGATGTCATACCTCTACAAAAACCAGGCGTCTACAAAGTTGGCTGCAGCTGTGGCCGCTCATACATAGGGCAAACTAAAAGAACGATTGCCGAACGGGTGAAAGAGCACATAGCAGCGGTCAAAAATAGGCAACTGAAAAAGTCGGCGATAGCGGAACATTTGCTAGACTCAGGAAGTAACCACTGGATTGAGCTACATGACCCTAAAGTTCTATCCTGTGAACGCCACTACTACAAAAGGATGGTTCGAGAGGCGATTGAGATCACAAAATACCCGAACTTTAATCGTGAAGATGGTTTTCGTCTCTCTTCCTCGTGGAATCCTGTGCTAAATAAGTGTGTGCGTCGTGATCCGCCTGTACTGCAGTCAGACACGGTCAGTGTAGGTTGTCGTAATGTGAACTTGTACATTCCTGATTCTGCAGACGAATTGAGGGTAGTCGTGGATACTGCCATCAATTCTCGGCGGTAGCTCCGAATACATCCAGTCGCCCCGTGATCACGATCGCTGTAACGCGATGCAAACGTACGGGAAAATATAACAAAAGGTACGCGATAAATACCCGATAAATAATCTTTAATTATGTCAACAAATTGCGAAAGTTTAAAAAGTTGGATTCAGTTTAGTAAAAATGCAACCGAAATTAAAGAAGCCTAGTCATCAAGACTAATTAAATAAAGAACAGAACTGCATGTAGTGGTTTACAATTTTCATCTTAGGACCAACGTGGAATGTGTTTTCTCAGTTAGGTACCTTCATAATTTTGACATTCAACAAATCTATTTGTACTACACCAATAACATCAAAGTTCAAATCAATATACAAATTTCTAGTTCTCCAATGAGGCGCATTTCACCAGTCATCGAAGGAGGTCCGTTATGACAGTTATCTTTCTCTCATACATGTTTAACATTCAAAAACAATGTTGTATGTAATAGAACAGTACTCACACACACTCATACATGCACATTAGAGCAGAAGCTTCCCCGTGAGGATCTCGAACGCCATCTTGCGCCGTAGATACGGCATGTGGGACTGCGTGAAGGAGTAGGGCGCGTTGCGAGCCGAGAACTCCGCGAACGTGCACGCGAACATGCCACAATCACTGCCGTTCATTTGTTGAGGGATGTCCTGGAATATTAGCATCTTATTATACCTAAAATTCTTCGGGATACTTGATTACACTATGTACAAATCACGCGTTTAGCAGCGCGCGCTTTAGTAACGCTTGGTCCGATATTGGCTCTTATGGTTTGGGTTATTACAGCTCTTAACCGGCTGGGTATTTGCCTTCCTTTGAATCTTGCCAGTGACATATTGCATATTTAGCAACTGGGTGTCCTCAGCTACTGGTACCTAAAATGTCGTGGACACAACGCGCTTTCGGATATTCAGGTTGTCTGATCTTGGCTACCGGCGGCGTACGAATATCGACCCCTCCAACTCAACCCGTGCATGTCGTAAGAGCCGACTAAGGGAACCTACCAGAGGAAGGGCAGCAGCTTCCGTCTGAGTATTTTTAATTACCAACACTGCGATCACCAATCCGCCTGCAAAGCGTGGTGATTATGGCAAATCCCCCCCTACATGAGAGACCATCCACTCGATGGACCGACGACGTCGTAGCGGTCGCAGGGAGTCGATGGATGGAGGCGGCTCAGGACCGCTATTTATGGCGTCGTACGGGGGAGGCCTATGTCCAGCAGTGGACGTGTATGGGCTGATGATGATGATCTTGGCTACCATTTGGTCTGTCTCGCTCCACGTAGTCGTACATGTAGTCCACGTCGTCGATAGCCTAGTTCTGTTGAAGTTCTCAGAATACCATTAATTTTGAAAGTAGAAGCAAAATACTAGACTGAGGCACACGTCCTAGTAGACGCTTCTGTGAGGAACGAAAATTATCAGTCTCGAAACACGAGAGGAGATCGATAATTACGTTCATTAGGTTAATATAATAATAATAAATAATTCTGGACAATTCACACAGCATCATCTAGCCCCAAGCTAAGCAGAGCTTGTGTTGTGGGTACTAGATAACTGATATACTTAATAGAATATATGTATTACATAGATAGATATTTTTATTATACATAGAAAAACGACCAGAACACCCTGAACAAATATTTGCAGATCGTACAAATATTTGTCCCGAGGCGGGAATCGAACCTGCAACCTCCTGCGTCGCAGGCGGACCTTCGCCCACCGCGCCACATCGGTCGTATAAGGAATACAATAGCAAGACATCATAATAAAATTAGACTATTCTAGAACCTACCTTCAAGTTCTCAGTCTTCCACCCCTTATCATCGAAGGGCTGACCCTTCTTGTCCTGGTGCTCGTCCTTGAGGTACTTGAGCAGTGCTTCGAGGCAGGCGCGGTTGGGCCCGCCCATGCTGTCCAGGTAGTTGATCCTCTTCGCGCGGAAGTCTACGATACTGAGGCACCAGTGCACGCCGAGGTGCACTGGTAGGACCATCAGATCGTGCGCGAATATGTCGATCTGGAATGTGAGGAAGGTGTTTAGTAGTTTATAAATCAATTTTAAGTGTAAAATTTGGGGGAGGCCTATGTTCAGCAGTGGACGTGTACGGGCTGATGATGATGATGAAGTGTAAAATGTTCGTTGATCGTATTATGCGCGTGTAAGATTATTTTAATTTGTTTAATAATAAACATATAGTGTAACAAGTGTATGTTGTGCTAAACAATAACGTTTCAAGATATTGAATGATAAAATGTACTAGGCTTGATTTCCTACATGTGTCCCGCTCAAATTCAAATACTAGACAAATTAGTTTTGTATAATATGTTATATATTTGATGTAATCAGTGTCTTGATTGTTAATTTAATATTTAAGAACATTTGTCATCGATATTTTATCATATAAGAAGATATTTTTCAATGTAATTAGTATTTTAACCAAGGTTGTCCGGTAGAGATCGCTCGTGAGGGATAAGACCGCCAATTTTTTCACTTCTTCCACTAGTGAACAAAAAATTTAAGTGAAGAGAAGGACAAAAAATTGAAGTGAAGAGAATATCAATAACACCTTATTTTTTATTTGATAATAATAACTATGTTTATAGTATACAATTTGACTTGTCTAAGTGCTTATTTTGTAAGCCTAAAGAAATAAAGTTATTGATTCTGAATTGTCACATTTCTTTTTTGATTCAAATTGTTTGTAAACTGTTTTGTTAAGTGTGCAATAAAGTATTTTCTATCTATCTATCTATTTAAATGTTTCCACAAACAGTCACCGGTGTTTGACAAAATGGCGCAAAGTATAATGACAGCCGACGCGGACGGTTCGTTGAACTAATTTTATGTAAGATAGACGGTGAGCTGGCTCTGCCACTCTTTTCTGGAACTGTGAGCTGAAACCTTTTTCTAGATGTGTCCTAGTTTGTTTTAGCATCGATATTTTTGAGTGTAAAGTTTTTATTGTAGTTTATTTGACAATGCCCATATACAGCAGCTTTATTTTAGTATTGACATATGTAATTATGAAACTAAATTCATTTTAGATTTGATTTTTACTGACACTTTATATTATGACACTTATTTTCTTTGATTATGTAAAATTATTATACATTATATTTAGTTTGACAACGCCCCTGTACAGCAGCACTTGGCACATGTTTGTCTGATTTTCTTTGTACAATCCCTTATGGTGTTTCCTATGTGAAAAGTTTGTGTGAATATTATAATATAGATAGAATAAACGACATCAAGTGTAACATGTGTACCTATGGTGGAAATAAATAAATACAAAAATACAAACATAGAATCATGATATTTGGCAAAAAAAACAAGGTCTAATTATCCTAAGGAACCCTCGGTGCGCGAGTCCGACTAGCACTTGACTGTTTATTTTAGTTACAAAAAAAAGCTATGTCCCAACGTAATTCAGGTTCAGATAATTTATTTCCCAAAAGCATAAAAATATTAACTTTCATGAGAAATGACTTAATACTAAATGATATTTTAGTCGTTGTATACTATAGATAACGTTAGGTAGAAAATACACATATTACTCACACTTAGAACGTTACCATTAGCAAAACACTTTACATAAATCATAATTTTTACTTCTTAACTATCTATCTTTACAAAAAACGTTTTTCCAGTGTAGACATCTTCAATTCTAGCAAACTAAAGTTTAAAAAGGATATTGTTGACTTATTGTCAATAGTCCAATAATCAGTAAGGTGCTCATGTCATTTTATAAAAAAACTAATACTGATTTACAACTTTATCTTTTTATCTCGCCACTTGATTACTGTAATAATTTTTAAACCGTAAATTTTAGAATTAATATTAAATAGAACTTAATAATAATGTGCAGACGAGTTACGAGACACCACCCCGAAGAAAATCCTACAGTTCCTCGCAGCTGCAAGGGTAAGTGGCGAACTATAAACGCCGCAGCTTCCAAGGGTGAACACTCGAAGTGGCGATCACAATAGGCCTACACCATGGCCGCTGTGACACTAAAGCCATCCTAAGCAAATAAAAAAAAAAAACTTAATCATATAGCATAATATGCATAATTAAAGATTATTTATCGGGTATTTATCGCGTACCTTTTGATATATTTTCCCCTACGTTTCGAATAATCTTTAATTATGTCAACAAATCGCGAAAGTTTAAATAGTAATATGCAGTTTTCAGAACTTTGTTAACGCACACTACTCATCATCATCATCAGCCTATACACGTCCACTGCTGGACATAGGCCTCCCCCGTACGACGCCAGAAATAGCGGTCCTGAGCCGCCTCCATCCATCGACTCCCTGCGACCGCTACGATCTCGTCGGTCCATCCGAGTGGATGGTCTCCCATGTAGAGGGGGTCATAATCACCACGCTTGGCAGGCGGATTGGTGATCGCAGTGTTGGTGTTTAAAAATACTCAGAAGGAAGCTGCTGCCCATCCTCTGGTAAGTTCCCTTAGTCGGCTCTTACGACATCCACGGGTTGAGTTGGAGAGATCGATATTCGTACGCCGCGACCCCACGGCCCACTACTATTATATATTAATATAGTAAATATGCAGTTAGCTCAATTGTTTCAATTGTAAATACTAGTTTAATTTGTTTATATTATTTGATTGTTATTTTCTTTGTCAATAAAAATATAGTAAAATGTAATATTATGTAGGTAGAGTGTTTTTGTTGCACTAAGCATTTATATTTTTCTTAGTTTAATAATTTACATTTATAATAATTCAATATTTGACATTTAATAATTGCGTATTTGTGCTTCAACCAGATGGTAGGAACACAATTGCCTAATTACTATATTTTGAAAGAGATGTAAAAGCTGTTTAAATGTAAGAAATAAAATAAATAATATACGCATATGGCGCAGACCCGCCTGGCCGGCCTGCATGAGCTTGGGGTAGAAGGTGTTGGCCGCGTACACCCGGGGCAGGTCCTTGCGCTGCATCGGCAGATTCATGTAGAAGTTGATCACCTCGTCGTTCAGCCAGTTCAGTCTATCACATTACCTTCCTGGTCCACCGGCGCAGACCCGCCTGGCCGGCCTGCATGAGCTTGGGGTAGAAGAAGGTGTTGGTCGCGTACACCCGGGGCAGGTCCTTGCGCTGCTCGCTGCGCTGCATCAGCAGATTCATGTAGAAGTTGATCACCTCGTCGTTTAGCCAGTTCAGGCCAGAGAGCGTTTGGAGATCTCGTCTGGAATGTTTATAGTAATGTGTTAGCATAATAGAGTCTATACATATGTCGCCGCCGGATCGTACAATCAGCTCGTTTGTAGTTGCAAAACTTACGCTGATTTGTTGGAATACCTAATTGATTTCATTCTCAGACGAGATGGCGACGAGATGGTTACGCCATATTGTTGAACGTTGATCATACGATAATCGTCAAAAGCAATTAACTGAAATGCAACGTGTTGCAATCGGCCTAACCCTTAGGCCTAACCATTCTAAATTCTGGCTGATTCTACGTTCCGAACACACGAAAGTCGGCAAGCCCTCCATAAGTTTGTAAAACACTGTCGGCTACCTACACTCCTGATATACCTACTGATGCCACCTCTTCACTATCGCCGATGATCGTCACGCGGGTGATTGTGTGTCACTATCGTCCGTGATCATTTATTGAGCGGGTGGCAAGCCATCAAGAAGGACGTGGAGTTTTTAGCTGCTGCTACCATGTCCATGCTGGACTATTCACACAGCACCATCTAACCCCAAGCTAAGCAGAGCTTGTGTTATGGGTACTAGATAACTGATATACATGATGCATTAATAATACATATGTAGATAGATATTTTTATAATACACAGAGAACACCCAGAACAAATATTTGCAGATTGTACAAAAATTTGTTGTCCCAAGGCGGGTATCGAATTCGCAACCCCCTGTGTCGCAGGTGGACCTTTCTTCGCTGCTCTCCATTTCATTTCATTTATTTCCACCGTAGCTATTGCTTATACACTTGATATAGTTATTTTCAACTGGATTCAAAAAAGGAGGAGGTTCTCAATTCTACTGTAAGTTTTTTTGTATGTATGTTACGCGATATTTCCACCAATTATGGACCGATTTTAAAAATTATTTTACTTTTGTATAGAAAATGATCCCGAGGTGGTCCCATAAAAATTATATCCCCAGGGGATTTGTATTTATCCCGCAAAACTTTTAAAAAGTGTAAAAAGTAAGGGAATTTGAAGTCAGTTTATCGTTTTTTAAAATATGCCAAATTATCTTAATTAAAATAGGACTATTACATTAATACACAAGTTATAATTACAACAGAAAAGTGGAAGACCAGCTCCGACGAATCAATTATCAGCGATAGTGTGGACGCACGCACGCAACTACACGCAAATTCCCTTCGGTGCGTGCCCGAACCGGCAAGTCACCGATCGTCCCAATCTCAGTGGCGATTACAAATGATGCTCGGCGACTACACACGAGTATACCCTCCACACTTGCGTGCTCGTACATATAACCAGCGACAGTGAAGAGGTACCATTATACTCTGCACTACCACACAGCACAAATATTTGCATTCAAATATGTTTAAACTCTTTATCCTTAGACACAATTTACAGTGACAAAATGACTTCCCACAAGCTTCAAACGATTCGTCCGCCAGCTGCCTGTCATCTGATGCCGTCAGGCGAATATAAGATTCATTTAAATTTTATGAGTTAAAGATGTGCTTTTCAGGTGAGCTTAAAATGGTTCACCAATCCGCAGGATTGGTGAACGACTTTGGTGCGTAGAAGATTCCATTAGAAACGGCCATGGCGGTGGCGGATTATTATTTAACCCTTCTATCTAATTCAGCTCTGTCTCCGCCGAATCTCGCGAAAGGAATCTATCAGAGGAAGTGCAGTACCTTCCTTATGACACTACATTTAACACTTCTGTATCAATTACCAATCTGCCCGCCAAGTGTGGTGGTTATTGCAAACCCCATTATATATCATGAAGGCCTATGTTGAGCAGTTGCTGCTTATGGACTGATGCAATGTTATAAGAAAATGTGCTGTATTCTGCATCTCAGGTGGCAATAGAATAATAAAAATTAATAATGCCACACAATCAATTGAATCATCTGGCTCCAAGCTAAGTAGAGCTTGCGTTATGGGTACTAGATAACAGATATACATACTTACACAGTACTACATAGATATATATTTTTATCATACATAGAAAACACCAAGAACACTTGACTTACTTGTGTATTCTTAAGTTGAATTTCTCTATGAGCAGAGCATTAGGTGGGCCCGGCCCGAGGGCGCGCTTCACCAGCGACTCCTGCTCGGGCGTCAGAGGAGGCAGTTCCACGGCAGCCTGTGGCTCCTCATACACACTGTCCGGTATGCTCAGCTCATACTTCAGCTTGTGCTCCAGCTGAGCTATTTTCTGCTCGCTATTCACTTTAGAAATTATATCTGACTCTCTTTTAGCATCTACCAGCTTCTCTTGAGTGAGTTGCTTTTTCTTTTTGTACTTTGTATCTATTTTTGATAACCAGTCCGTAGATGTGACAGGCACATCTCTGTGAGAGTCTCGTAATGTGTTGATGGGTCTAATCCTGGAGGAAGAGGAAGTGGAGGTCTCCGAGGGGACCACCTCTACCTCAGAATCTGATGAATTCAATGAAGCAATAATAAGAGGATCATATTCTCTATTCAAATCATTTTCACTCTCGGCTCGCAGTCCTTTTTCCACTAAATTAATTTCATTCAGTGCCTTTCTCTGCGATTTCTGGGTATTCCTAAAAGATTCAGCCTCTTCCGTCAAATTTATAAAGTCTAATGGTCTCCCAAATGTGGCAGGTTTCATTGATCCCGCTACCCTTCTTATCAGTTCCTGGTAGTTTTTCTTCTCATCTAAGTTAAATACTTCTGCCATTGTACTTCTCGAGTTACCATTAAGTCCAAGATATCTATTTCTAGAGAGATTCATAGACTTGGTCAATCCAGGACCTTGCAGCCACCTCGATATGGGAGGAGGGTCTTTTTTGTATGATTTAGTAATCCCAGGTGCTGATACAAATTTACCATATGATTTTGGTGACATTGAGCTTCTATCATTAAGTTTTCGACGTATTTTGGTAGTATGTTCTGGTGCATCAAAGAATCTGATAGGGAACAGGGGTGGTGGTGAAGTGATTTTCTTCACAAATTGCACCTCATCATCATTTTCTTTTGGCTGGTTATCCTCATCTGAAATTCCATCTTCTAGATCTATGTAAACTCTTGGCATTTTTTTAGTCCCCTTTTTTGGTTTTGGTAGCACAATGATCTATAAATAAGAAATTGATTAGTACAAATAAGCATTAATATAATGTTTGTTTTTCACATACTTTTGTAAGTAAATATACAAAATTAAAGTACCTCTGGTTCTTCATCATCATCCTCATCAATCACATGTGATATAGTTTGGATAGGTGTGTGCATTCTAGGTTTCCGACTAGGAGTAAAAGGGCCATTTTCCTTAACAGACTTCAATCTGATTGGTACAGGATGCACCCTGCTCAGCTTGGTTCCCACTTCAATTGGGGTGGATGTGCTAGGGTGGCCAGGGTCCACTTGTATGGGTACATTACGAATGTAAGGCCTAGGTCTTGTTTCATTATGATCCCGAGTATCTACAAATAAAGAATGCCTGCTTAATAGAGGATAGCATAGAAGAAGATTTCAACAGAATTCCTACTCCTGGTTTACGTATGGGTAGATAAGGAGTTTCAGCATAATGTATTCAATTGGATAATTTTGGACATGATTGTGTGCATACCTCTGGAGTTCATAACAGGGTCAGGATAGTTTGATCTGCCGAGTTTGTGTCGCTTCTGGGCCGGTGCTTCATCCTCTTCATAAAACCCGTCATCTGTCCTGAAAAGCACCCAAGAGAAAGTGTTAGCGAATGTAACTATTTTATGAGGTTACTAAGATTGTTTAGGAAATAAAACACTACGCATACTACCAAAATTTTGATGCTAATTTGAGGGGAAATGAAAACATTTATTTTTCTCTGTATTTTCACTGTTTTCCAATTTTATCAAGCAAGGCTTTACCGCCATAACAAAGTGTTGTAAACAGTCAAATTTAACATACCTGTCTCTCTTGACGCAAGAATTATCACCGCCTAATCCGATGAGATTTCGTATGTAATTCAAAATCCCAGCACTGTACGACATTTTAAATAATTACAAATGTTTCCATTGCCTCGTAAAACGTAGTTTCACCGAAAATGCTAAAAAAGAACCTCAACTGAACCTAAAAACTTCTTTGAGTTGGGATTGGGACATGACAGCAGTGTCAAAGAGAATACAATAGCAGTGTTGCCGGCATTTAAACGCAAAAAGGTCCGATCCGAACGCAAATATGGTCCGAAATATGTCAAAAAAGTCCGTTTTTGCATTTTGTACAAAAATATTCAATAGCCGGGATATTAAGTCTTTCTTATGAATTTTACTGTATGCTGCTTTATCTATAATAAATAATGTTGGACATAACACAGGTACACACAAGTCTAGAAATGTTTTTTTTTTTTAAAACCACCCGAAAACTTTCCTTTAAATATCCCTAACTTTTTTGTTTGTGGTTATAATACCACAAAACAAGTATGCTGCTTGTATTCTACAATGTTTTCTTATTCTAAATAAATCATTACTTGTTACAATTCATATCCACAAAAAAACTTCTGAGCTTTCAAAGTGGTAAATCGGTGTAAATGTTATGAAAAGTTACGACTTCTGAATAAATTAAAAAAAAAAACTAAATTCATTTTGAATTTAGCTTTCTTTTAAAAAGTTTTTTACTTATTACCCTTTCCAACGATATGCTACATGACATAAGAAACCGTTCTTAAGGTGGTCAAATTAAGATTCGTTTGCCAGGGCCGAGGGCTGAACACGCACTCTAACAATATAACTGGTAAAAATGCAAGAGGAAATGCGGCTTTTAACTACAACCTCAGCTAAGATAGCTGACTCTCTTATGATAATTGATATCCCCCGACCTACCTTCAAACACATACTTCCTACTCTTACTCTTAAAAACGGTTCAAAAACTTTGACGTTAAACTGACAGTTCACAAAACAGCAAGTTTTTGATACAAAAAGTCACCCTTTATTATTATAAATATGTACATAAGTACCCAGTATAATGTATGAAGGTAAGTTGAGGTTGGTTCGTATGTGCACATGATCTTAAAACTGGTATAATAAATGCTGAAAGCAACAATAAATATAACACTAGGATCTATCCAATGATATTCTATAAAAACTAGATCTATCCACTTACCTAGAGTATCTCCCTACGTCACGCAATAACATTCAACGACGTAAATAATGTATGCCTTTACTCAGTATTGCCTTTAGTACTAGTACATCTATGTTCCTTGCTAGCTAGTACTCATAAAAATTATTCAGATTTCAAACGATAGTGAAACGTGAATTTGATAAATCTTACAGTCCAACATTCCATTCATTCACCGCAAAAGATGAAGAGACCAACAAACCGAAAAAGTAACCACCCTAAAAAATTCATGGTCCTTCCTCTGAATATAGAACCTTAATTCTATTTTTAAGGATTTGTCCTACTGGACATACTATAGCCTATTGGGCCATACTTCCTGGCCTTTTTAATAAGTGCTGGATAATGTTTTTTCAAATTACTGTATGCTCTGGGATGTACTGAGGCCCTTTGGATAGGCGTTTTGGTCTGAAAAGGTCCGCAAATACTCATGGTCCGCAAAAGATCCGCAGAGGCAGAAAAAAGTCCGAAACGGACCAAAATGGTCCGCACCGGCAGCGCTGCATGACAGACATGTCATGACAATATTAGTGTTACCATTACCATGCCACGATTGCCAAGTTTGGAAACGGAACGCGTCGCGACGAGACAACGTCGTTGCGTGCGTCGTTTTCGTCATAGTCGCGCGCGACGCGACGAGTTGACGAGGCGACCATCTCGTGTTAGAAAAAAATATATATCGACTGCTTCCGACACAAATGGCATAACTCCAAAAAAAGCACTTCACTTTTTATACATAAATAATTGGATCTAATTGAAGCCGTGGAGTCGCGGCGTACGAATATCGACCCCTGCAACTCAACCCGTGGATGACGTAAAAGCCGACTAAGGGAACCTACCAGAGGAAGGGCAGCAGCTTCCTTCTGAGTATTTTTAAACACCAACACTGCGATCACCAATCCGCCTGCCAAGCGTGGTAATTATGGCAAATCCCCCCCTACATGGGAGAACATCCACTCGATGGACCGACGACATCGTAGCGGTCGCAGGGAGTCGATGGATGGAGGCGGCTCAGGACCGCTATTTGTGGCGTCGTACGGGGGAGGCCTATGTCCAGCAGTGGACGTGTATGGGCTGATATGATTATGTACATTAATATTTGTACAATTGTGTCTTCATTCAATAGCAGAATGTTGCCATACTAAAAATATCATTAGCAGAATTTAGGCGAGCAGCTAGCATAATGTTCAATTTAAATCTGGTTACACTGGATCGGTCGATCATGTCCGTTTTTTGTTAGTGTGCTGTTGCAGATTTGTAATAGTGTGCGTGACTAGGGATGTGACTTCACTGTCAAGCCGAACTGGTTTCGGCTTAAACTAGTCCGAATCAGGAAAATAAATTTTTATGCCGATTTCATTCCTGATTCGTTCCATATTTCCTCCGCTGTCTGTCTCTCTGTCGATCTATCGAGCTTTATTGTATCTCATGATTCGTAAAAGGTAACCTGCATTTTTTGTGTGTATTCCATTTACCGATATAATAACATATTATCAAAATAAATATTAAAATTAAAGGGAGCTCCACAAAAACAAGTTTTTTGTCCATTTTTTGCTCCACTCACGCGATGTAAAAATCTAAAAAAGGGGTTAGGGTTCGCTCCGATTTCAGTTGCCTTAGTTTCTTTGTCATTTTGGGCAACTGCCGCTATAAAACCTGAAATTTCTTGCTAATCCTTATTTACCAACTTCTGCGTGAACGCAATAAAAAAATATTTTAAGTGATTACTTATAGTTTATGTATACCGGGTGCGGCGAATGAACTGTCCGCATGTGAAAATGAAATATTTCTGTTAATTTTCAATATTTACTTATACACTTTTGCCATGTGAAAATAGAAAGTTCAAAGTTTTATTATGACTTATTCCGAAGGAATAAAACCGCCTTTAGCCTTTACTACAAGCTGAAGTCTCTTTCTGAAAGAAGCGCAGGCTGCTCGAATGACAACGTGACTCAAACAATTCCATTCTCGCGTAAGAGTAAAATTGAGCGCTTCCAGCGAAGTGTGTTTTTTAACACAGGCCCTGGCATGTAAAACACCCCAAATACAAAAATCCAACGGATTCGAGTCGGGCGATGACGATGGCCACATTATCTCGGTCGATCAGCACTGGAAGGTTTGCTTTCAACCAATTTTGCGTTCCAATTGCTCTGTGCGATGATACCGAGTCTTGCTGGAAAGTCCAACTCTCAGAACAGAATGTGTTGCGTGCCCACGGTATCAGCCCTGGTCGCAAGACTTTATCTCGACAGATTTGTTGATTTATTTTGACTTGGTTGCGACCCATTGGAAGAAAAACGAGCGGAAAACGGCCTTTTTCAGACACCACCGCCCAGACCATGATTTGGTCGGCTTCTTGGCATCGAGTGACTTACAATTCGTCTGAATGGTCGCTCACACGTCCCTACAACCAAACATGGTCATTTTGTTTGTTTAAAAACTGTTCAACGCAAAAAGTTTTCTCATCTGAAAAAACAGCTCAGAGTCATAATTCATGGTAAGATTTGCCCAACAATGGGACATTACAGGCTAATTGTAATTAAATTAATTGGTCAAATTTTGCCCCGACAGTAAACGTAGCAGGCGATGCCCACTAAACACAACAACGAATCGTCCGATGCTCAAAGAGTTTCAACGCATACTAAACATGTTCTTCGAGCAAGCTTTTACGTGTAGACGCAGGGTCGAGCATTATAGATAGCCATGCTCGGATGAAACATGCTCATTAAGCATGTACCTACGTACGTGTGTACCCACTATTCTAGACCTTCCTGATACACCGTCGGCCAAATCGTCACTTTCCATTAGGTGAGATTGTGGTCAAAGAAGGCCTATCAACGTGATAAGACTTATAATTGTATACATGTATGTTGTGTTTGCCCAAAATTTTACATCGATGTCGATGTCATTTTGTAAGACTAAGAATAAAATTTTGCAATATTATATATATTACAAAAAAGGACAATAAATAAGGTAACACCTTACAATATTATTATATAGCTAAATGCACGCGGCTTTGCCCGCATTGATTTAACGTTGCATTTTGAATGATGTATACATAGATGTTAATTTTAAGCATATTGTATACTGTTCGTGCCTTAGTAAACGAAAACCCTACGAAAAAATTCTCTTATA
The DNA here is from genome assembly GCA_947859395.1 of Eupithecia insigniata. NCBI lineage: Eukaryota > Metazoa > Arthropoda > Insecta > Lepidoptera > Geometridae > Eupithecia > Eupithecia insigniata. Next base: position 16,639,567 of record OX401996.1, on the reverse strand, counting down.
AGTAAAATCAAATTACGTAACTTTTGGAACGAAAACTTCCGAAAAAACCGCGTGAAAATAATTCCAGGTTATTTAAGTTAATATAATGTATTATTTATTTTTTCCTCGTATTTTGAGTTGTATAAATTAGTTAAATCCTACGGAAACAATAATGATAAACCAATACTACATGCCCGAGAAGTGTGTGAAAGACAGTACGTTTCGGAAAGAAATCTCGAAATCGGACGAATCAGGAATGAAATCAGCAATCAATTTTATTTTCCTGTTTCGAAACCAGTCGGATGAATGCGGAATAACGCGAAAACTAAATGTTGGTAAAACCTATGAACTTTGTTGAAATTCTAACCTCTACCTTCCTAAAACCTAAAACTTTGTTGAAAAAGTGAAAATATGTCGTGTTCTGATGTGTTCTGTCCTTCAAGAAGCACAAAAGGTGGAGTAAAAGTCCCGGATTTGTCATTACATGCGGAAGATCTTTTAGAAGTCTACTCCCTTAGTAGTAGATTAACTAATTTATTTAATTCTTACAATTTAAAGCCACTTTTTATTGAACCTACTAGAATAACGGAAACCTCAGCAAAATGTATACATAATATATTTGTTTGCCTAAATAATAAAATTATTAATAAAAATGTAATAAGCAATTTAAAATCAGACCACTTAGGTCAACTAATAAAATTAGAAATTCAAGTAAAAAATAATAACTGTAAAAAGAGAATAACATACATACCTGTGACCACAAGTCGATTTGAACGGTTGAAATTGGATTGGGATTGTAAACCTCCACCTAATTACTCTCTTAACAACCCAAATGAGTCCTATTGCAGTTTTTTTAACAAATTCACCAATGCATTTAATTCTATATTCACACCCAAATCGACCATGGTCTCAGATAAACTTAACTTTAGTGAATGGGCAACAGTGGGTATACATAAGAGTAGAAATAAATTGTATGAACTGTATAGTGAAAAACAATACAATTTTAGCCAGGAGTTCAAAGACAAAGTAAAAAATTATTCAAAAATATTTAGAAAAGTTTGTCAAATAGCAAAATCAAATTATATTAGCTCTAAAATTAGAAACAGTGAAAATGTAATAAAATCAACATGGAAAATAATAAACAGCGAGACTGGAAAGGTCAGTACCTACATTAATGATTACAATTTAAAGATTAACGATTGCTCAGTTAAAATTGATATCGCATATTTTCGATGCTTGGGAGAAGTCGCAAGATGCTTTTGGCGTTTTTTGTGACTTGTCAAAAGCATTTGATTGTGTACACCATGGAACATTAATCAGGAAATTACATCACTATGGAATAAAGGACAACTCTTTGGATCTTCTTACTTCTTACTTGAGTGACAGGATACAAAGAGTTGACGTAAATGGGAAACGGTCTTCGGGATCTGTAGTTACAATGGGTGTACCGCAGGGATCAATCCTCGGTCCTTTCCTATTTTAGGTTTATATTAACGACCTGCCTCATCTCGTTAAAAATAATCACGAGATTGTATTGTTTGCTGATGATACTTCTTTAATTTTTAAGATGATAAGACAAAACACAAATTTTGACGAGGTAAACAATGCAATATCAAAAGTAGTCCACTGGTTTGGTGTTAATAATCTTTTGCTTAACGAAACTAAAACTAAATGTCTTAGATTTATTCTACCAAACGTAAAACAAGTTAAGGCTGATGTAAAAACACTACCGTATTCTTAGGAATAACCTTAGATAGTAAACTTCAATGGGGCCCACACATATCGAAGAGACTTAGTTCTGCAGCGTATGCAGTAAAAAAAATCCGTCATCTTACAGACGTTGATACTTCCAGACTGGTCTATTTCAGCTACTTCCATAGTATTATGTCGTATGGTATATTGCTGTGGGGGAACGCTGCAGATATTAACACCGTATTTGTGCTGCAGAGGAGGGCTGTTCGTGCAATCTATAACATGGGTCCTAGAGAATCCCTGCGTGATAAATTCAAAGAAATAAATATAATGACAGTACCATGTCAATATATTTATGAAAACTTATTGTACACTCATAAAAATATCGATCGGTTCCCTAAAAATTGCGACATACGTAATGTAAATACTAGAAATAAGAATAAACTCGCTGTGCCCAAAACTAGGTTACACAAGGTTAATGTATCTTTTAGAGGGCAATGTATACGCTTCTACAACAAAACCCCTAGCGAGTTGCAAAAACTTTCTATAAATAAATTCAAACAAATTGTCAAACATATCCTTTGTAAAAAGGCTTATTACAAAATTTCAGACTATCTAGAAGATAAAAAAGCTTGGGACGGATTTTGCTCCAACTCGAAAAATAACTCTAAAAATAACACCTAACAGGCTAAAGATTTCTTCGTCGCTTCTTTACTTTAGTCTACATACCGAAGCGACCGGAATAAAAATATCACTTTATTTCCAAATCAGTGTTTAATTTTAAGAATTTGACCTGTTCTAAGTATACATTTATTGTATTTACGGAAATAAAGAAACTTTGACTTTGACTTTGACTCGACCCACTAGTTTCGGCTAAAACTGGTGGAATCAGGAAAATAAAATTAATTGCTGATTGCATTCCTGATTCGTCCCATTTCGAGATTTCGTACAGAAAAGTACTGTCTTTCACACTCTTCTCAAGTATGTAGTATTGATTCATCATTGTTGTTTCCGTAGGATTTATTTAACTGGTTTATATAACTCAAAGTACGAGGAAAAAAGAAATACACAAGATAATAACTATAATAACCTGGAATTATATTCATGCGATTTTTTCTGGAAGTTTACGTTCTAAAAGTTAGGTTAGGTTAGGTTAGTTAAAATATAAATTTTTCGTATGTATTTACTCTGTTTATATTTTTCTTTTATTAAGGCACAAACGATACAATATCCTTAAAATTAACGTTATATAAATATCTATGTATACATCAATCAATATGCCAAAGCCATTAATATAAACATTATTTACAAAAAAAACAACAACATTAAATCAACCATGCGGACAAAGCCGCGCGCATTTAGCTATATATTAAGTATTGTAAGGTGTTATCTTATTTATTTCCCGTATGTTTTATAAATTTTGCTAAATTATATTCATGGCATTCAAGTTTATTTTCCTGATTCGGACCAGTTTGGGCCGAATCCAGTTCGGCTCGGCAGCAAAGTCACTTCCCTAGTCATGCAGTCTATTACAAATCTGCAACTGCAGACTAATAAAAACACACATGCGTAAAACTGAAAGGCTGAGTCCATAAAATTATTGGTCCTAGAGTCTAACTGTTGGCAATAAGGATGGGAGTTATTGGATATTTTGGCTACCGGTTATTAGTTGGGTATTTTATTTCAATACCGCTAGTACCAACTGGTACCCAATAACGTTACAATACTTTATACCTGTCCTGATTTCTACCCAATATATTTCTAACCGATTTGGTTAGAAATACCAAATACTTGTTGCAGCTACATAACTTTACGGGTGAACGGTCCGCTAGTACCTATGCGTAGATGATAGTTAGGTAAGTATAGATATTGAAGCGTTGGGTAGTTACGGCTCACGGCTGGTTAGGCGCGATGCTCGCTTTGCACAGTTATTCCCTAGCGGTATGCGGATTTTACAATACCGTTAGATATTTTAGGTCCATGCTAACAGGTACTGGTTAGTTATTAAATACCGAACTCAGCTCTAGTTGGCAACACTGTCGCTTTGTGTTTTCGTAATCTTATTTTCATATATGTTTTCAGAAATTTTCTGACTGGGAAAACCTAATCACCGTAAAAATAAGAAAGCTACGCCATCACATCTAAATATTATAACAATATAGAATAGTAAAAATGTTACAACCAATAATGCATGTATTAAAGCAAAAAAACATAGTTCTAGCCAGCGGCTCCCCCAGGCGAAAAGAAATGGTCGAGAACATCGTCAGTAAACATTACTTATGTATTTAGTTGTAACGTGGTTCTTATCAATTTTTACCAGAATTTTTGTTTTTAGGGGTTAAAAGTCCGACTATGCCCGTCCTTATTTGAAGAGAACTTGGTCCCGAAGTCGTTAAGTTTCTCGGAATTTGTTGAAGAAACCGCTTACCAGAAGGCTTTAGAAGTGGAAAGCAGGCTGCTGAGTCAAGGAGAACAGGTGGATGTGGTCATTGCTGCTGATACCATGGTCACTTTGGATGATGAGATGTTCGGAAAACCTAAATCTGAGGCTGAGGCTTTTACCATGCTATCCCGGTGAAAATTTTAATCATTATAATTAGTAAACATAAATATTAAAAAGTCTATAAAGTACCTGCCTACGATTATTAGTTTTTTTGTAAATGACAACTCTTTAACTGAGCCTTACCTTGTTCTTCAGGTTAGCAGGCCGAGGTCATACAGTATACACAGGAGTAGTAATAAAGACATCTGATAAACTCATGAAGTTCACCGAGTCAACCAATGTGGTGTTTGGAAAAATGGAAGAGGAACAAATAAGGGGTTATATTGCTACAGGAGAACCTATGTAAGATATCTGAAAAGTTCCAAGTCCATTTTAATTCTTATAATACAAATAAATTAATATTAGAGACATGCTGAAATCCACATCCCTTTTATACAGAATGTACATCAATAATAACATTGAATTTCAATTTGATTGCCACCAAATCAACACTATTTTGACTTACCAATCAACAAAATGATTGATAGATATACCATTTTCAAAGCTACAAATATTTCATTCAGGTCCCCATGCCATAAATATGAAAGTTTACAATAAAATCCCCCAGAACATACAACATGATATAAAAATAATTACATCATCAATAAACTAAAAAATATTTGATTAAGCATCATAGTTTATACTGCAAGAATTTTTAGAGCTATAGAATAAATACTATAGGGAACAGAAATAGAAAAATCCTGAGAAATAAATACTTCACTTAAAATACTAGTGGTATTTTTATCTTTGTTCCTAGTGCAGCTACAATGTTGAAATTTGGGGTGAGATTGTTAGTAACCCATCAGATGCAACATTTGGCCAAAATTTGGAAAGAATCAGCGTGGGGCCGTTCAACCCCATTTAGCAGGCCCTTAAATATCTTGTGTACAATATGGTTGCTATAGAAGATTTGATTTGACTTTTTTCAGGGACAAAGCTGGTGGTTACGGTATACAAGGAGTTGGAGGCACATTTGTAGAGAGAGTTGACGGAGATTATTTCACAGTTGTGGGTCTGCCTCTGTACAGGATCACTTCTGTACTTTACAACATGTTTAAAGAGAGTAGGGTATCATAATATTAAGTGGAATAGTCTGCCTTATGTTTAGTTTTCTTTTTGCTCTTCAAAAGATCTTGAAACTATTAAACAATCTACTGCTTTCAAAACTTTTGATTCCAATGATAAATTCTTTATAATTCCAGTGATAAATTATAATTATCAAATTCAGCCAAAGGTCTATGATAGTTATTTAAGTGTTAATGTTAATAGGGTACTCTTTATACCAAGTAATTTTTTATGTGAAATTAAAATTAAGATGTTAGTTCACATATTGCCGTTTTTTTGGTTGAATGCATCCTTACGCATGCCCATAAGGGACAACCACTACAGTCTTGTTTATCAGCGAATCTAAATAATAATATCTGACAGACCTATCGCAGCACATAGGAGTATTGGACTCAAAAATCCGGTCAAAATGATTTGTTGGTTTTTACTAAATTGTTATGATTTGAAAAATGATATAATATTTTTTTAATTAAATATTTATTAAATACTTTGAAAAAAAATCATATATTAACAAAACAAAAAATACATAATTATACATTAACGAAACAAACAATACAGACAAAAAATTAAAACAATACTATTTAGAGTTAAAAGAAAAAAAATAAAACTATTAGGTATACCTAATAGTGATTCTGATAGCATATAATTTTAACCTGCTTTATTTTTTTTTTAATGTTGATGATATATCATTTACATTTTCTTCATCTGAGCTATAATAAGGGGCAGTTGAAATCAAAATTTCCATCGCCTCTTTTGAGAAGGACTTGAATTTTTTGGACGTTTATTCCTGCTACAACTAATTATGGGATCAGATGTTAACAAAAGTCTATTCAATACATCTCTATTGCAATCTATCCTACTAAATTTCCGAGCAAAATCAATGCGATACTTTCGCAAATGCTTATTCCTAGCTTCCGATGCCTCCTCCGATAGTTGTCCAATTGGCAGAATGGCTTGCTGACTGACTTCGGCCCCATGCATTAGGATTTTATGCACTGTGGGTGACATGGGATACCACCCATACAACTCTACATACATTTTAGCTGTTGTTTGAGCAAACGAATCGTATTTTTCATGATTAATGTTGAAACCACTTGATAAAATCTCTAATATTCTGTTAAACCGTTTAATCAACGATATGTCAATCCAAAGAGAATACAATACTGACGAGATGTCAATCAAAGAGAATACAATACTGACGAGATGTCAATGCCAGTGATTCTAGAAGAAGATTCTGGGTCATTGAAAAATCGTCTGGATGTGTTGCCATCGTTACTGTTTCCGAAGCCAACTTTTGGAATATCGACAAGTAACCCCATTTCATCCCTGAAACATGTTTGTATCCGCTCTTTGGTTTCTTTTACTAGTTGTTTTTCGTCTTTAGATCGGGCCTGCCACTTTTTGAGAGGTGCTTTATACGCCAAATGCAACAATTGTTCGAAGAAACGGATTCTGGCATGGAGAATCGAAAGCCCAAACTTCAGTGATCCTTTATTTGGTTCTACCTTTTTAAATTATTAAAATCTTTGGAAGTTTGGCCACATATGTAGCACCTCATTGTCGATGCAATATCAGTAACAGCATTGCACACCTTGCCGTCCGAATTTTGGTAGCTCTTGTGGGAGTTGCCGTTAATTCTTTAAACATTTTTGAAGTATCAGTATTCCCTGAAGTGCCGTGACTTACACGAGCAGCGAAGGTCAATTCATCTACAGGTAGCTCGCGGAAATCTTTTGTTCTACGCCGCTTGCTCCTTTCACTTAATTCTTGGAATTGTTTTTGCGGTCTTCCCGGTTTAAAAGACCACGTGGGCAGCTCAATTGTTGTTTTGAGCCAATCTGCGTTCTTGTCTAAGAACCTATCCTCTATGCTATGACATTCTGCCCACTTTTTCTTTAAGCTGGTCTTGAAAAACCTCAGAGACCGACTTAAAACGCTCTTTTCTTCTACTGGGCATGATGTGAGCTGTACGAGGCTTTCCTCCATCAAAATGAACTTTTCTTCAAGTTTTTTTCCTTTAAACTCTCTCATTATGATGTATAATTCCAATTTAGTAAGTTCCTTTACCATTTCCGAGGGATCTGTAACAAAATAAAGCTTAAATGGCAGATTTCCATATGTTAAGCATTGTAGGTATATGTAAAATTAAAAAATTCTTTAAAAAAAAAGTGAACTTTCGTGAACGATTTTATTACATATTCTTGTACATATGCAAAGGTCTTAAATATATGCCAACATAAAAAGTGAAAGGCGACAAGGCGCGACACTTAGTCAAATCCACCATGATATCTCAAATTTTGTAAAAAAATAGAGTAGTTAAAAGGTATTTCCAATATTAACCCCGCAAGTGAAGAAATCCGAAAAAAACTACGTAAAATTAATTTTATAATATAGTACATACCTTCTGCTTCCATATTCAATTGTTGTTTTTCTTGTAGTCCAATACACGAAGCCATGTTTGCACAGAGAACTTAGTGTCACAAAAGAGAGCGCCGAGAACAAAGACATGCGATTCCGACAACGACTTAATTCCGACTGAGCAGGTAGTCAGATAGCCGGCGCGGCGCTGGGCCAGGTGAGATTTTTTTTCATTATACATATAATACGTCCAGAACACCCTGAACAAATATTTGCAGATCGTACAAACATTTGTCCCGAGGCGGGAATCGAACCCGCAACCTCCTGCGTCGCAGGCGGACCTTCGCCCACCGCGCCACAGAGGTCGTCTTATATGTGTAGGTACGTACACGGGCAACATGAAGCAGCGACTGCTTTTCACGCTGAGAATGCATAGTGAACTTTGCAACTGCTCCAGCGTTTCCATGTGGGTCTGTAAATAAAAGACCGTAATCCCTTATATTTACGTATTGTTTCAAAACTTCTCTTTACTTTCAACTCTAGTTGTCTACGCGTATCTACTTCATGTGAAAATGTTGCAAAAAATATCGCGCTGTTATACAGGTTGTTTCATAACAACTGGTATTTGTTCAACTGGAGAAAAAGGTGAATTATGTTACGTGTAAGTTACGCAGCATTTTTGTTTCCTTGTTATGTAGGCAGATGATATTATTGTCTGCATCTATGGACATCTCAGAGAGCAACGTCACAAAGTTGAAGAAGTAAAATAAAATACCAAGTATGTAATCAGTAGGTAAGGTAACTAAGTGGTACCTGACTACCTACAATCTACAATAGGAAATAATCTAGGTTTTATTTATGGACACTAAGAAGTTATGAAAATTGTAAAAAAACGAATATAAAGCTAAAAACGTTATGGATGATCGTCGCGGGTTGGTGCGAGAGTATTTTTTTATGTTGTTTTAAAGAGTATAAGCAGGGTAAGCATTATGGGTCAGATGAACGAACAGTGGACGCGACAGTTTTTGAAATAATCTTTTTAAAAAAATTTGAAAAAAAATAATTTTTCTCTTGCAAACGCAACACTAAAGACGTATTAAACAAGGTACTTTTAAGTCTTCGCAGATGTTTATATATCAAAATATAACAAATTAAAAATTTTGAAAAATTAAATTATTCCCTATATAAAAGACACTATCACTTTTTTTTTTTACTATCTATGTATGAATATTAGAGTAGCTAGCAAGTAATACTGCTCTGATATTATATATTTTTTCTGATATTAGATATATCCCGGGGGGCATCTGACCCATGCTTACCCTGCTATACTCTTTATTCTGCTTTCTTCAAGAAATAAATCTAGCGGAAAAGTTGGCGCAAATTGTAACCCATTTTCTATTTACTCGTACTTATCAAAAACAAACTACGGCTAATAATCAATATTTTCACAAATGCTCCCAAATAAGATTAAATCGAAGTTGGTTTTATGATTGGTCGATAAAAATACTTCACGATTTGCGCCAAAATACTTTTGCGTTAATTTTATTCTTTTAAAATGTAGAAAATGTAAAAATCACAAAATAATTTGAATCTCGCGCCAACCCGTGATGATAATTATAATTACCCAAGGTCCTTCATTACTTCATTAGCAACCAATTCTTTATACTTTTTCTATATAATTTTATGTATAAATATACTACAAAAACTCGTATTGTACACCGTGGGAGACTGCTCCACCATCGTTCCACCACCTGTCCCAGGATACTAATTTATAAAGAGCTCCTCTTATTGCTGTGCAAGCGCCGACCCCTCGATCTCGAATCACGCCCGCGCACTTTTTGTCGCGTTTTTTTGTTCGGATCTCGTTTTTGCCTCGATTTATTTGCGGTTATAGATAGTAATTATTGGTTTTTTGGGAGCTTGCCGGATAAGTAGATTGATGTAGGTAGGTAAGTATGTATTCTATGAGGTTTTGGGGAGGTAGTTGTGGAGGTGGTGGAGTTAGGATTTCAAAAATGACCTCTCATAATCTGTCCACAACCACCGCACATTTATCAATCTATCAAATCTTTTATGTGCGAAAGTATACCTAATATGTACTTAGTAGCACTACTCACACGAAAATCAATCATTTATTTGCTGCCGCAGTACAAAACAAACATATAAATACATTTAAAACAAAATAAAAATAACTTATGCGAAAAACAATTGCACAAAATATTACATATTTCAAAAAGAGAGTCTGTACAGGACTGTTCTTAACCTCAGACTCTTAACACGATCAATAAAGTTGATGTTTTATCATTCCATGGTGTTCAATGGTAGGTAGAACCTATTGTTCACATTAATAAGTAGGTACGTAGGTTCCTACTTACTTGCTTTCCTCTGTAGCTGATAAACTAAATTATTGAAGTCGTTATTTAAGATATCAAGGTGCATTTAATTAGGTAACTTAGTTGCAAATAGATATACTTATATAATTTAATCCGCCTTATTTTAGGTGCAGGGTGCCTACTCTCACTTCCTTCCGATCCGTAGGTACCTACCTACCTACCTGCCTACTTCCGATTGTAATAGCACTTACAAGCTGGCGTCAAGACAATCCTCTACAAAAACTGATCCTATATCCGAGATTTAAAAAAACTGTGGGAACAATCGACAGATGCTGCTCAAGTCGCGTTTCAGTAACTCTCTATTCATCTATGTCACGTCTTTTCTTGTGATGCCGAAACTGTTCAAGTATACAAATCACGTTCATCACTTGTCTTATTTGCCCAATTTGAACCTGTTGAACCTTAAATGGTTTTGTATGAATCTAATGAATGACTGACGGATACCTCGAACGTTTCCCTTGACTTGACAAAGTGTTCGGATATCAAGTTAATCCTTTGACGTTAGAGTTATGGACAAGATGAAATGATACGATGCGAAGAAAATCTTCCTGCTCTATGGGTGTCGAGTATTTGTCAAGTAGGTAATAAAAAGAGGCACATAACAGAAAAACTTGGCAACTAAAAGCTATCTTAATTTTAAACCCATACACAGCTTCAAAGCAAATTCACCCTCTGACAACAAAGTCGTCCCTTCCTTCGAGTAAACAAGCTATTTTAAAAACGCAGGTTGCGGACAAAATTAACTGCGTACGAGTTTAAAACAGTAATGTCCTTCTACGAAACAATGTAACCCCTTCGGTCGTTTCCGGCGGAACGCGCTTCCGGCCAGAGACAATGTCAAGTTCGCACGCGCCATGTGCAGTGCGTATGTGCAGGGAAAACGGAAATAGTTTAAGAAAAACAACGTGTAAATACGAAGTAAGTACCTACCTGTGTACTGACTCAGAGACTTGCGCGCTTGTTTTATTTTAGTTGGAAAACACGATAGAAATCGAAATCCAAGCAATTTGAATCAGGTTTTCAAATTCTTTTGGTTTTTCCAGATGATATTCCTGTAGTCGTCTTCTGACTCCAATGCTCAGTGTCCCAAAACAAGATGTGCATTCGGCCCTTCGCTCAAGGTAGTCAGGTAGTAGGTAGGTACTATTGGCATTTAAAGTTTTTGTAAATTCTATTTCTATTAGGTATATTGTTAAATGTCCACATTTGAAACACAAATAAACTCGGTCGCACCCTGCATGATGTGAGGGATAGGATAGGACAGGTCCTGTCCTTCCATCACATCGTTGGTGTAGGTATATTGATAAACACTGATAGGTACGTCCTCATTCCTAATCCGCCCGCCCACAGCTCGAGAGCGCGGCGCGGTAAGGCCATATGTGGCCATGTATTTAGAAGGGCCTGCTAGCTACCTCCTACGGAACTGCCTACGATGAACCGATAAGGAATAATTGCCAAATAAAGATTGTTTCACGTTTTTTTAAATGAATGGGAATTTTATATTCTCATTTGTTTCGATTGTTTGATTGTTGTGTTGATGTTCTTTTATGGTATCATTTATAGTAGTTGATTGGTTTCCACCAAGATCCTAGTAGCCAACGTTCTGTGGGTTAGATACAGGTTAAAGAAATTGCCAATAATTAACAAATAATTGTCTTACCTACTGACTTGACTTCTTTGATATTGGCAATATCATAAGAATGGTATTCAATACAGGGTGATTGGCCCATGGACTGACATATTTGGAGTTGGATGATCTCGCAAGATTGAAGTCTAAAGTCTAATGATTGAAATGTAACCAGAGGCTAAGTTCTAATTTTTATTTACACTTTCCAAGAGATCCATGATCCAGTAGTGAATGATAAAGAACCATGAGAAGATACCACTGTGAGGCAACACAAGATTTTCGTTTGTAGGGGAGATGTAGGTGATAGGGATCAGTAAAGCGGGAATTCAAATAGAAGCACAATTATAATAGAACCATTTGTTGTTTTCACCCAATTACAACCACAACAATTTCTTACACTAAAGTTTATTAAAATTGATGTAATAACTTTAATCATCAGAAAAAGTCAATTGCGAGTCAGACTCGTGCACCCAGGGCTAAAAGTCCTTGCTTCTTGCCGAATTTCGTTATTCTAGGACCTAGAATAACGAAACCTAGAATCTAGGTGAACAGGAAGTATATATCGGTCCCTGGCGAGAATCAACAAATTATTATGTATGTGAATAAACTATAAATATACGGTTTTCGGATTTTTTCCTTTATTTGTGCTATATGACCTTGCTTCTTGCCTTTCATGATACTAGATCAACGGGAAAGTACCCTATAGGGTTTGTGTGCATGTGATTCCCTTGGAAATTCCATGAAGTGGAAACGGCTGTAATACATATGTATTTATATGACGGCTCCATAAGTTTACGGAACTGAGTATTTGACGTTAATATCAAGTCCATATCACCGCACGCGTTCCTGAAAAAAAAGGGTAGACAGAAGGACAACAAAGTGATCCAATAAGGCGGAACCCTTTTTCCTTTTGAGGTAGACGAGTATGTCTAGGCCAAAAATAGGTTTGGTCACCCTTATCAACATTGGTAGGTAATGGTGATCAGTCATATCACGTATACAATTCCACCCAAGTAAGTGAAATCTGCGTAATCCCTAAATCTGCAGAGCCCTTTCTAGTTACTGTATGCGCTAAGAAAAAACTTGTTATTATAATATTAGATTTTTAATTTCTTTTTACATATTCTGATTATAAAGGATAGTACGCTTTTCAATTAGGTACTTACTTAGAATTCTACTATTTGTAATCAAATTCTTATTTTGTTTCGATCAAAAACACTAAAACAATGGCATCAATCAGCAACCTATGCACCTTCTGGCGCTGGTGAAGGGCTCTGTCGGCCAGGGCTGGCGGTGGGCGGCGCGCCTACGCCGCCCACGCCCCGCTACGGATATGGAAAAATAGACAAATCCGACATGTGACCATTTTTAGGTCATGTTTGTTTTTATTCTGCCGTTCATGATTAGCATTGAATAAAATTAAGCAGATATCTAGGTAGGTAGCATGGACGCTTGGTTTCAATCGGTGGCGATTTTGGCACGACCAACGACGTAGGAACATAATTATATGGCAGGACGAGTTTGTTTGATGTGCACCATTGCTTTACAGACTAGCCATAATGTCTGAGCAAAAGTAAAAACTAGAAGAGAAGGAGAGAGGCCCTTGGCATGCAATGTGATATTTTGAACCAAGTTGGGTACTATCATATTACAGGTTCTGTTGAGAAGGAGGGAGAGATTGTACACTTTAATTAAAAGTTGCGAAACATAAGTTATTAAAAGTGCCCTTTCGCGTGACATAAAGGATGTTGTTAATGACCGCGAGGGCGTCGCTTGTTACTACCACCTGGTCAATAAATCCACGCATTATAAACTCTATCTCACCTGGTTAAAAGCTATTTTAAGCAGTGACTATGCATTTTTAGTACCAACTAGCTGATGACCAAGTTCATACAATTATTGACTCTATCTTCGCTGAATAAGGTTCTCTTTTATTCTCTGTTTGTCGATTTTTGGTAGCAATATTTTATTTCACTGTAAAAGGAGTTGTTTACCAACAAAATAATGCTTAATGATATTATTCCGACTGCTTTACAATCTTATTTGTAAGTAGGTACCTATGGCTGTAGGTAGAGTAGGAGTGCCATACTGGGGAAAAATAAACTGCAAGTCTTCATAAACTACTACATTCATTTTTTTATTTCATCATCATCAGCCCATACACGTCCACTCCTGGACATAAGCCTCTCCCGTACGACGCCACAAATAGCGGTTCTGAGATTTTTTTATTTAAATTATTAGTATTTTGATTAAAAGTACCATTAAAACCATTAAATATCGGGTAAGTAATAAAATAGAGTCCGATTCACTATCCCGACATGATCGCGACCATTTCACATCAATGGGTCGGCCCAAATAAAAATATCTTGACCGTCTTCACGGAAACATTTCCATTCCATTTTACGCTTTGCATGCACATCATATTACTTTTCTTCATTACATCATTTGGACTTTTGCCTCAATGGCTTACTGTTTAAATAGAGCGAGTCTAGATATTAGACTTCTCATAAACATACAATACGATACGCTACGATACGTCTTGGGAGCAGTGCAAGGTTCTCTGCTCCCATGGTGCAGGTCTCTGTTAAAATAATATGAATACCTAACTGTCGAGAAAGCAGTCTCATGTCTCATGCTCATAAAGTACAATAATCCTATAAGCGTGTAATTGATAACCGTCACAATGATTCCCATCCCATTAACGACTACACAGATTACCTCCACTATCTTCATTAACAGTCGTTAGACGCGGTGTCAGCGGGTTTCGAACCCGACACCGCTCCCACACTGCCAGCAAGCTACCCGTGTTCCGCAGAATGTAACGTGATCAATACCTATAGATGTCTCAATGTGCTGTTGTTTCACAGAGGTCGTAGATATATTAGATAAACTTGTTTTTATCAACAGAAGCACTGGAGAGATAAAAAGATCTTTGTAATTGAGCTAGCCGTTAGATCATTCTTCATAAGATTGGGTACGAACTTATCTGATGGGAGTTTTAATCTAAAGGATGGTGTGTCTGCTGTAGTCCATGGGTTTCGAACATCCTTATACTTTTATTCCATCTTCATCGAACTCAAATTTAGACACGATTAAAACCTGTTTATTTTCTTAAGTGTGTTAGACATACTCCACGGATCAATATTAGGACTTTTCTTGGTTCATAAACACGCATAATTTGTCTGAGTTACTTGCAGTTGTTAAATTTATTTGGCAGTTAGTTACAGTTGTTTTTATAGCATCTCTTTAACCTAGAGAGGTTACCACGACTTCCTGTCCATAATCCAATAACGGAGGCGTGATTTGGTGCTCTGAGCTTTGTTTGTACAAGACATTAGGTGAGATGACAATTACCCTATTTTGAAGTTGTGGTAGAGTCGTATACTTATTGAGCTCTACCAAATTTTAAGTAGCTTTATAGTTATTTAGGTTATTGCAATTATTGCAATTAAGTAGGTACCTATTCTAACAAGCATACCTATTCACAAAACTAAAATAACCGGTACCTATGTGTTGAGTGCTGTGACTCTGTAAATTATAAGTGTAAAAAAACTATGCAGCAATAAAAGAAATTACCTGCCAGCGCTAAGTTCGCCAAAGTAGACCGGATGTTACAGATTTCAAAGACAACATCTAACTTTAAGCCGTCCTTCTTTGCAACACGATTTAAAATGCTATTCTACTTTGCTGGTACCTATCTAATAAGAATGCAATCGTTTCGTCGCTCGTTTGTATCTAGATTGGGAAACATTCGGCTATTCAATTTGTATGGACACAAGTATCAATTACTGTATTATCCAATCAGAGTAACAAGTTGCCGATCGCTGATACGCGTTGCCATACATACATATAGGTATTTAGGACGATTTCTTAGTAGGTACATTCAGTATGTAGTGGGTATAGGACATTCAATATTGTGGTAGAGCCAAGCATTATTTTAGACTCACAACTTGAAGTTTCAACATCGTCATTAAGATACAAAAAAAAAATAAACCTAGAAGCCTTGCTTATGTTGACTGTACAAAATTTCGTGGATGCAAGTGGGAATCATTTTTTAAATTGAATAAATGGTGTTGGATGCGATTGGGAATCTCTTTTGGATGCAGTGTGAAGGAGCCTAGCAACTGTAAGGGATGAACCTTGAATAGAATAGAAAATTAGAATAGAAATAACCTTGAATATCTACGTAAATCAAGAGACCACAAGCCTTTGCCCTTCATGAGAAAGCCGAAAAAAAAGCCTTTGAGTAGGTCTGGCCTATCTATACCTACTTACTCGTAAAAGATTATTTTAATTTCGTTGATATTATATTTTCTTATATTTTGTACGGATAAAATTTCAAGTCAAAGACATTAAAATTTTACTTAAGAAAGTAGATATATTTATGTAAACTTTCGTAAACAGGAAACGGATAAAGTAACTTATATTTATCTAAGTAATACTTTCAATCGTAAACTTAAAAACTGAATGACTATTAGATCTTCTTCAGACTCTAGTCTAGATTCTCGATCAAATATGAACTTTTAACAAGCGACCTGTTGGTAATGGGATATCAATCTAATCAATAGTATGATCTGATAATGCGTAACAGATTCACGGTGTTGTAGTTGTAAGGGAAGTCTACACATCAAACAGTTACTGAAATGCAGGAACCGGTCCTCGGACAGATACCTACTCACATGTTGTAAGCAGCTGTTTGCAGTGCCAATCGTCGAGTCACGCCGCCGCCGCCGCCGCCGCCGCCCAGTACGGAGCATTTGGTATTGCGGTGGTAACATTTATACCTAATGAAACTTGTAGGTAATTACTAGTTGTACTAGCTACTATTTATATTTTATATTGTTTTATTGAATTTAAATCATTTATATAAGTAGTTTATCTAACTGTTCTATTTGAGTCAATAAATTGAATTTGAAATAATTTTAAAAAAGGAAAATATAAAGTAATCCTAGCCGAAATTTCGATCACATTCGGTTTGTGTCTCCGGAGAGAAGCCATGTGCGCGGGTCATAGATACATAATGATTAAAATGCACAAATGTATGCGCAAGCACACAATAGATATAGGACCAAGACATGTTTGATAAGTATTTTGATCTCAAAAAACAGCCAGTAGTCTGTGTTTCTTCTGTTCTCGCTCGTTTCAGTGTAAATGCAGTAGGTACCACCTCGACCTCGCAAGGCCGCCGTATTCGACGATGATGGCTCAGTTCGACTCAATATTCACATGGTTTTTGTAGAGCTTTTTTATCTCCGAGCTGTGATCTAGCGGTACCACTTTTTATCACATCGAAGAGGAATTTAGATTATTGCGCAGATTTTTTGTTTTTACATGGGAATGGGAGACCATCCACTCGATGGACCGACGACATCTTAGCGGTCGCAGGGAGTCGATGGATGGAGGCGGCTCAGGACCGCTATTTGTGGCGTCGTCGTACGGGGGAGGCCTATGTCCAGCTGTGGACGTGTATGGGCTGATGATGATGATGATAATGATAGGTATTTAAAAGCTTATAAATATTGTTAACAGCGGATGCTCTTTCGAGTAAGCTTATCGAGGTGTAGAACCCATAATTGAAGAACTGACATATGCCTTTGGCTTTGTTCACTTGGTTCTTGAATAGGTAGGTACATTACATCACATAGCATTCAGGAACATCGCAGTCTACCTGTTAAGATGTATAAGAATTTTTTTAAACTGACCTGGTTTCCCGGAGAAAACTCACTGCAAACACACAATACAAATGTAATTATTATATTATATCTTGTACGGCAGCCGATGTCAACGGAGACAAGCCAGAACGGCGCAGAACATAGGTAATACAAAACACAATCGGCAACGCAAATAAATTACCCTATAGTTACATTGTGTATTGGTACATTTGGTAGGGGACAGAAGGGAAAGAAGGATATCTTAAAAATAAATTTTAAAATATAATATTTATATTTTATTTTGTAAGTAGGTACAAACTTAGAATTTTTGGGCATTTGCACATTAATAATTGAGACCAAAATTCTATAAAAAAAATCTTAAAAAGGGCCCATTATCCGTTTTGCCTACCCATGGCGGGCAAAATGAATTGGGAACTTATCCTCAGCAAAATACGATCATCGACGTACGTAGATCCACTGAACAAATTTATACTCAATTTATTTGGAAAATTTTAAAGAGGGATAAATAGTAAAAGGTTAAATTGGAAACATCTTCAATGGAAGTCTAGATGGACTGAAAAACAAAAATTCAGATAGACTGGGAATCGAACCTTTTCGGTATCACGCCAAGTGCTCTATTTTTCTCGATCCGACCCTATATAAAATACATTTTAGTTGACCGATACACATTCGGCCTCACCATCCATCTTATGATAAAGGTTTTGTTTTGCTCCTCTCTTACTTTATTTAACATGAACGAACTTCAAACGAAAATGGTGAAACAAAAACTCAAGGTTAATGTGTTGGTTACACGTATAACTTTACGATATATTACAAAATATTACCAGTTCCGAATATTATTAAACCTTACGGTGGTATAAACGTAATTTTTTAACTAAAATCCAATTTGCTTACATAGAACGCGTGTCTACTAATCTACGCTACTGGATGAGAATTAACAGCAAGTACACATGAATAACGAATCGAATGACAGTAGTGTCTCACTAGAACAAATATTCCTTTTGTCCGCCTGGTAAACTCTTACCCGTCCGTAGTACCTAACGTAGGGGACGTTAGGTAAATTTGGTATCAAATTATAATAGATAGACTTATAATAGAATAGTACCTTCTCATTAACAATGAAATTACCAAAACAAAGTCTAGTGCTGAAATATAGGCAGTTCTCATGATACACATTGTTCTAGTAGGTAACAGTTGGACGGACAATGGATAAGACATACATACTTGCTGTACTGTAATACATATCCGACGACGACAGTCAGTTGTTATGCTACCATGTTACGCTGTATAACATTAAGCCGCTATCCCACCGCTGCGCTCGCTGTGCACGGCCACGCAGCTCATTTTAGCTGCGTGGGTTCGTTTGTTAGACAACTGAGTTTACGTTTCCACTGTAGCGCACACGTGCTGTACGCGCGTGCTGTATACGACCAGGCGGCGCATTTCAGCTGCGAGGGGTCGTTTGTTTGACAACATGGGTCGCAAGCATGTACACTGTACCGCATGCGTAGTGTTGACAGCGTTGAGTTGCGTGGGCCCCATATTCAAGCAAGCCACGCGTGTGCAATGACGTCATTAATCACATATTCGTGCATAGCGTGTTCGTGGGTTGCAGTGGACGTTATTATATACATTTTCTTGCAAAGAAAATTTAAAAGTATATAAGAGCTCTAAAACTTTTGTTTTTTGTTATATTAATCTGGGCAATTTTTAAAGGTTTGATATTGTGGAATAAAACCTTTAAAAATTACCCACGGCCTGCCAGCCATCACTTTGCAGGTGAGTAGTGAAAGGTAAAAATATTATTTAAGTACGTTATGTTGATTGAGAATTTATAGTATCGATAGTTTGATTTTGTATGCTTGATTTGTTTTCAAGCAAAAAATTACCCAATTCTATCCGCACTTTAAAACTTTAAAATAATTAATGTAAAACGAATTATATAAGTAATGAAACAAATCATAAGATATGCTCAATATCATATCAAAATAAGGTTGAATTGTTAAGATTTTTTAATGTGCTTTTATTATATTGCGCTTTAGTTTGAGTTGAGTTTTATTTCAATTGTATCGAATCTAATGTTTATTTTTAATACTATTTATATTTTGAAGGAAAGATTGAAATATTGAAGTTTTAATGTTTTATTTATCTATTTGGCGTTTTCTGTTTCATGTTAGTGTTAAAACCCTGCTTAATAGTGATTTATTAAATCAAATATTGGTCAATTTCATGATTAGTTCATTGCATTTAATAGAAGAGTTTTAGAGAAATCTTAACAACGACGAGGATAGAACTAGGCAGTTTATCGCGGAGTCCCCTTAAGTTTCTTATCTGTTTATGATCGATCGGTACTGTTCTATTATTTCTGAGTCGAATCAGTTGCTTATTTAATCAATAATGTGTATTTCTTACAAAATAATGAACTTTATAAAATTTCCCGGGTTTCGCGGGAAATTGAAAATATTATTCCCGGTTCCCAGGAACGAAAAACTGTCGGGAAATCCCCCCTTTCCGTGCGCAGCGGTGAAAAGCGGCTCATTTGAAGAATAAAAGATTGATATTATGAGATATTCTAAGAACTGCAAACAGCATGTTCCGCAATAAAATATGTTGAATCTTGAATAAATGAAGCATCATCTGCTTATTAGGTGGCCTCGATCACCGATACTACCATATGTGAAGTTATGTGACCGTACAAATGTCTCCACATCTGCAAAAACAATATTCAGCTTGTACTAAGTGAGTATGAAATTCACAAAGGCGGTAGCTACCTGGTTACCTATACCTTTTTTTTTTTTATTCGGCGAGGAAATTCTTTTACGAATAAACTGGTCTGGGGGGGACCAGAATTATGTGGGACTCGACGCCCTGACAAGGACGTAATACCCACTAAAACCTCTCCGGTGACCCTCTCTCGCCATTTTCGCCGAGCCACGGGAACTTTTAACCTTCCGCGGCCCGACTGGCATCCCCTCTTCCTCCCATATTTGGCCGGCGAGCCCACCGTTCCACTCACTCGCCGACTCCATTCATCCATCACGTTTCCTCCCGCCTATTGGGACACAGACAGGAGAGACAGTTTGAAACGCGAATGTCAACCTCTTTGTCCAGATGGGCTTTTCAGTTGCCCCATACTACAAAGTGTGGGTCTCGCATTTACACACCCACTCATACTCTCATTCAAACCTGTTCTTACATACATTTCTCCTTTGTTCTTCACGCGAGTACAGTGCCGCGCACACTCAGCTTAAGCAGGCGCGCGCATCACTGCCGCGCGCGTCCCACACCTGTGCACGAGTACCGCAGGTTGCGTCCCGCGTGTCTCATGCTATCCGTCACCTTTCATTATCATAAGACCTTATGGCTTCATGGCCCACTCATACATCGTCACATCTATCCCTCCTCATGGCGCCGCCGTGCCGGGGCACTGGCACGGCGACAACCCCCTCCTCTTGGTTACCTATACCTACCTACCTGATTGGGACTCTATAAGATCCCTTCAAATCTGAGTCATAAAATGCAAAATTAGTGGGACCATTATTTTTAGGCAGTAAACTAAGGTACATCGGGATCATGGTGCATATTACCGTGCCCAAATAATAGGGAAACTCATCATAACCTAGGTACTAATATTATAAATGTCAAAGTTTGTACGGATGGATATATGGGTATATGGATGTATGGATATTTGTTATTCTATCACGCAAATACACTGAACCGATTATGCTGAAAATTTGTATGGGTATAGTTTGGGACCTGGAATAACATATGTAGGCTATTTTTTATCCCGATAAAACGCGGGCGAAGGCGCGGGCAGCAGCTAGTAACACCATAATTTATGGTACATAACATTGGTGTTTTCTGTTTTTATCGACATGAAATGACGATGCTGACGAAATGTAGTCCTTCATGCAAACCCTTTGTCAGTTTACATTTCTACTCGATCACACAAAAAACAGGATAGCAAACAGCGAAAGCTCACCGCAGGGTCGATAATGCGAGGAAACCGTGGATGAAACAATGCAGCAGGAGCAACAAGGGTGCTCGAGTGTCGCCCGCGCCGCGCCGCCGCCGTGGGAGCGCCGCGACCGCAACCTGCTCGTTCCCAGGGAGATACACTGCAGGACGGAACAGCCTTTTACGTCATATAGATGGAAATACTTGAGAAAGTCAAATCCCTAGCGGGCTTTTTAGATAGGTTGTTGAGGTTTTTATTCATCTCATCTTTTGAAGGTCACTCACTATGACGTGCTGGGCAACAGCCGTCTGAGATTCTTACCTAAGTACCTACCATGATTATCCGGACCACTGAATGATCTGTACTTAAACAGTTCAAAGAATTGTTCATATTCTTTTGTTTATGTAAAATTTTGTCAAGGTCAGGATATTTACTGTATTATCTCCAGATTTTTTTTAAATTTACCTATTTTTATGTTTCTTTGGACAACATTGTCAATTCTGATATGGGTCCATAATTTTGTATTAAGTATGTGCCTGATATAAACGATTCTTATTTATTTATTGATACCTACATTATATATGATAGCGCGTGAACCTCGCTCTCCGTCACGCATTATGGACAAGTATGCGCGTCATCCGACACTCGCTCAGGAGATAGACGAAACAATTCAAAAAGATTGGCTATCACCCTCACAGCATCGAATACCCTGGGAGTTCATGCTCGCTGACCAGCTATGTGATATCTGAAACCTTAATGCTACCTCCCATCAATGTGAGCTTTCGTTTCACACACATAAAAATGATAATTGCTAATGGAATGCAGCTTCGTGTTTCAGAGATGTGGTCTCATGAGAACAAAGCTTTAAAGGTAGCTTATCGCCTGAAATAAGAGCACGTGAAATGGTACATGATATTTACCTAGTAGGTTGGAAGATAAACAGTCATGACCTCAGGACAGAAGCTGGCTTAGGAGATCATACCAACGAGATATCTAAGTACTATTTATTGCACATTTCTAAATTACAGAAGAAGATTTTCTAAATTACAGAAGCAAAAAACGTTTGTAAGGCCAAATAAAGGCAAAAAATGATCAAAAATCCCTAATTTCCTATCAGCTTACACCGCAAACTTGATGCCTCATTGCACTCACCCTCAGCAGATGTTCTAGGACTTCCCCGAGTGGTTAGTAGGTACACTCACCAAGTTAATGGCTAACAATGGAACTACTGTAGATTCTCATCTCACCTCTTATCCTTAGACGTGTCCTCGAATTAACCATATTCGAGGGAACCGATATTTTCTTGATGCTATTTGACTAAGAAACAACTGTCATGATGGTACCTCGATTCAGCTAAAATGTCTGGTAGGTAAGTAGTATAAACTCATAGACAAATTTAGCAGAACGCAAACAATGGACGCAAATCTCTCCACTATAAGGCTCTCTTCCAACAATGTTAAACTGAGCGTATCTTTCTCCGGATCGTCTCCCTACTTTCTGGAGTCATTAGTAAAAAGTACTTCTCCCCAATCATCATCATCCGAATTAAGGTGCGAACGAGCAAAGCTGGACCGAGCTACTCGATGACCTGTGGTGAGCAATGGGCCTCTGACCGGCAAGCTGCTAGACCAGCTGCTTCTGTCTGTCTTCTTATCGTTTTGGTGCTAACTGTTACACTTGTCGAACTTCCTGTAGCTTTTTCGTATCTTGGAACAAGTCGAAGCGAACACTGCTTACAATAAATCTGCCGTCCCTCTCTGTTGTTACTGCTCTTTTGCGAGCTTGTCCTGTACGTCTGATATAGGTACTCTCTAGTTCTCTAGTTGGTATAGATAGGTTAACATTACGAAAAATCACCGACTTGGGAACAAAACAATATTTTACGTCGTTCTACCTTATTTTTGCCTTCCTCTAAATTTGTACCTGAGTGTAGATATAGTTATGTGGTAAGTAGTATTAGTTAGTGAGGCTGCACACGAGGACTCTTTTTAGGAGTGTAAAAATGTGTCCTGTGCTTACGCGCAGATGTGTTGCGTTTCAAATGTGGCGCTATAATTATCGTAATACTACTGTATACGTATGTCTGGTGTGCGGCCTTACTTAGATAAGAACTTCTTAGAATATCGAGATCAGGTGGTATAGTGGTCTATTGATAGGTGTGATGACATTGACAAAACGAACAGAGCAGCGCTCATCAGTTCACAATAATCTTGGTGAAATTACAAATGTGGTAGCATAGTAACTCATCAAGACAAAGGAGGGTAGTTCCCACACTCGCTGCCTACTTGCCGCTTTATTGATCATTGTGCGGTGCTACCATTTACTTTTCCTATAACTGTACCTACTTTTGTTTTGAGAATTTAGAGGACTGGTTCATATTTGCAATTTATTCTACTTAGAAACAAGGTAGAGTAAGAACTGGAAGAAACTGCCTGTGCCTACTTGCTATCACTAACTTAGCTTTTGTTCATTCACTTGCAGTCAACCTTTATCACATTGACAGGCCTCCCGAAGTTGCGATCCATCACAGCTTCCGTATCTTATTTAACATCTGGCAAAACTACATGAGCTGGCAGCCCCGTAGTACGAACTGGTATTTAGGTCACAATCTGAAATAATTTCGGCAGGTTAGTTGATCAGACAATTCCGCCATTAAAATTCCTGTTGCGTTTAACTCGCTATAAAAGGGACTATTCAGTTTTAATGATGTCATAATGTAGCATCCAGCGTTATTGCTGTATTAGGCTTGGAGAATATTAATTTAGGTATTTGGACTCTACCAAAATGAACAGGAAGGAATGGAAGAGCTCAAAAGACTTTTAATTAATTATCAGTTGGTAAAGAACACAGAATTGGGAATAATAGTAACTTATTATTCCCAATTCTGTGGTAAATAAATATCTATATACATATATATAGCTCATTGGTCGCGCTGGAGTCTGAAAGCCACAGAAATATAGAAAGACAAAACTATCGCACAATAAGCTTTTTTAGATTTATTTCGTAATGCAAAAAAGTTGCGCGGGTGGTAACAAACAAGTATTATAGTTACTAGAGCGGTAGACCACTAACTCTTCTAACTTTTAATAACATTGCAGTGTTTGTAGTAAGTTATAAATCCATGGGGATATCCGCAATAAAATTTCCGGAAAGTAAACGCAATAAGACATGACACCTGAAACGTCGGCATGCGTTTGATACCCGACCCTGCAGAGGATTGCGCGCGCTTTTCTAATTGCGCTGAAAATAGATGCGCGAGCGCATAGACTGCACACCTGAGTACGGTGACTATGACTACACATCCAACTGGTGACATACATTTGATCTAAGGATGAGGAGAAATAAGAGATTCGTCCAAGACCATGATCAGTCTCTAAAAAAAGTTTTTGATGTTCTTTCTTTTGGGAAAATACAAATAAGCTGAAACTGGTTGCCTACACACGAAGATTTATTGGTCAAATATACCTCGTCCACTGCTGGACGTGCTTTCTCAACAAGAGATTGGTGTTGGGGAATCACCAATCTTGGCAGGCGGATTGCAGATAGCAGTGAAGGTGTTAAAAATACCGCCTGGACTAGCGCCATGGTCAACAGTATGGGTGCTATTAAATTGTAGTACAGCAAAGTACAGATAATATGATCCTAGCTTAGACTTGATGGTGGTAAAATCGTCTAACTCCGTTCTAAACAGTCACCCTAGCACCGGAAGCATCGGAAACAATAAACGAGCGATATTTCATACGCGGAACCCGCCGCTGCGCAGGAGTCACGTAAACGTGTTCGGCTCGACTTGCTAGTTATTATCGGCTATTTCTGGATATTTACGGGTTTCACTAGGACGTGGCCCGTCACATTTATCAGATTTATTTATTTGGATCAGGACCACCAACATAATGTCACGGATTAGGAAAACTATGAAGTGGGTCCCATTTGTTGATCTGTGATAGATCTTCAGGATCTAGGTGCCTCACCTTAATCATTCCCATATCGTTTTAATCATTGCACTATGCTGTCGTTAGACATTCACTGTCCAGCCACGGCGGCGGCGGCAGCGGCGCGGGGCGAGTGCGTCCCGGTCGGGTGCGCCGGCCGCCGCCGCCGCCGCCGCTTCCATACGCTGAATATTCTGATGTACCTTACTTACTCCGGCACGTGCATCGTGGGCTCTCAAAGTGGCTAACTAAGCGGATCGTACCTACACAATATAAAACTTATGTATGTACCTTTATTGATGGATACCTTACTTACTCCGGCACGTGCATCGTGGGCTCTCAAAGTGGCTAACTAAGCGGATCGTACCTTCATAATATAAAACTCCAATTTACCTCAGTACTCAAATCATCGTCTGACTATTATCAAAATTATAAAATCGAAAAATTTTATGTTACCCCTTCGGGATCATTTTCTATACAATAGTGAAAGAATTTTCAAAATCGGTCCTTAATTCGCGGAGATATCGCGTAACATACATACAAAAAAAACATACATACGAATTGAGAACCTCCTCCTTTTGAAGTCGGTTAATAAAATATTTTTTATTTCAAGTTTTTAAAGGAAATCTTTGATTTGTTTCAGACTTCTTGTGCATATGAATGTATTTATCTATCTATGTGCTTAATGATGAAAGCTTGTAATATTTATATCATCTATCGACCATTACCATTTAGTTTTACATTGAGTAGGCTGACTACACCATCCAGTCTACTCTACCATCTCAGAAGCAAACATAACTACGTCCACTGTAGAACATACCCTCTCTCAAACAAGAAGGGTTTTACTGTACCAATAATCATCATCACCACTCTTGGCAGGCGGATTGGTGATCATAGAGTGGTGATCGTGGCACTACCATACCATAAAGTAATTCCGTAACGCTACATAATCTGTTGATTATGTTACCGACTGTACCTACTGCTTAATATTGTACTCCCACATGTCAAGGTTGTTGGCAAATATATTGCTATTTATTAGGGCTCTACAATATAATGTTATCTCGACAATGTTATATAATTATGCACACCAACTACAGTCTCTATAGAATCCATTAATATAAGTACATGTATAGTCCATAGTACTAGAGGTTTTACTTTGATATACCTATAGCTATAATAAAATTCAAAAACAAATATCGTGGCGACATGGCGGGCGAAGGTCCGCCTGTGACGCCGCGGGTGCGGGATCGATTCCCGCCTTGGAACAAATTTTTGTACAATCTCCGAAAATTGGAGGTCCAGGTGTTATGGGTAATTTCGATGTATAGTAAAAATATCTATATATGTAATGTATTGTATGATTCTAGTACCCATAACAAAATCTCTTCTTTGCTTGTGGCTAGATGGTGCTGTACTTATGTACTATCTAGTTTCAATTAACTATTTTATTTACACTGTATGTAGGCCAAAGTAAGTTGAGTCATCACCATAGGTTCAGGCCGCCAGAGTTCATTAAAATAACAAACCCACATAATAAGTTTACGTTACCGTCCTATCCATCAATAAAGGTACATACTCTTGACCGAATCTGCACAGTGTTGGCAAATAGGTATGGTTCTGCAACTGGAAATATCTCGCAGCAAAGTTCCATTGGAAACTGTCAATACCTCCGTCAAGTTGAATCATCAAGAACCAACCATCGCATTGTCCACAGAGACGGGATTCTCTCAACATTGTTCATCACCTGTAAGTACCTACTTATTTGCGGTCATCCACCTTGTCCACCTATAGTTCCAATCCAAGATTGTAACTGCATCAACCCCTTTTGGTGCTTTCTCGTCAGAAATGTTGTTCAATATACCTGTGTCTTTGTTTTTACCATCGGTTCTCAGAACTCAAGATTTGTATATAATAATAATAAACTAGTAGCAGGTGCGAAGTGCGAAGCCGCAAATAAACAAGTGAAGTAATCCAGGAACAGCTAAACTTAGCAGAATCCAGAGCTATGCAAAGCTCGCAGGATGTTTTGGCCCCAATGAGTGCGTGCGGTTCTCCATAATGCTCGCGTTCCGGATTTGCTGTGTTCCGATTGTTGTGTAAACACTACGCAGTGGATTATACTTTATTGCGTTTTAATTTGAAGGATGGCGGCAATCTCTCGAAGAAAATGAGAAGTCATGTGCCTAGAAATGTCTTTACTTTACTTTTTACTAGAATAGCGAAAGAATGAGTTTAAGATTTACGCTCATTTCCTTGACAAATGGGGTGATGGTGGAGCGATTCAACGAAACCCCATAAATAGTTACATTATTAGGTTATCACGGTGGCATTAAAGCTCCCACACCTTACGGTCTCAGAGATAATCAAACGAGCGGAATACGGTTAACTTTCAATTTACGAGCAGTTAATATTTATAAATTGTCGTAACGGCGTCTCCCGTAAACCACGTAGGCGACAGTGGCGCCATCTTATTTAAACCACGCGTGGGCGGGCTTTTCCATCAACACAATACAAAAATCATTCAGTAGAACATTATTCAAACATTATCTTTGTATGATACTTTTCGTAGGCGTTAGAGTGTTATTTGATTTATATGAAAAAAAATTATGCAAAGTTTTACATGGACCTAATAAATAACAAACAATAGAGCACTAACGAATGGCGTCGAGAAAAAAATACAAAAATAATTGCAGTTAGGAAACCTTCGTGAAACAAAACAATAAGGCAATAAAAATAATGATTTTCATAATGATTTTTATCTCTGACACCAGAATTGCCTCATCAATGCAATGACTGAAATAAAATCTCTAATATCATGACTTTAACACAGTTACTTGCCTATATTTAGTTGATCAACTATACTTTTAAGTAGGTAATTAATAACTAAAGAGATTCTTGCCAACAATTAGCTACATATTAGAAGGACCAAGATGCAGCGCAGAGGTCAATCAACAATAGCTGCGCTTGCGCATTCAGATGCAATCTCAAGATGGCGGATAATGACACATGGTAATTATGACTTATGTACTACTTCTTTTAATATGTTTATTTCGTCGCTATTAGCTAATGAGTTGCCAAGGTCTTCGAGATCTTTCCATAAGTTAAAGAGTTAATGAAATAGTGTGGGAATCAGTTTATTTGTTTGGCGACTCTAGAACTATTGTTCCATTACTCCGTGGTAGCTCTATTGTAAATGCATAATAGAGCTTGAAGGTTTTGGAAGGAATTTGCATTTTGTTTTATGTATCAAATTAATTTTGGATTAGGACTCCTTTTCACCTTATTATCATTGACTATGATATTATCGTAATAGAAGTTATCAAGGGATATTTTAATCCAGATGGAGTACCTACAACTATCAACTTACACTATCAACTACCTATTTCTTTATTGAATGTGCTTATTTTCCGAACTTTTGTGCAACCGATCTCGACATACCGCGTTATTTAAGAAATTAATCCGATATCATTGTAACTCGATTATGTTATGAGTGACGTTTTTAGGGCAAATCTTAACCTACACGATATCAGATGTAGGAATTTCAAGATTGCTCTATTAACTTATGAAACAAAAGAAAATGCTATGGGTGAATCAAATTCAGTAGGTAGGTAATATTGAAATAAGAAAGCTATTTTTGGTAGGTAGCAAAGCAACAGCTCACATAACTGGCGCTAAATCTGAGATTTCGTGATTTTCTATTGGACCTAAGTAGAAACATAATTTTTGTATCATTTATCCTGAAAGAAGAATTAGTTGTATTTTTAGGATTCCGTACCTAATAAGGAAAAAAGGAACCCTTATGGAGATTGTTGTCCATCTGTCCGTCTGTCAACCCTCTTTTCTCAGAAACGCGTTGAGCTATCGAGTTGAAATTAACATCAAATACACACAACCGTAACTTCTTAGAGCCGTGATATGAATCAAACTTCTAAGTCAACACAATCAAAAGGTAAAGCTGTTTATGCTCAAATTCAATGAAATTTTCGAGGGAATTAAATGCGCACAAAACCTATAGTTACTTCCCGTTGACCTAGATTCATGAAATTTGTCAAAAAGCAAGGTCTTATAGCACAAGGAAAGGGAAAAATCAGTAAATTTGTTGTTTATTCACAAAATCAATTTTTGTTTTTGCAAGCGACCAGACCCTATAGGGTACCTACCTAAGTACATCCCGCTGACCTAGAATCATGAAATTTGGCAAGAAACAAGGTCTTATAATTACGGAACCCGTGGTGCGCGAGTCCAACTCGCACTTGACATTTTTATTTTCTTTTGATCGGGTGGTGCTGATTCCTTCATACTCAAGAATAAGAAACAACTGGACACTATAACTATTTCACGCGTTTAGGAATATACATATACATATCGTGGGCGTAGAGCGAAAAATCATCAACTCGCTATTTGGCCCAAATTGAGTTAAACATGTCATGAAAATCACCGATTTTTTCTGCATTTTTCATTCTTACAACCATGTCTATAGCTATCATAGTTTTTATTTCAGAATATGCGAAAAAACACTAATTCTACATTTGGACTATAATATTGTAGTCGAAAATTAATTAACTTACTTAGGTATTTTTTCTCTACTAGGAGAAATCGCAATCCGATACCTAAGTCGAGTTGTTTACTTTTCCTTATTATAAAATAGGTACTAACAAGAACCCAAAACTAACTTAATCCACTTGAGTACTTTTAGTATGACTGGTTCGATACAAAACATGAAAGCGAAAACTAACCAACTCTAGTTACTGAGTTTTCGATCAACATTTATGAAAAATACGCTAACTACTATGCAGGAGCAAAAAATCATTAAACTGGTTTAAAGAGTTCTATCCTAATAATTGTGGACACAAAGCTTTGTTTTGAATAGTTGTTAAAGTGTTTTGATGATTTTTCATTCAAAATCTCCGTTCGTCGGGCGAATTTGGCGCGCAACTTAGGTACCGGTTGTACGTTTTTGATTTTACCGACTCAGATTCGGGTGTCTGGTGTCTCTTATTCTTGGAGTATACGTTGACCGATGCGCACGCGTGTTGAAAAATAATTACTTAAGGTTCTCTTTTTGATTATGAACAATGATGTTATGATCATGATAATACCGGTCGACCTGCACACCTTAAAGAAGATTCATCATCATCATCATCATCATCAGCCCATACACGTCCACTGCTGGACATAGGCCTCCCCCATACGACGCCACGAATAGCGATCCTGAGCCGCCTCTATCCAACGACTCCTTGCGACCGCTACGATGTCGTCGGTCCATCGAGTGGGTGGTGTCCCATGTAGGGGGGATTTGCCATAATCACCACGCTTGGCAGGCGGATTGGTGATCGCAGTGTTGGTGTTTAAAAATACTCAGAAGGAAGCTGCTGCCCTTCCTCTGGTAGGTTCCCTTAGTCGGGTTTTACGACATCCACGGGTTGAGTTGGAGGGGTCGATATTCGTACGCCGCGACCCCACGGGTTCAAGAAGACTATGATGCCCATATTGCGATAAAAATTGCGGCACACGCTGCCAAGGAACTAAGGATGGGAGTTATTGGATATTTTGGCTACCGGTTATTAGTTGGGTATTTTGTTACAATACCGCTAGTACCAACTGGTACCCAATAACGTTACAATACTCAATACCTGTTCTGATTTCTACCCAATATATTTCTAACCGATTTGGTTAGAAATACCATCTAACCGATTTGGTTAGAAATACCAAATACTTGTTGCAGCTACATAACTTTACGGGTGAACGGTCCGCTAGTACCTATGCGTAGATGATAGTTAGGTAAGTATAGGTATTGAAGCGTTGGGTAGTTATGGCTCACGGTCGGTTAGGCGCGATGCTCGCTTTGCACAGTTATTCCCTAGCGGTATGCGGATTTTACAATAGCGTTAGATATTTTAGGACCATGCTAACAGGTACTGAGTTAGTTATTGAATACCGGACTCATCTCTACAAGGAACTAGACAAACAACGATCTATTGAAGATGAAACCTATCTTGTACTCACAGCTGACATGCAATCAACGTTGCATATTCCTGTTTGTGGTGTTGGCATCCTCTATTATACCCGAAAGCTGAATGTGCAGAACTACACGATTCATACTGCAAAGCCTCCTAACAAAGCATAGTGCATTACATGGAATGAAATAAATGGCAAAAGAGGGAGTGTTGAGATAGCATCTGCCATAAACTGGTGGATCAGTAAGGTACCACCTACTGTTAAAGAAGACACTATTTATAGCGACGCTTGCGCAGGCCAGAACCGAGCAAAAATATTTGGAGAGTGGCCATACACATATGGAAGTCGATTCGATGCACAGCTCAATAGAAAAAGAACAGAGGCACACGCCAGTTTACTCGATGATTGACTGGAAATCGATTATGGTTCGCGCGCGCTCTAAAAGCAAGCGAGAGTCAGCAGAACCTTACATAGTGAAAGAACTTACCTATGAAGAAATGATTGATGTCAAGGCCCTGAAAGATAAATTTATTACCAACACAAGCAAGGATAAAGACGGGAAAAAAATAATGTGGCTAAATAAAATGTCTCAGGTTCGAAAAGGAATATCCAGGCATACTACAGTTTAGGTACAGTCACGATGGCCCGTACTCTGAATTCGATGCGTGCCAAAAACAAATAAAGGTGGTCCCACGAACTAGGAAAAGAATGAGGCTTCAGGAAGGCTATAGCGCAAGAGAAAGTGATTTGATTGGTCAACTAAAGGCATTCAAAATCCCTATGGCTTACACAGCTCCTCTTCCGATTTCTGAGGCAAAAAAAAAGATCTTGTTGGTCTTTGTAGCAAGGGAATTATTCCGGGCCGTGGGGCCGCGGCGTACGACTGGGCCGTGGGGCCGCGGCGTACGACTATCGACCCCTCCAACTCAACCCGTGGATGTCGTAAGAGCCGACTAAGGGAACCTACCAGAGGAAGGGCAGCAGCTTCCTTCTGAGTATTTTTCAACACCAACACTGCGATCACCAATCCGCCTGCCAAGCGTGGTGATTATGGCAAATCCCCCCATACATGGGAGACCATCCACTCGATGGACCGACGACATCGTAGCGGTCGCAGGGAGTCGATGGATAGAGGCGGCTCAGGACCGCTATTTATGGCGTCGTACGGGGGAGGCCTATGTCCAGCAGTGGACGTGTATGGGCTGATGATGATGATGATACATTCCTAGTATGAATCTCTACCTACCAACAATGACGTTGTTGACAGGCTGTTAGAGCCCGATGTCACCGAAGAAGATGAAGACTGATTGTATAAAATTAGAATGTCATCATAAACTTCAGTTAAAATCTAGGTTTGAACCCGCTGATTTTAGTTTTTAGTAATCATTGAACTGTTTACTCGTATTTGAAATTTTAACTGTGTTCCTTGTTTATTCTGTTTCTGCATGTGTTTTTATTATATTTTTTTATAAAAGTACGTCCATTTCATTTTATTACCAAATATTTTTGTCCCTATTATCTGATTAGGTGACATAAAAACAAAAAATAGGTTAAAGTAGAGAGTCTAAAATAAGCACTAAAATTCCTTTTGTATTTTATAAAGCTAGTCCTATTTTAACTAACTCAAGATAATTCTCATTCAAAATAGCCAGAACATGGGCAAAAAGTAACCAACTCTATTTAACAAATCACTAACTTAAAATATCGATGCAAGATTTGAGGGCGAAAAATAACCAAGTAAGTTTTATGTCGAAATCTCTAATAAAAAAACATTTTACATTAAATGTAGTACTTTAAACCTATGCGCTTTTCTATTTCCTATGATATGAGACCATAAAAATTAAAATATCTTATACCAAACGGAAGTAATGTTTTTTTTTCATTTGAAAAACTTTAAACCTTCATAACTCAAAACACCAAATGACCTACTTGATGACTTTTCGCTCTACGCCGACGATATGTACATATTTACCATGCCGCCATTACAGCGCCCAGGGTGCGTGAAGGAGTGGTGCCACTTCACCGTGACGACGCGTGTTTTACTTGCTTTTTGCTGAATATAATCATTAGCATTATCTTTACTATCTTTATCAAATATTTCATTCTTAGCTTTAACATTAGCACAGAATCATCATCAGCCCATACACGTCCAGTGCTGGACATAGGCCTCCCCCGTACGACGCCACAAATAGCGGTCCTGAGCCGCCTCCATCCATCGACTCCCTGCGACCGCCACGATGTCGTCGGTCCATCGAGTGGATGGTCTCCCATGTAGGGGGGGATTTGCCATAATCACCACGCTTGGCAGGCGGATTGGTGATCGCAGTGTTGGTGTTTAAAAATACTCAAACGGAAGCTGCTGCCCTTCCTCTGGTAGCACTGAATGGCTGTGCGCAATTACCCAAAATGGATTCAGCCTCCATGAGATCATATGAGATAAAACCGCCAAGCTTTAATGTCCAGTGCTGTTCTGCCCTACTAATTGCACTTGCAGTAATCGTCATGCTTGGGAATGTCGATACTGCCGGCAGTGCAATTTGTGGGGCAGTGTTTCGGTCAAGCTGTCGCGACGGCAAAAGAACTGAACAACTCTATTGGACTATTGGATTTAAACATACCGACATATGTCCCATAAATTCTCGACGGCTTCTTGAAATGCAATCAGCACTACCGTACGTGCCTCTACCAAGACCGCCTAATTCCCATAAACGTACAGTTTACTTCCGCGGCGGAATTATTCATTAAAAGTGATTTCGGTTAGATCCCCGGTCACGTCACTATGGGCATTTCCTTTTCCGAAATCCCTAACTGCTCTATCTTCTTTACTTATCTTCATATAAACTGTTGACATAATCTGTGGAAATTCCATACTAACTATTGTAGAAGCTTGTAGTTTTTGTAGACTGTTATGGTAATCTGTGAAGGCCAAAGACACGGGATGTGCCATCGATTATATCAATATACATCACACGGAAGGGCATTCCAAAAAAAATAGTAGATAAAAATAAAGAAATTTGATAGGCATAGTACCTGTAAAACTGGTCAAGCTTTTAAATAAAGATTAGGCGATTTAAGAAGTTTTAATTAATAGAGGCGAGAGAGATGTTTAGGAATTAGGAATTGGTTGTAAGGCTTTCGTATCGTCTGCGATTAAAAAGCAATATATGTATGTATAATACGGCTATTGATATGATATCGATAATATTACAGAAAATATTTATGTACTGTGCCAGATTTGATATGAGTCAGGTAACCTATTTTGTTCTGCATCTCTACGTGCGACAGAGCGTCGGCTGGCGTCAGTAAACCAGGTCAGAAAAGAAACCTACTCATTTTAGGCCATAGCAGTGCTTTATCAGCTTGAACTTATTTATAATTATAACATAAACCCAATGCAGATGGTAATGGTACTCGGAGATCTACGTACTTGTACCTAAGTACAGGTCACGGGCCACGGCGCAAATACAATGGGCCGCGCAGAGCAGCGGGCCGACGCGACGCACGCGCATCTAATTGAAATAATGGCGAGTTTGACTCGTTTGTCTAGATCGCAGCCTGATTTATTCACATCGTGCCATTTAAATATAGTACTTAGAGTAAAAAATATACAATCGTCGATACCCTAGCTAGTATATACAGGGTGGCTTTTTAAATAAATAATGCTGGACAATTCATACATCATTATCTAACCCAAGCTAAGCAGAGCTTGTGTTATGGGTACTAGATAACTAATATACATAATATAATACACTACATAGATAGAATTCTTTTTATACATAGAAAACATCCATAACACCCTGAACAAATATATATCTGCAGATCGTACAAACATTTGTTCCGAGGCGGGAATCGCACCCGCAACCTCTTGTGTCGTAGGCGGACTTTCGCCCACGGCGACACAGAGGTCGTCTCCGAATCGAGTTAATTCGATTTCCAGCAAAATTACAAGATAAAAATCTAATTAATTATTCCGTTTTTATTTTCTCATAAGTCGATTCTCAGGACACCTATCACAACTTTTCTTTAACTTTCATGGCTTCGGATTTGGCCATCACAAAAGGCCACTCTGTATTAATAGCTCTCGCTTGATAGCTAGCTAGTTAAGGTGATAGTAAAGGTAATGCTAGCTAGCCTAAAATGGTGCGAAGGCCGAGCGGTGGAACAAAGTGAAGAAAATACTGGGCATGTATGCAGCAACTGGAATGAAGCTTTTCCGAAACATGTACATTAGGTATATATCGCAGGAGGTAACTAGTACCTGTGCGAGGCCTGTGTAGTGTAGCACATGCACATACTGATTACTTAGGTTTACGAAACAGACGACGGCGGCGGCGGCGCCGCGGCGGTGGCGTTTGTGAAGATTTGGCTGGCCAACACGTGGACCTATGTTGAGTAGCTGGAGTTGACGTAGATCGGTAGAGTCATGTTTGGTAAGGGTCCTCAAACTTTCATCACTAACTTCTGTGATTCAGTGGCCCAAAGTAGATCTTTGTTTCTATACCAAGACTTCCCGAAGCCTATCCGTTCTGAGCTGAAGCTGAGCTGCCTCTGTCTCGGTCTCGACTGGTCTATTCTTTGTTGTTATTCTATCGTGCATAAATTTATTATATTGTATAATATATATACACATAAAGTAGAAAGTAAGCTTATGTATGTACATAT
Source organism: Eupithecia insigniata (assembly GCA_947859395.1). Taxonomy (NCBI): domain Eukaryota; kingdom Metazoa; phylum Arthropoda; class Insecta; order Lepidoptera; family Geometridae; genus Eupithecia; species Eupithecia insigniata. The sequence goes on along the minus strand of OX401996.1, from coordinate 16,603,729 downwards.
GTGAAACTATTTGACGTGTAAATTTATTATTTACTAATAAAATTTTGTATCTTGTATCATTTAGTCGTGATTTACATAAGCAGGTTTTATTTGCGCAATATACTACATATTTTGCGTCGTTCGTTACACAGCATTTGTTTTGTCTAGTTGTTATGTACCTAATGGTATTCATGTGATCAGCACCGTGACCGACCATCAAGGATGCTCGGAAAATAATAGGCTTGTTTTAGGGTTCCGTGTGTGTGTATATTGAAACAAACAGCTGAATATTACGGCATTTGCTATTACGAAAACATTTTTAGGACCTCACAAAATATTCACATCATATCATTTAATATAATTTTTTTATTTATGGCGACCAACTATAAAGACAAATAACTTAGCATGTCACCCCCCATATTTCTAAACACTAGATTTCTAGCTACTGTTTGTTGACGTTAAAGCGTTTCTTTTTTGTTTTTCATTTCGCAAATTTAAATCGGAAATCAATCACTTTGATATCTTAGTGTTTACATATTAAACTTTAGACAATAACAACAATTAGACAAGTCAAATTTTAAACGTAAAATGATTGTACTTATACGTTGATTCTACTATATTTATCACTAGGTAAATAGAACGCATTCGAAAACTTTAGGAATGCAGTGTTTTGTACTGAACTCTCGACCAGCAAAACAGATACCGCCTATTTAGTGATAAGGAAATAAATATCCCGGAAGCCAATGCCGAGTTAATCATTGTTTTGCATTCTGCTTTTATTTTACTCAAATTCAATTGAATGCAACTTCATCAGAGCATGAGTTTTCCAAAAAGATTTTGCTATCAAAACTCACTTAATTTTTTACATATCGTTAGACCTTTGGGGTACTATATTAAGGTCTTGAGTAAGTAATATTACAAATCCAATTTAGTGGAAAATGTGGTAAACTACCAATAAATTGAATGATTACACCATTTACACCTAAGTGGTAACATACGTCATCTCCGTTCGTCACTCGTATTTTTGCTCAATTATTCTATTTTTGCCGCAAATTGAGATAATTAGGATGTTTTGCGGACATTCAATTTTAATTCATTTGGCTTCTGTTGGTTACTAGTCGTTTTGGAAGCTGATGCGATGCGACCTGAGCCATGGTGGGGCTTTAGATAGGTTACAATGGAGAATGAAGGAATAGAGAATGCACCTGTGTTTGCACACAACACTTGTACACTATAAATGTCATGCGTACGAGGCTAGTCTCCAATTATACTAGCCGCCGTTAAGTGGAAATTCGGCTGGGAGAACATCATCAGTACATACAGGAGAATGCTTTCCACCTTGTTTTTGAATTATACGATACTAACATAAGGTGATACGAGTCACCATCTAAAGTCTTTTGCTCCTGTTTCCAAAAAAACTTAATAATTAGTATATAAATACTAAATTTTTCCACCGGACAATTAGCTTGCCCTTGGTTTTTGCCGGTAAGTCACTGCGCTGCGCTGGCGGCTCTGAGCGTGACCGATGACTCAATGCTTGCGCGTGAGTTGCTACTGTACGATTATAGTTCTTATTTAACTACTGTGGAAGCTGTGCACGCCAGCTTGATAAGGTATCTACTACTATAGGACTTACTGAATTTCAATTAATTCAGCTGAAATCTTGTGTATTGACCATGAACGTGAATTTCAGTAAAGATTGTCTACATTTACAAGATACCTAGGTACTAGCTGAAATTTTATACTTAGTGGTAAGTACTTAGTTTCTTAGGTCAGTTTTCTAGATCTTGACGAAAGATACTGCAACTCTATGCAACAAGGGGTCCCATTGTGAAGTTGCATCTTACCGATGAAAACAATCATAACTCCATTGCCACTGCTATTTCAGGTAGATATTATTTCCCAATAAGTTTCAATGACTGCTCCCAGCAGCACGAGCATCCGCCATAGCGTCGCATGCTTCAGTGGCGCCAGTCGTTTCAGCTAGTCTTTCATAGCCCCTAGTCCGTTGAGTAAAGGTCGATAATGTGCCGCGTTTTGTTGTGAGAGAGCTATTGTTTGGTAATTGCTGGTACTCTAGGGTGGTCTGTAAGTAGATGTATCAGTACTCCCGCATCATTACCAAAAACAGAATCGTTTTATGTTTTTTCACCCTTGTTAGCGGAGAAATTGTTGGAATTGCTAGTTTTGTTATCTTAAATGTGTTAAGTAGGTACTCAATGGTCTTGTTTAGGTTTGTACTTTGGGTACTATCGAACGCTTTAATGTTGGTGAAGAGATCTATTTCATCCTTACTATTTTGTTATTACAAATTTGAGAATGAACGAATTATTATTATTACTGTTTGAATTTATAATTAGTTTTCATTCATTAATGATGTAAGCGGTGTTGGTTTAGTGGCACGGATACCTTCAATACGGAAATGACAGCTCTTGTCTCTTGTATAGATCATTCAATACAACAATACAATAACAGAATTCGTACACTACAGCTTATCCGTATTTTGTTATCTCTTTGTGTACGATGTCCATAATTAGAACTTGTTCTATTTACTGACAAGGCGTGCCGGTAACAGCCACGACGCGACGGTAGGAAATTAGAGGCGGTATGTAATCGCATTGTCTTGCGAGGAAGTCGCCAGTTACTCCCTGTTACAGATGCTGATCCTGCTCTACGCATGTCGCGTCAGATCACTGTAGGTAGAACTATCGCGCAACAATATAGGCAATGATGATGGTAGGTAATACAGCTTCGAATGTAGTACATTTTCTAGAGATGATCTCTGGTTCTGGTCATGATGAATCTTGGCAACTGATCATAGACGGATCATAGAGCATTTTTGTAGAGACAATTGATCTGATTTAATAAATGAATTTAATTTAATTATAAGAGACAGAGCCAGGAAAACAATAGAAAGTAAAGTTATTGATTCAGAATCAGAATCATAACTTTATTTCTTTAGGCTTACAAAACAAGCACTTAGACAAGGCAAATTGTATACTATAAACATAGTTATTATTATCAAATAAGAAATAAGGTGTTATTGATATTCTCTTCACTTAAATTTTTTGTCCACTTGTGGAAGAAGTGAAACAGAAACCACTAGCACATTATAATATCACTTATGTGTCTAATACATGTTTATTTTTAAATATAAATTTAATGCAATTTAGATACATGTCAATATTTCTTTAAAGCTAAACAGAACATTGAATTTCTTACATACTACTGACAGTGCGGAACGGAGCGACATCTGGCCAAGCATTAACATCATTGATGTAATCATCTATGGAGTAAAAGGCCTTCCTGATAAGATTTTGTTTAATGTACTGTTTAAATTTACGAATAGGGAGTTCAGTTGCTTCAGATGGAAGCTTATTATAGAAGCGCACGCAATTGCCCATAAATGATTTCCCTACCTTTCGTAATCTATATGCTGGGATGTGTAATTTGTTCTTGTTTCTTGTATTTCTATTGTGAACATCACACTTTTTCAAAAAGCTATCTCTATTTTTGTGCGTATACATAAGATTTTCATAGATGTACTGCGATATTACTGTCAAAATATTTATTTCTTTAAATAATTCCCTCAAAGATGACCTGCTACATCGTAAGCAATTCGGGTTTACTCACGGCAGGTCAACTACTGATGCCGGTGTAGAGTTGGTATCGCATATTTTTGATGCTTGGGAGAAGTCGCAAGATGCTTTAGGTGTTTTTTGCGACTTGTCAAAAGCATTCGACTATGTACACCATGGAACATTAATCAGGAAACTACATCACTATGGAATAAATGACACCTCTTTGGATCTTCTTACTTCTTACTTGAGTGACAGGATACAAAGAGTTAACATTAATGGGAAACGGTCTTCGGGATCTGTAGTTACAATGGGTGTACCGCAGGGATCTATTCTTGGCCCTTTTCTATTTTTGGTTTATATTAACGACCTACCTGATCTCGTTAAAAATAATCACGAGATTGTATTGTTTGCTGATGATACTTCTTTAATTTTCAAGATTATTAGACAAAACACAAATTATGACGATGTAAACAATGCAATATCAAAAATAGTCCATTGGTTTAGTGTCAATAATCTTTTACTTAACGAAAACAAAACTAAATGTATTAAATTTATTCTACCAAATGTAAAACAAGTAAAGGCTGATATAAACGTAAAAGGAGAAACTTTAGACATTGTAGACAGTACCGTATTCTTAGGAATAACTTTAGACAGTAAACTTCAATGGGGCCCACACATAGATAAACTATCGAAGAGACTTAGTTCTGCAGCATATGCAGTCAAAAAAATCCGTCATCTTGCAGACGTTGATACTTCTAGACTTGTCTATTTCAGCTACTTCCATAGTATTATGTCTTATGGCATATTACTGTGGGGGAACGCTGCAGATATTAATACCGTATTTGTGCTGCAGAAGAGGGCTGTTCGTGCTATCTATAACATGGGTCCTAGAGAATCCCTGCGTGATAAATTCAAAGAAATAAATATAATGACTGTACCATGTCAATATATTTATGAAAACTTATTGTACACTCATAGAAATATCGATCGATTCCCTAAAAATTGCGACATACATAATGTAAATACTAGAAATAAGAACAAACTCGCTTTGCCCAAAACTCGGCTGCACAAGATTAGTGTATCTTTTAAAGGGCAATGTATACGCTTCTACAACAAAACTCCGAGTGAGTTGCAAAAATTATCAATAAATAAATTCAAACAAACTATCAAACATATCCTTTGTAAAAAGGCTTATTACAAAATATCAGATTATCTAGAGAATAAGCATGGGACGACTTTTGCTCCAACTCGAAAACTAACAACCTAACAAGGTAAAGGTTTCTTGTTCGCTTCTTTACTTTACCTTAAAAAGATTGAAGTGAACAAAAAATCAAAGTGATCACTTTATTTCCCTGTTTTACTTATGTAATTTTAATTTTGTGACGTGTCCAAGGGTCCTGTAAGGTCTAAAGGAAATAAAGCACTTTGATATTTGATATTTGAAAGAGTCGCGTGGCTTTAATTTGTAAATTGCGCGTACCGCTCTTTTCTGGAGAACAAAGATAGTTTGGATGTCAGCTGCCTGTCCCCAAAGCAAAATACCATAAGACATAATACATGAAAGTAACTGAAATAAACTAACCTAGCTGTATCTTCATCGGTAATATATCTAATTGTTCGAACTGCATAGGCTGCTGAACTAAGTCTGCCTGCGAGAGCATCAATTTGCGGTTTCCATTGAAGAGTGGAATCAATATGTAACCCTAAGAAAACAGAAGAGTCTACAAAGTCAACAATCTCATTCTTTAGCTTTATCTTCGTTGGAAATTCTCTTACATTAGGTAACATGAATTTAATGCATTTGGTTTTTTTAGCATTGAGTAAGAGGTTATTGGTGGTGAACCAATCTAGTACGTGTGAAAGCGCATCATTTACATCGTCATAATTACATTTATTTCTGTCAACTTTAAAAATCAGTGAAGTATCATCAGCAAATAAGACTATATCACACAGATCTTTTGCTAAAAAGGGGAGATCATTTACGTATACTAAAAATAAGAAAGGACCTAATATTGATCCTTGCGGGACGCCTAATTCAATTTTTGGGCCCCTAGATCTTTCTTAATTCTCCTTACTACTAATATATATAAGTATAATAGTAGAAGAAAATCTGCTATAACTGGCCTTGCTGAAACGACAAGCAGTTGTACTTACGGAGTGTGAAGTAATATCGAAGTCGTAAATCTTAGTTTCATGAAGGTATGCCGATTCGTCACCACCTGGTTAAATTTTATCGCCTTTGAGTCGTTAAAATTCAACGTGAAAGTTCATTTCCTGAAAATTTAAAACCTGATAAAATGCACGCGTTTTGATGTGGTGGTTTCAAAGTTTTCATGATCATCATTATTGACTACCAGTGCCATATGTATAATGTTTCTCTGACCTGAAGGTATTCTATATTTTCGAGTACCGAGTATCATCGGAACACAGCAAGCTATTCTCAAAGGTTTACACCTACGTAATTAAACCATGAAACAAATGACAAGAATTCGCAAGATGATTCACAAATGGAAATTAATGCCTGCTGAACAAACAAAGCCAATGTACCTTAAGCTGATGCAAACGACACGATAACTAGACTAATAGACAATAATGCATCGATAAATGCAGAATTGACTCATCAAAACTCAGGAGGAGCAAACTCGGTACAAAGGTGACTTTTAAAAATCACTTTAGCACATCATTCTTTCAAACTACTGTAAAAATATTAACACGTCGATCATAATTAATATTATTTTCTTTATTTATTTATTTTGTCGTCTGAATATACGTATGTGTAATTATGCATACCTAATCGTAGAGCTCCAGGCAAATGTCCAAGTTTGTATGGATGAATGGATATTTTTTACTCTTTCATGTAAAAACGAATGAACCAATTGGGCTGAAATTTGGTATGGGTATAGTTTGGGACCTGGAATAACATTTATGCTATTTTTTATCCCGATAAAACGCGGGCGAAGGCGCGGGCACCAGCTAGTCATAAATAATAATTTGCAATCTAACAAATGAATAGACGCTTTTTGTAAACGGTCAATTTATCTACAGTAACCAAAATACCTACCATAAATAATTATATATTAATATAAATAACTGTTAAGCAATTGGTTACCGTTGTTCTTTTTATTCTCTCCCTACTATTGAAATAAAACTTGTATTTCCCTTTTCATTGTAATTTTTGATCGTTGGTTCAGTCCTATTCCTTTCTTATCAAACCTTTTTAATCTATTAATTTCTCAATCAGTGTTCAGTTGATATTTCCTCACGAGACTATTGAAAACAAGCCAGCTCTCGTGCTGCCTCCGCTATCGCCCACATCATTGGGCAACGCGCGACCAAATGTTATTGATAATTCTTGTATTGTTTCCACTTCCTCCGGTACCTGTGCGATCGGAGAGATTAGCCAAGGTTTGCACAATTTTCTAAGTTTCCTTGCTACATGCTTACTACTGATAAAGTTAGGTTTTTATATTTTGTAACATTATATTGAAGAAAAAGTTTCTACAGTTATTTTACAGGTCTAGGTCCTATGTTGTACATAATGACCTCTGATTAATTTTATAATATCTCTGGTATTGTTGCAGTTTAGGGACTGTATGATGATGTTCCTAGTATAAAAAATTAAGCAACAATTAATGTATAATTAGGTATTCTTTACTACAACAATACTTTTTTATCGTACCTAGTAGTAGGTAGTTGTACGTTTTTATCAATGAAAAATATTTTTTGTTCTTCGTTCAAGTTTATTTGATTAACAATATATTTTATGGCCTTGTTATAGCTAATTGATTGGTTCATTGAAGAGTGTCGACGTGCGTTGTTAAACCGTAGTGTAGGTACCTACCTACCCATTCTATGATCGACTCGCCTTTCAGAATCGACGTTGCGTGCAAAGCACCTGGATTTTCTTCTTTAAGAATTCCACAGTACATTATTTAAGACGCGCGTGATCCGAATCGCTTTTCAGCGTTGCTGTAAGTTTTTAACGTTAATTACAACTTTCTTTCTTCTACTTACTTATTTCTATTAAGTATTTATTGCATTTTCTTCATTATTTATCTGTGCATTTTCCGTGAACCGATGCGTGTTTTCAGAGAGCGGGCTTGGCAGGCCGCACGCAGCATCTGTACGGCTACGCGCGCGCGCGTAGCACATCCATCCATCCATTCCGCGCCGATCCTCTGCGCGCGACGACCGCGTCGTGTGCCCGAGACTCCCGCGCAACTTGTGTTACGAACCGGTGCAATGTGCTATGGAGCTTTGTTTCTGTGAAAGCCCAAAGGGCAATTGTGTTGTTTCTTTTATCTGGATTTGAAAAGACACTTGGTAAGTTTCTCTTAATTTAATATTTTGAGTAACACAATATCAGAACAAAATATTTCAGCGGAAATACGTGCGACCATTATTGTTTGTTTACTAAATGTGATGCTTCCTTGTTTTACTCGTAATGTAAAGTCAAATCATAAAAAAATTGGGGTGGGCCACCCTTATCACTTAGGGGTATCAAAAATAGTTAACAACCTATTCTCAGACCTACCAAATATACACACAAAATTTCATAAATATCGATCAAGCCATTACGGAGGAGTTTGGTTACAAACACTGTGACACGAGATTTTTATATACGAGAATATAAAGATGAATATAGATTAACGAATACTTTGTAAACTAATTACCATGTAACATGTATTACAAAAATTGTTTTAAGGTTTTTATGACATTTAAGTTCGTAAAATTTTTTTATTTGACATTTTTATTTTATGACAAGCAATAGGAATTTGTCTGAAGTAGGATCTCTACCAAGCACTGAATAAGTAAACCATACAAACGAGTGCAACGCCTTCGCGGACGTTTTCAATTGAACGATATAAAACACCAACGTTATGGAGCTATTGTGTCCACACCGGGTTCACCGTTACCCATAACTTTTAGTACAATATTTGTGCAGTTTTTACCAGTGAAGTTTTATTGATGTCTGGAGCCGTGCCTTTCTTATAAACAATTTCTACATCGTTCGTGATTATATTGTTTATTTTTTGTTTATTTTAACTATAAAAGCTTTTGATTTCCAGTGTTTTTATCATCATCATTTTATCGTTATTCGGATCAAGTTTATTATTTAGTTTCTCAAAACTCTGTTTTATTTAGTCTGGTTTTTTAGTTATTTGCAAATCTTGGCTAGATTAGATTCGCGTCTCTGTGGTATCTAGGTATATCTAACATCTGCTCTATATTGTAGCGTAAGAAAATGACTCATGGCAAGAAACTTAACTCTTTCCACGTGATTCACTAAACGTTTTTGTCATGATTACGAATATATTGATCATATAATTTAATCTCCAATTGAGCTACCTGTAGATTGTTTGCAACAGTCTGCAGTTAGCTCAATTGTTTAAATTGTAAATACTAGTTCTAATTTGTTTCTATTATTTTATTATAATTTTCTTTGCTAATTTAAAGTAAATTTAATCTCTGTGTGTAATATGTACTGTTGATGTTAATTTGGGTTGAATTTTAACGCCACTAAGTAATCTAACCCTCCCGGATTTTTAACACCTCTAATAGAACCCTTTGTCGGAGGACCTCAGGCCTGTGTTTACGGACTCCTAATAAAATAAACTTGAGGGATGGCGGCGTGAATTCCAAGAACATGGGAACAGATTAGGCGTTCCGTCTACTAAAGCGTTGTTTTCTATGCCACCATAAGCCGTGTTCTCTTTTGTGTGACGATTGCCGGAAAATTCAATCCTAATATTTTGGCGCTAGACCCTCTGGCTCTTCTCTTACCATTCGTTACTTATGTTGTAGCTGATGAAATTAATAGTCACAATAAAAAAGTATAAATTTCGATAATGATTGTGTGCACCTGCATTCCTTATCACCTCATTTGTTTTTGTCATTGTCAAAGGTAATATTTTCAATCCACAACAACCTGCTGTAGTCATTAAATCTCTAGTCATTACTTAGTGGTTCAGTGGTCGGTGGCCTGAACAACTCATCCCTCTCAGCACGTTCAGTTATTGTTTTATTGTCCTGCTAAAGCCTTTATAACCTGTTTGGTGCCTCCTGTCGCCTCTGAAGCTACTTGCGATGCGCGGGAGTCCTTGGATGCGTGGTAATATTCGATTGTTCTGATGAAATATTAGAAATGAACTTTGAATACCTACTTGAATTTCTTGATGACTGATTGTTTTCTAAGAGTTGGTTATTGAAGATATAAGAACTGAACACAGAACTGAGTTAGTAAAAGTTATTAGGTTAACCTAGGTAGCGACCGTCCCGGAAGACCTCCTATGACGGTTTCTAATACCAAACGAAAGCATGCTATTTAGCACCCACTTACTCATAAACATTCTGATTGAATAGATGTTAATTCGAATCGAATTCTTTATTGCTCCATTCTGAACTCCCTAACTTTACAATCGGCCCAATGTTTCTTACATATCGTCGATAAACGGCGGTGGCTCTTGAAAGGATAATTAGAATTCTGGGAGCTGCTCAGTGGTCCATTTTATTATTCCTTCAAGACCTCACCGCTCACATAAAGTTTAAAGTACCTAATTAGCTAGGAGTAACGATACATGGATTACGTGCGTTTTGACATGGATATTAGATTCTCTAACTAACAGACTGACTGACTGCAGAGGAAATGCTACGTTTCTATAAACGTAAACTAGATAGGTACACGAAGTTTCATCTAAAGTCGCAACAGAATGTGACAAATTTCGAAGTGACGTTATCTAAAACATATAAATCGAATTGAATCTAAACTGAATTAATCGCATGATAATTTTGAGGCCAGCAGTTTATCAACCACTCAATAAATAATCTAGACCCAATTTGACGAACATTACGCTCCATCGTACGAGCTGGTCAAATTAACTACGACATTTAACTAGTAATTTGAGAGTCATTGCTCTCATAAGTCAAAAGATAATTACATAATACCACATAAATAACTGTTAACTCTGTAGTTTTGAGAGCATGTCCTGAACAAATCATTTGGTGAAAAAACTTAAAACACGGTACCTATTACTTGCCTTATTTTCTTTTAGCATTATCTATAATGAATGACAGTAAAAATAAAAACTTCAAATAGGTTCCTAGTACCTACCTAGTAAAAAGTTGTCACGCAAAAATGATACCGTGTTGAATAACAAGTACTAATTCTTCAATCATTTGATGATCATCATAGTTTTTGTGCCAGTACGAATATCGACCCCTCCAACTCAACCCGTGGATGTTGTAAGAGCGCAGATTAAGGGAACCTACCAGAGGAAGGGCAGCAGCTTCCTTCTGAGTATTTTTAAACACCAACACTGCGATCACCGATCCGCCTGCCAAGCGTGGTGATTATGGTAAATCCCCCCCTACATGGGAGACCATCCACTCGATGGACCGACGACATCGTAGCGGTCGCAGGGAGTCGATGGATGGAGGCGGCTCAGGACCGCTATTTGTGGCGTGGTACGGGGGAGGCCTATGTCCAGCAGTGGACGTGTATGGGCTGATGATGATGATGATGATAGTTTTTGTGCTATGGAAATCTGCTCATGATCGTAAGACCGTCGCTCGAGCAGTTTAGTGATTTTACTATCTTTATATTCTCTGTACGATAGAGCTACTGTACTATGTCCCTTAACTATGATGATAGTTAGTTTTAATTATTTGTTTATGTAAATAAATTTGCGTGTGCCTAATGCCTACTATCTAGCTGCAATAAGTAGGCAAAGGTTGTTGATTTAGTTTTTTGGTGTGATTCGGTCATGGATGCAACTTTGCAGCAGATAAAATTTATTACAATACGTGTGAAGTCACGTTCTAGTATTTATCGTTGGTGTTATTTTATATTTAGCAAGCGGCCTTGATGAAACCCTTAATTTGATGGAAATAGAAATAGTTTGTTTTGCGCAAGAAGTCCGTGTTCACAATGGAGCAAAAGTTCCGAGCAAGAATCGCAACGCAACGGCATTTCTAGTCTACATTTGTTCGTTAAATTTGCATAAAGGCTTTTTGGGATTAAAAACACGCCACTTTTAAATACTTTTCTAACTGGGGGTGAAGATGCAGAAACGTAAATTACAGTGATGTGTGGACGAGGCACAAGGTGTTGCTGATTTTGCTCCAGTACAAGTTGCATTTCTGCGTGGGAACCGGCCACAATGCGGCTAGCTCTCACGCTCTCTGCTGTTTCTTGCGCCATTCTGCTCGCATTGTCGTAGGTACTGCTAGTTCAGCTAATTGATCCCGGTTTTGTTGACAGTTCAGTATATAACGTAGTAATGAACGGATCCAACGCAAAGCTAAAGCTTAGCATCGACCGCAGAAAATAGCTCCATACAAAAAGTGCTCAGCAAAAACCAAACCATGGACTTACGTATGCTGTGCTCTATTACCGCAATCATTTGTGGTCAAGGTGTTGAAAGTGGACTTTGGAAGCCCTCTTAACATCTTCCAAGAAAATTACGGTCCACAATCAATGATTGATGACTCACGCGTGATTCACGTCTCGTACTACTCATAATCAACGTGGAATTGTTTTCATCGATTTCTTCAGCCGGCCGGCTAATATAATCCGTCAATTGTTCGTGAAAAACAACAGGCAGGTGACAAGCGAAAGTCGTGCGGAATCTTAACAACTGTTTGTGTCCAAATTGCGAATTCAGCACGCGATATGGCGTGCTCGCAAAGGAGGAGTTGGAATGAGTAACCACCTCTGTAATCCACCTCCACTGTGCCTTTCGAACGCATTAGGAATTGATTGAGCATTGCTTTATGATTATCTTGCGTAGTAAAAACTTTAATTGTTCTTTTTTAAATGTATTATTGGTAAAGAGTTACCAAATGAGAGATAGCTGTAAGAGATAGATATAAACAGTAAGACTACAAAACTGGAGACAGTTTTAACCAACACTTAATTATCTACCTACATTTTTGTATGATTTGTACACATCAACTTATGAGCCGGCAGCCTTTAATGATTCCGGCAGTGCAATGCCGTTTGGCATCCGCGCATCTTCGCCCAATGTTGTTCTAGCTTCGGCACATTAACACAATTTGTGTAATATTTACATAATAATGTTATGCAGTATGCCACAAGGTCTGGGTCTGTTTTATCGCGCCATTTACATCTCTATATTTTACGCCTACATTCAACTTTGACTTTTTTTATATATTATCGACACATATTTAAGTATTCTATTTCATGGTTAAGGGTAGTCTGTTTCAGTAGCTCTTATTGAATAGGTGCTTCACGTTTTATTTTATACGATCCTAATCACCAATAATTATATATATACCTATAGTACATTGACGCTGCATCTCTTCTCGGCGACTAAATGCAGTTCTGTTATAAGCGCACTTGCTGCGCTTATTACTTCGATGACTTTGAACTTTTTTATAGCACGCGGCGCCATCCGAAATAGAAATTCCAATCTGTTGTTGCACGACATTCTTCTGTTGGACATTGCCCTTTTTAGAAAAGAATTATCGAGGATCATCCATGGGAACTGTATTGAGTCACGCGTCTTTTTGAAGGCCTTCGAATTCGAAGGTAAAGAAAGGTTTTAAAGATAGGATTTCTTAATTGTATTTTCAATTTTGAAAAAGATTTGAGAAACTTTGTATTTCCTCAAATTCGCTTACGACCTCTTCATTTCGGGTAGGTATCGATGTCTCATAATCATCAGGTATAACTATTGACTCACATAATTTATGACAATCTCATCGTCCTCGACAACATCATGTCCTTGATAAGTTTTTTCTAATATTTGCCTAGCTATCGTCCCAACATCCGGCCGCTGCTGTCAAGGCTGCTCGATAAGCCAGTAATATAGCCCTAGCTGCTTTGCCTGTTGCATAGATATGCTGGTCAAATATACCAACAAACTGGGTTACCTCCTAAAATATTTGATCACAACTGTTAAATAGTTGATAAGAATATTGGAACTAACGGGTCTTGTTGCTTTGGGTTATAGTTAACGGCAAGTGTCTCGCCAGTGTGTTTATTACACTTGATTAAACAGTATCTATGTTTAGTCAAGCTATTTTGTCGAGTCGTTTAAGTTTGATTTAGAACTGGCTATAAATAAACAAACATTTTATTGCCGTTTATTGTTGATTTTAACATCGTTTCGAACCTAAATTATTGCCAATAAAATTAACAAACTAAGAACAAAACTTTATTGAAAGATAATATAGAACATGCTACCGATCTATCTATTATTCTTTAGTCAGCTTTATTTTAAAACCATACTTGGTCAAAACATATGAAGGTATCTGACTACCATTGACGTAGTGTAATAATCAAAGTCTGCGTAATGCGAAGGCATTGATAGCATCAGGCGCCGCGCTCATTTGTCTCAATTGGCCGCAGCTGCGCGACTCCTCGAGGATGCTTGATGGGTTACACCTCTTCCTTCAATTATGATATCCTCATTTCTTCGTCTATAGTTAATTTTATTTCATAGATTTTTTAAAACTATTTCTTCTGTGTATAACTGCGGGGCGTCCTTAGGTAGCATGTCTGATATATTAATTCAAACTAATCGAAATCATTATAAATAATTTTTAATTCATGCAAATAATTAAATCTATGAACACTAGACATCACGACAAAAACAATGAAAATGCATCATTATCAGCACTTAACGTCACGTAAGCTGCTATCGGTTGACGCCCTGGCTTGCGCAAGCGCATCCATAAGTCATCACAACTTATTTATGGCATTGTTTTGTCAGTTTTACAACTTGTGTCTTATCAAATAGTTTCGGCTTTTTTAGGACTGGTGATAAAAAATATACTTATTAAAATGTACAAGTTTTCTGATCTAACTAAAGGTTGGAATTCAGCGATTATTACTAGTATACACGCGATACACAATGAAAAACATAGCTAATGCACGGAATGTTGTTCAGTAGTATTTCCTCCTTCCTACCAGTTCCGCTGAGCGATCAGCCGAATGTGTAACTAACTACTGACTGATTCTGTAATAAGCCGATCATTCACTCTGAAATTATTATTCTTTAAATGTTCCGGTTTGTGTCTAGTGCTTTGGTCAAAAGATTCGCTTGAATATTTTGTAACGCTTCACATACTCAAAAATTCAGTCTGATCGTCATCTAATCAGTCACACATCAATTATTTCAAATTTCAAAATTCCATCTCTACTTTTGTTAATTGTAGTCATACTCATTTGATAGGTACTATATTATAATAATATTTGTATCGGGTGTTCTGGGTATTTTATGTACTTATGTAATTATATGTATAGTAAAAATATCTATCTATAATGTATTTGTATATATTCTATACAAATAAATATAAATCATACGGAATATTCACCTGATTACTTTAGACATTCCTAGCCATAGAGTTAGAATAGGACAATTAGTTTTATCGCAAAGGAAAGTAATCGAGTGACTTGTATCAATGACTTCTTAAATGGCCATTAATTGGCGTTAATTGTGTTAATTGGTCGTTTAGTGTCCGGATCGAGGGACAACATCACCGTTCGATTCGTCTATACTTCTGGAACCTACTGTTGGCGACTTCCGCTCAATTGATTCGCACTTTCGATTGGAATGTCGTTTCGATCTCTTTTTACTTAAAAATTAATTGTTTCATTATTCTTTCCGGCTTCTTTAGTCTAAATACTTACCTATTTAATTTGTCATTTCTTTTTATCAGAATAAAAATAAACCAAGGTAGTAAATTGAAAAGCTTTTATATTACGATACAATTGTTGTACATATCACAAAGTAACACAAGAGTATACAAACATATTCTGTTCCATAAATATTTTTTTCCAATGTAACAACAATTATGTATTATTATTACACCACAAACCGCATGTAGAAAGTTAATCGCAGAAATTACACCGTTTTGTGAAAATTACACTGCTTTACATGTAAGTATTTGTAATTATAGTTATTTACAGAACTGCTAATCGGCATTGTGTAAACAAGTTCATGTAATCTGGGTGATGCGGTTTCCACAATCACCTATTGAAATGGGAAAGTCCCTAGAATAAACTGTTTTGTAACTTCTTTTGATTGAACTTCACATAAAAGCTTTTCTTAATAGGCCAGTATAACTTGTCAATTTAGCGACAAACTTATTGTAATGTCTGTGAAAGTGTCACAAACAAAATTGATGCGATTTGGA